>CM067317.1:27206825-27806825 GCA_034231615.1 Meghimatium bilineatum | reverse complement strand
GCAAACTGGAGTAAGTTTGCTGACAAATTCACAAAAACCTTAAATCCAAGGATTAAAAACGTGAACAAAACTGCACAACTCCTGGCTTCTGCACTTCTTCAAGCAGCCAAGCAGACCATACCAAGAGGTGCTAGGAAAAATTACAAACCGTACTGGTCTGACGAACTCAATGAGTTGGAGAAAGAAATGTCAAAGGCCAGAGACACAGCAGAAAAAAGCCCATCCACAGAAAACAACATATCACTAAAAGCTGCTGTAGCCAAACTAAGAAAAACGACAATTACAAACACAAGGAAAAGCTGGCATGAAAAAAACAGAAAATTTAAACTTCGACAAAGAGGGAAGAAAGCTATGGAAAATAACAAAAATGCTCAACAACGAAGATAACAAAACAACACCAGTAGCTATAGAGAATGGTGGAGATGTACTCACAGGAAAGAAGGCTGCAAATCACTTTATACAGCATTACCAAAGTACTGCCTGCCACAAAGTCGATGAAAATAGGAGAAGAGAAGTAAGAAAAGAACTACGAAATATCGAAAAAGAGATCAGCAAAGATAAACAAGATGTCATGAATATTCCATTCACGATCAATGAACTAAATGAAGAACTAGCAGTATTAAAACTTAGGAAATCACCTGGCCCTGATGACATACCAAATGAACTGCTAATTCACATCGGACCATCAGCAAAAAAGAAATTAATAAAAATTTTTAACAACTGTTGGGATAGAGGTCTAGTGCCACAGGTGTAGAAAACCGCCATAATGATACCCATCCACAAGAAAGGCAAGCAAAAAATAAGGTGGACAGCTATCGCCCAATAAGTCTGACCAGCTGTGTTTGCAAATTAATGGAGCGCCTGGTAAACAAAAGAATGATGTGGTTCCTAGAAAAAAAATAAAATCCTGCTAAATCAGCAAGCTGGCTTCAGAAAGTGTAGATCAACTGAAGACCAGATTACAATAATTGCCCAGGAAGTAGAGGATGCTTTCCAGGAAAAAAAGCAGACATCAGTGGTGTGGGTGGATATGGAAAAAGCCTTTGATTGTGTATGGAAAGATGGACTCCTCCTTAAACTACAACAAAACAAAGTGACAGGGCGCATGTATTACTGGATAAAACACTACCTGCACAACCGAAAAGCAGTAGTGAAGCTTGAAATGAAGCATAGCAGAAAGAAACTCTTTAAGCATTGAGTACCACAGGGAGGTGTTCTATCCCCCACTCTATTCCTTATATCATGAATGACATTGACCAAATCCTCTCGCGTAAAGTAAATGCTGCAATGTATGCAGACGATCTGGCGATATGGTGCAGTGAAGAGAGCGTAGGCACAACAAAAATAAGGTTGCAAGAAACTATGGACAATTTGGCCAAGTGGACAGACCAATGGGCCATGTCTATCAATGCCCAAAAAACTACCTATACCATCTTCAGCATGTCCACCAAACCACAGAAAATCCTACTAACCATAAATGGTCAATGCCAAAAGATGAGACACCTACATACCTTGGAGTCACTTTTGATCCAAGACTTACATGGAAACAGCACATAGACAAGTGCCAAACAAAAGGTACAATGAGGACAGCACTCCTTAAAAAATTGGCTGGAACAGATTGGGGTGCACATGGAAAAATTCTAAGTAGAGCATATACAGGTTATGTAAGACCAGCTTTGGAATATGGAATGTCAGCATGAGGGACTGCAGCCAAGAGTTACACTCAAAAGATCTCAAAGATACAAAACCGCAATCTCAGAATTATAACAGGAGGTATGAATACTACCCCAATCACAGAAATGGAAACATGCACAGGTTTGCCATCAATGGAAGAAAGAAGAAATGAAAAAATCCTCACACAGTATACAAAGTTCAAATGTTTGGAGAGTCATCAAATGAACCAAAGACTAAGCAGACCTACAAAAGAGCGACTCAAAATACAGATACAGACCTACAAAACCTAAAACCACTAAACACCTTTAACACATACCCAACATGGGACAGGAAAAACTTCCCAAGAATGATGGACAATATACCAAGCATTATTTCGAAAACAGAAACTACTATACAAGTACTAAAGGAGACAACTAAGAATCACATACAGAAAGCATACCCAAAGGATATATGGACACATGTATATACAGATGGATCAGCGAAAGAGGCAGTATTAGATGGAGGATCAGGAATATATATAGTAACACCAGATGGAAAAGAAATATAGAAATCCATACCCACAGGCAAACATTCCACAAATTTCAAAGCAGAAATGGAAGCCATAATAGAGGCAGCCAAAATGCTCATGAATTGCTTGCCGAGTCACAACAGACATGTAGTATTTCTAACGGATGAAAAATCAGTATTGCAGGCATTGAAAGATCCAAAGAACACGAGCATGAATGAACTTACGGCCTGCTTACTACACCTCAGCAGTACCACCAAAGAAACAGTACTGCAGTGGATCCCAGGTCAATGTGGCATACCTGGAAATGAAAAAGCTGATCGCCTGGCAAGGAAAGGGGGATCACTGGAACAAATAGAAAATGATAATACGTACTATGAAAGCAAGACCATGTTAAAAGCAGAATATAAGAAAAAGTGGAAGCAAATGCACCCAACTGCAGAACCAAATGACCCCTACCACCAAATGTCACGCAAGGAACAAACCATCATTTTCAGACTACGAACTGGTCACAACAGACTGAGAAGTCATATGTTCCGAAAGCTGAAGATTAGTGAGACAGACCTGTGCAACTGTGGACTGAGTCCAGAGACTGCAGAACACATTCTTCATGCCTGTCAACTCTACAAAGAAGAGAGGGAGAAAATATGGCCTACTGAGATGGCACTGCTTCCAGACTTGAGGGGTTCCATGGATGACCTGAAGCGAATCACACAATTCATTGAAGCTATTGGTGCTGTAACCTGATATCTGACTGAAGAACGATGAAGAAGAAGAATAGCTAGAGGTATGTTACTTTGTAGCTTGAAAGTATGTTACTTTGTAGCTGGAAGTATGCTTCTTTCTAGCTGGAAGCATGTTATTTTGTAGTTTTAAGCATGTTGCTTTGTAACATGTATGTTACTTTCTAGATTGAATTATGCTGCTACGAGTTTCTTCTTCTTCCGTACTCACTCTCTGGTAACCAACAAGAAAGTTAATTTGATTTCCATTGGAGAGCACTAAGTACATTGTGCTTTTGGTTTCATAGTGGGGCTGCATTATTTTACACCTTCCAGCACATCTATTTTCAGCATGCTTTTAATTCTGGTACGCTTATCTAGCCTGTGACAGCCTTCCTATATGTCGCCAGGCAAATGAGTGAGTATCTACTCTACACCTTGATGGTTTATTACCAACTGTGACCTTGTAATTTTCAAGTCAAAACATGTCCCCTGATGACCGTTTTTGAGTAGATGGTGCATAAGGATTTAGACTTTGGTCAACTACGTCTATCTTGCATGAGGTGTTCTCCTGTTAATGAACTTTTCTCATGTGATTAGACGTCATTGTCCCCTGTATCCTCTGGTACTTATCTCATCTTGAATGTGAGCCTCTTTCAGTACAGGTAATTGCTCAGAGAGTAAAGATGAACTAGGGTTGGTACACTCTTAAAGGAGGTTTCATATACCGACATCGTGAACACCTCATCAATATCTGAGCTTTCACCCACATTTTCTTCATACCGGTGTGGTATGGTATCCTGCCTTTACCATTTCATACAACTTTTTGCCAGAAGACAACTGAAAGTTTGTTCTTGAGCATTAATATTGCTTTCAATTACGATATTGTCACTTATTCTTGCACATGGCACTGCCCTCTAGTGGTGTGTTTCCATCATGTGTACTCAACAGACAAATCGTACTTCTCCAAAAACTTTCTCATTATTCTTGCCTTAGTGAGCTTTCAGACATGACAACCCAGCACTCCAGGCCTGTGGTTGTCATGGCTGAGGATCTATTGAGAGATATTGTTTGTCTTGTGCAAACAGTTCTCATTCCACTCAATCTGCTTTGTCCAAACATGATCCATAAAGTGATGGCCAAATTGCTTCACGTGAGCTTCAAAATAATCTGTTTCCAGGTTGCACCATGAGGAGTTGTTTTTAGGATCTTGGTTATCTGGGATTGTATGAGAGCAATTCATATCCCTGTGCACCCTGCTTAGCAGCTTGAAATATGTTGCTTATGATTTTCTCAGATGTTACTATTTTTCTTCATCATTCGCTTATACGAAATTGATCTCTCTTATAAAGGTGGCTGTCTGTCTCAAACATGTCAGATCATCATGCATTTTTCCTTCACGTAGGTCAGAACCATGAAAGACTATATTTCTGCTCTGCTCTTTTCATGAAGGTGACAGTCTTGAAACATATATTCTTCTGTGTGTATTTTTTCACATGCACACATATCTAAGTTTCAGTATGACTAAGTTTCAGCATACAGTACATGTAGTAGTTTACAGTGGCCAGTTCTAAGTTGGAAGACTTTAATCTAGTGTCTTTTTAATAGTAAATTTCATGCATATTTCAGATTCTTCTTCTTCAGCATTCATTCTCAAACTCCTGCTGCATTTCTGTTGTAGCAGGACCATGATCCATTGTAGATTTCCAGCAGGATGTAGTCCAGAGAATGGAAATGCATAGTGTCGCCATTTCATTTGCACCAATGCATCCGTCTTCAGCAGGATATTTCAGATAATTTTCTGGATGTTCTTAACAATATTTCACTGGAACTGGCTTTATTGGCATCTTTATTTCATATGTAACATTGTCTTCAATTTTGGTATTTGCTTCAAGCCTTTTTGGCCAGTTTATCTTCATCATCCTTTCCATGTATGCTGCAGTGGGCTGAAATTTACTTGACTTTCCAGAATGTACTTGAAAGTAACTTTAACAAGTTCAACCTCCTCAATGCTTTTTCTGCAGTATTATTAATGAAGTTTTTGAAGCTTAGTGCTTTGTCGATTTGGACACCTAAGTATGTTAAACATTCTTTATGATTTATTATAGTTCCTTTACGGTTGATTTTAAGTTTCATCTTTTTTCAATTTATTGTTAAGAATAAAGATGGTGTACCTTATTTTACTGGTATTAATCTTCAGTTTCCATAAGTTGAAATAGGTTAGTATTGTGAGTAGGGTTTTTCTATATCTCTCAGCAACCTGATATATGCTAAATCTGATCCACTTGTCTGAATGACAAAATTGTCTATAAAAATGGCTTTGTGTGTGTTGAACGGGCCAAATAGGTCACTGATTAATATTAAGAACAGGGTACAGATGAAAGGTGAACCTTTGGGTAGCACTCCCTCAAGTATGCATTTGGTTGACAATTTATTGTTCACTGTAGTTTGTATTGTGAACCTGACAAAGCTGCAAAATTTTTTAATTGTGACCTCATGGGTACATAGTAAAGAGCCTAAATGCAGTCATCCTACGCCATACTAAAAAGAGACACACAGAGAAAAACAGACTAAAGAGCACACAAAAAAACTGTTCCATCTTGAAATCCATATTATAGGGAAATAGTGGGGGAAAGAGGATAACCAGTAAAGCATAAATAACTTTTTTCTTAGTCGTATGTGCATTCTAGACTCAATGATTAGTATTGATTAGGCCTATGTTATTACCTTTTCTATAAACTCTGTATAAATTGTGATTTCACTTATTATTAGATATGTAAGTTTAAGAGTGTTGTTTGCAATGACTGAAATATAAAACAATCAAATAATTATAAAACATTTCAAATGACTAAGCTTAACCATTAAAAATAATATGCCCTTATTCTTACTTTGTACTCTGCATCGAAGTCAATATTTTCTGCCTTCTCCAGAGATTCAACATGATTAATGAATGCCTTGATTGCTTTTTTAATGTCTTTACGATTGTGTTTTGACATTTTATAGCAAAAAGTTGTTGACGATAACCAATAAGGAGATTAGGCCCAGGTCCTATGACTGGTAACTGTAGACTAGTATTTAATTTAGTGTACAAGCACTGCACTGTTAAAGTAGTTAATGTAACTTCTATAACAATGTAATGTACACTACACAACACACTAACAGTAGTATTTATTGACTATTACTAATCTATTACTATTGACACTATTGATTGATTGTACAGTTGTACTTGTACTAGCACTGCTAATCTAATGACTCATTACTAATGTTATCAACTATTATAACAAGTAGGGGCCTAACAAGTACAAGTTTAAGTCACAAGTTTCACTTGGTATTAAACGTGAAAGTCACAATAATTACAATTTTAATATAATTTATATAAAAATGTATGAAAACTTGAACGAGAAATTTACCAAATTTTATTATAATTATTATAATAATAATATTTTATAAAATAAAGTTTATTTTATAAACTAGTCTAGCCTGCTTATTAGATTAAATTTGTAGTCATTGCCACGACTATATCGACATCACTGCAAACAGGATTTTAATATATACGGTTCGCCAAAATATTTCTATATTAGATTTAACGTTGACCAACATGCAAATGTCTGTGCTAATAGACTTCCTTGAAAATTTATAAGCAATCTTCATACACTTCTTTGAAGTACAATCATTAACACAAAGACAAACTTCCGGGTTGTTTTCCGGTGAGCAGATAAGATAACATTCTATAAAAAAAAATGTCATCTATCTATTCGCTAAACCCTTTGTTGTCTTTCAGCGTCAGGGGTAGAAGAGTTTTCTGGATATGACCCTCTTGTGTGCTGAGTAAATTGTGGAATTTGTCGCCTTATTTATTTTGGTGGTCCATCGTTTTCGTGGTTGGCCTCAATGTCTGCCTTCACTGTATCTGTGTAGCATAGCTTACTGTGGTATGCTGTCTGATGGTAGTCTGCTGATGTGCGCAAACCATTTGATCTGTTGTCTCTTAATATATTCCAAGATTGGGGTGGTGCCGGTTCTTTGTCTAATGCCCCCACTCTGTCTCTCGGCGATATTCTTAGGATTCTGCGCAAGCATGCCATTTCAGGTGTCACAAGTGTACATTTGTCTTGTGCTGTCGTTGTCCATGTTTGGCTTTAGTAGCACAGTGTTGGCATAATAATAATTTTGAATAGTATTATTTTGGTGTTTAAATCTATATTTTTGTTTCTGAATATTGGTGCCATTTGTCATAGAACTTGGTATGTTTTACTACATCTATTGTGTATTTATTTGCTGCTCTTTCCGCCTGTTGTTATATTGCTTCCTAGATGTGTCAACCTCCCGGGTATTGATGGGGCCCGAAAGGGGAGCAAAAAATAGCAACACTGTTTACATTAAACGCATGTCGTAAAAGGCGACTAAGGAGGTTATGGAATGGAGTTGGCTATCCCATATAGGGTCAGTGACTTGAAGTCGGATGTGTCAGGCCGAAAGGCGCAGATAATGCAGCAAAGCTGTAAACCATGACACAACGCATTCCGTTCTCCAGACCTGCTAATCTGCAAGAATTTTTAGAACGAACGCAGAAGAAGAACGCAGAAGATGTGTCAATTGTCACTTGGTTAAGTCTGTTGTTTTCAATATATATATATATATATATATTGGTGTTGCTTTTTGTTCTTCCTATCTTTATTACTTTTGTCTTTTCTATATTTATCTTCTTGTTAAAGGTATGGCATGTTTGATGTAATCTATCGTATTTGTCTTTGTAGTTCTTCTTTTGATGATGTCACTAGTGCTTGGTCATCTGCAAATAGTAGTTCGTTCAAGTTATCCTTCAGATTGTTTTCGTCCGTTGTCGTTGCTACTTTGCAGATGTGGTCTATGTATGTTATGAACAATATGGGGGATAGTACACATCCCTGTTTCACACCCGAGTGAATTTGAAATTTATCGGATGTACCTGTGCTTGTTCTTACTGAGCATTGACTATTGGCGTATATGCTCTGACATAGGCTTATCAGATATTGGGGAACTCCATAGGCCCCCTATGTCTGTAGTGTTATCCATAGTTGTGCTCTATCCACTCTGTCAAAAGCTTTCTCTTGGTCTACGAAAGCCAAATATAAGTCTTAGTTATGTTCTATCGCTCTTTCTGAAAGTTGTTTGATGGTGAAGATTGCATCTGTACACCTTTAATTCTTCCTAAAGCCCATTTGTGTGTTGTTGAGCCGTGGTTCTATATATGGACGCATCCTTCTCTCCAGTATCTATGTCCTTTCAGTGACATGAGAAAACTATTAACATAAAAACAATTACAAATAAGCTAAAAAGGAGAAATATTCTTCGTCTTCTTTCGTTCCCTATAAAACTCCTAAAAATGAGAAATATAAAATGCTACACATTCATTCTATATTAAGAGTATTAAACATTTGTGATGTTGATATATAGAAGAATAGGGAGACCATCATGGAAAAAGAAGAAAGAAACAAAGAGGTTCTAACGACATTTAGTATGAAAAAAAGAATTATATTAAAGGAAATAAGATCAAGCAAATAAAATATTTGGACATTAAAAGACATGACACCTTGTTGAATACCTTGCTTGAGGGTAAAGTTGAGAGGAGGCGAGCATGAGGTAGGCAGAGATACAAGTGGGAGAGCAACATCACGAGATGGACAGGTTACAGTCTAGCAGAGTGCACCACCAAGACAAGAGACAGGGAATGTTGAAGGTCTGATGCAGCCAACCTTCGTTGCGGAGATAGCACTTGATGGTGATCTGTCAGTAACCATTAATAGACCCGGTTATAGCACTTCCTTTCATAGTTGCCATATGTAGTCTATATGGGATGCTTGTAGGTTTTGTTTATAATTATTATTATAAACACTTTTACTTATTTTGGTTTATTATATTTGCTTTGTGTTATTACCGCCTTCACATTTCCAGCACCTTGGGATGTTTCCCGATGCTGGAGATTTATCTTTTCTTAGTCTCAACAGTTAGTGCTTTTCTCCAGATCTAGTGCTTTTTTCAATTAAACTAGTTGAAAAATATAGAAAAGTCTTTTTTTATACTAAATATTTGGTGCGTTTTAGTGTTTCTTCTATTTTTGTTTATTACAGCACTTTTTTGTTCGTTTAAAAGAACTGTTTTATTATATTCGATATATTAATATTACAAAGCCAAACGTAGAAACTATTAAGGAAATAACATGGCTGGCTAACATTGTTCCTTACCACCCAATATTTAACCTCATTTAAAACCACTTATTTATAGCTTTATAAGAAAAAAAGGTAAAATAGCTGACTATTGCGGTGATTTTTAATGCTCAGTTGGACTATCAACATTATATTCCATAAATGTTATTAAGTGATACATAATTTCCACAGCTATTCTTTTTTTTTGTTTAACTATTAACTGGAAATACCTTTAATATTGTTTAGCACAATAACACAGGGACTAGACCATACCACATGTCCGTGCCAATACTAAAAATAACTTATATGTTACCGAAGGGAAAAAAGAAATATAAATAATAGTAGCACATTAATATTACAATCATCAATGAATGTCGAAAGCAATGACTAGAGAGATACGGATAACTGCATGTTTCTCCACGAAATGGGTACTGTAGACGGTTCTTTTGATTTAGTAGAGTGAAGCTATTGACAAAACTATCGAGCTTCTTCCAAATAATGTATTGCAGTTACTGGCGCGACTAAGCGGAAGTGAATGTCTATAACCAAATAGTTTTGCATATCGAATTTTGTCAAAATATTTGTTAGCAATGCAACTACTTAGAATGTGGTCAGAAATAGCATCAAAGAGAGGTGTAAAAGGATATGCATTATACTCATCCAATCCCAGGGTTAGCATACATCCAAGGTCCTAAAAGTACATTTTCGTTCAGCACAATGGAAATAGATTGCTTCGAAACTCCTGTGAAGAAATTTGGCTAACTCTTTATGGGGTGTGCCCGAGCGATGTAGACCGACAATAAATGTGCAGGAGTAAACTAGAAAATCGAAGTCATAACGAAAGCAATGTTTATGCCCGAAAACAAGCTTTCAGATGTCTTCCGACAGCAGATTGTGCGGAAGGCAAACATAGTGCATGTTATGAAGTAAATGCTGGTAAAAACTGAAGCTTGGACGATATCTTCACGATGTCGATGAACGAAACATCAGATAATAAAGCGAACAAACCCTAGTCCAACTTTACTGTTTGCACAGTTTCCTGTACTGGAGTCAGATGTATAGTCAAGATAAGGGCCAATACCCGGGGGTGCAGAGGACAAATGACCGTCTAATTACATGAAACAAGTTCACTAACAGCGGAACACCTCGTACGAGATAGATGTAGTCGACCCAAGTCCAAATATCTGCTTACTGTCTCCTCGGAAACTATAATACTGAAACATGTTTTGACCTATAAAGTCGGACTCAGTGTGTGATAAACCCTTACGGCTTGGAATTGATGCACACTAATTTTTTAACGACATATATGAAGACTGTTTCATGCTAAACAAGCTCATCTGAAACAAAAATTGTTCAGAAATCGTATGAGCTAGACCAAAAGGCGCAAATAACGCAGCTCTGCTCTAAAACTAGTAACACAAAGTGAATTACGTTCTCCGGCTCAAATAACACGAATACTCGCGTTGTTTATGTGAGAGCGAACGTAGAAGAAGAAGATGTCTAAACGAGGCATGCCACTAGTGAACATAATTTTCAAAATATTGAAGCTTTATGTAGGCGTATGCTAGTTTAACTCATTGTAACGTGGATGTGGAACACTTTCTAACCAAAAAGGAAGTTATAAAATCAAAATTGTGGAATAACGCTAGCATAAAGAGTGTATAAGCTTTTTTTAAAAAAATATTTAATATATATGAAAAGATGTTATAATTATAATATATTTAACCGCCGAAGACGGATGTTTCGGGCCATTGGTCAACATAAAGCGGTGACACAAATCATTTTATTCTCTTGGCTACATGCAGCTGGATAGCTAGACGGACTTTTATCCTGCTACAAGAGAGATCTAACGGGAGTGTGAGAATGAACAATGATGAAGAAGAATATAACATTTAAGAAATGTTTTTGAAAATTAGATCATATGAAAGAAAGTTTGAGTAATCTTTATTATTGCGTATAAAACACTAATATGACTACAGCTGGAAATGATGAATAGTTTTCTGAGATTTAGAAAATCTGGTATGAACTTTATTCTAATATATCTAATTGAATTAAATATCAATATTTTAATGAAAACGGTTAGTGTTTTTCTTTAGCATTTCCCCAATATTTTTAATGCTTCTCGATTTGAGACTGGCGGTACCCCAACATTGTCGTATATTCTCTGACAGTGTGGTTATTATTTATACGAGACTAGTGCGGGTTTGTCAAAACGATTTGGAAACTACTTCCTGTTGGAAGACCGACAAGAAAAATACAGAGGATGTTGTACGTAAACACTGGTAAGCTAAAAAAAATAAATAAATAAATGTGTTACTGTTAGATAATTTATTCTTATTAACAATTGTATATGCGAAGTTAAGATACAGTATTTTAAAAGAGCTTTCTATTGGATTTTTATTATATTCTTTGTTATTTATTAGGCCTAAGAGTAAGAGTAGTCATTTATTTTAAGACTAATAAGACCATTCAAAATAAATAATAATAAAATTAAAATAGTTAAATTTAAATGAGTAAGCCAAATTTACTCAAATTACTTATTACTTTATTATTACTGTAATACTAAAATCAGTACTAGTACTACTCCTAGTACCTAGGCTAGACTCTAGGACTAGAGACTCTAAGGCTTAGACTTAGATAGTTGAAAATTCCAAATTGAATGAATAGAAAAGAAATATAAAATAAAAGTTACTGGGATGGGGGTTAGGGTTATGATTAGTTATAAATTAAAAAAATATATTAGTTATAAAAGTTATAATTCTAATGTGGTTGGTGTCGGGAGGTGTGATGTCACTGCATCCATTAATTTTAGTGGTGTTCACGGATATCCGTGACTTCGGCTAGTTAAAAATGTAAGCTGTGCTATTTATAGCACAGTTAATCTTTACTTTTATCAAAATAAACATTTAAAATGTTCATGGCAGGATGATATATTAACATTTCAAAATAAATTATAATAATTTTGTTTATATTTATTGTTGTACTGGAATTTGTAAACAGTTATATTAACGATAGACTATTATATAGTTTAGGCATACAACTTTTTCACCTAATATGTCATTATCTTTTTTATAGGCCTAATTATTATTCTTAGACCTACTAGTGCTAGTAGTTTTATTTAGTAAGTTACTAGATAGTTAAGATAGTCATAGATTATTAGCCTACTAGTAACTAAGTATGATTACTACCAAAACGCAGACACATCCACATATATCCATCTGTTTTCTGGGATTGTTTTATCAATTTCATATATTCGCCACAGGTAGGACACATATAATAGTTACATATTAAACCCTGGTTCATGCACCAGTCCAAAACACATTTATTTCCACTGGAGCACAAATTAATAAAATATGTTCAATCGAATTTCTCCATTTTCACAGATGTTTACAACTGATCATGAACCATGCACGCGTAAAAATGACCGCTGTATCTAGGCATGCGCCACAAGACAAGATACGATGCAAATCTCAATCCAATTTTTTTTAAATTCCCAAAACATAACATGGTGACCCCCCCTCCCCTTCCATTTTTTATTTCTTTCTTTTTGTTTTCTTTTTTCCTTTTGTTTATTTCTTCTAATGAAAAAGTGACCATTCGTCATTCCACCTGTGTCGTCATCCATGTCCATCACACACCACCTGGGAGAAGCTAAAGATCATGTGACCATAGCAAAATTTGGAAATACCTCGAAACCAGAGCAAAGGTCACAGTGTACACTCGAATGAAAAATCTGCCACTATGAGTTGACCAATCTTGGCCTAGGGGTGCATTTCTCGTTCAGGTGTGCACTGTTACCTTTGCTCTGATTTCGAGGTATTCCCTAACCTTTGTTTGTTGTGTGATTTGGCAAGCTTAAATACTTAGAGTACATTTAGGATTAGAAATAATATTTCTAATGTGTGCTCGCACCTCTCTCTGTGATGAAATAAAAATTATGGAAAAGAAACAGATTATGCATAATTTCGTCTGTGTCTAGAGTTGAGTGATTGTTGGGATGTGATGTCACAGCAGCCATTTATTTAATTGGTGTTACATGGAAATCCATGATGTCAGCTAATTAAAAATGTAAACTGTGTGCTATTTATATCGCAGTGTACACCCAAACGAGAGATTTACTGGCCTAAGATAAAATATAAATGAATGATGGACGTAGACTACTCATTACACTTTACACTACTTCTTGTAGATTAAGTCTATCATAACTAAGGATTATCATATCAGAATCATCATAAAGACAATATACATATGCCTAGGCTAAGTGTAGGCATACATGATTGATTGAGAACCCCAAGAATTGTGAGCGATTAACTCTTACTTCCTGTGTGCAGTGTGGTAGGCTTACCGTTAAATTATATGAAATATTATATTACCTATTTGTTAGTCTATTATAGGATAGGCCACAAATATAATATAATAAATTATAAATATATTATTTTTATATGTGACATAGGCCTACCAGCTCAATGTCTTCTCCTCTCACACACTGAACATTTCATCTCAGTTCTTTAAATCTACTTAATGGTATAGGTGTGAACGGTATATAGTACCTATAGTAATAGTATCCATAGATTCATAGATTGATTGGGGGGAGAGGGGGGGGGGGAAGAAGTTGTAATGTTCATAGAACAAATGCTAGGAACTTAGGGAAACCAAAAAAAAAGTGAGTAAACTTGTCCCCTCCTTGCTGCTGGATGAAAACACAATATCAGACAAAAATGAAGTAATTTGCATTTTATTACATTATCGTTAACACCCAATCCTATTTACTAAAGTCATATTAATGAATTGCCAAATATATTAGAGTATAGAAATGCGTTTTATCACCAAGCCTATTTAATATCTACACAGAGAATATCTTTAAAAATATAGAAGAAATGCCAGGACAAGATCAATGGGAAAATAATAAACAACCTGAGATATGCAGATGATAATGTTCTTTTAGCAGAAAGTGAACATGAACTACAAAGACTAATAGATCAAGTAATAAATCAAGTAACGAATATGGACTCGATATAAATATCCAAAAAATATAAAACCGTGATAATCTGCAAAGACACAGAAAAACAAAAGCTAAACATAAGCATACATGGAGAGAAGCTAAAACAAGTAAAACAGTATCAATATTTTGGACACATAGTCACAAATGACATCAGATGTGAAACAAGTTAAAAGGAGGATAGGAATGGCTAAACGTACCTTCAACGACATGAGGAAAATAGTAACATCTAAACAAATTACAAAGGTAAAAATGAGAATTATAAAATGCTACATCTATTCTATATTAATGTATGGCTCACAAACATGGACACTAAATAAACAGAAAACAAAATTGATGCATTTGAGATGTGGGTATATAGAAGAATAGGGAGAACATCATGGAAGGAGAAGAAAACAAACAGAGGTTCTAAAAACACTTCATATGAAGAAAGAATTATATTAAAGGAAATAAAGATCAAGCACATAAAGAGTAACATAACAAGATGGACAGGTTACAGTCTAGCAGAGTGCACCACCAAGACAAGAGACAGGAGATATTGGAGGTCTGTTGCAGCCAACCTTCGTTGCAGAGACAGCACTTGATGATGATGATAACCCTAAGATACATTACAGTGAAACTTCTTAGAGAGAATCTTTAACATAATTCTACACTGCACACACAAAATTTAGAATTGTAGACCTAAATCATGTGCTAAAGTACTAAATTGAGAGTAATGTACTCATGAAAAATTGTGGATGACTAAGCAAACCGAGTGATCCACACATACTGGAAAAATATTACATAGATTGCAGACATCCGGGTGTGTGTAAAGTATATTTTGACATTGTATATTTCTATATATTATACTTATTCTATGTTTATTGCTGTTAAATGTCTTAAAATGACTAATTTCTTTAAGCTCAACTCCATTTATTCAACATTATTTGCTTTTGTGCAGTGATAACATCAGACTAATACAGGATGTCAAAGAAAGACAGACGTAGGATGTTAGCTCAAATTTGGGGAACACCAACAAGCCATGATATAGATATTGTAGATGAAGGAAACCAAATAGTTGTTTTCTCAAATTACAGAGGAATAATCAATTGGTGGATGGAGATTTTTAAGGTAATGATATGGTCATGTGATAATTTAAATGTCTCTAAATAATAGCTTTAAAATTATAAAATGCTACATCTATTCTGTATTAATGTATGGCTCAGAAATATGGATGCTAAACAAACAATTAGAAGACAGAATTGATGCCCTTGAGATGTGAATATATAGAATCTTCATTTTTGCTACCAGTCTGAAAGACATGCAAGACAGCATGGACCTATTTTCTTTGGCCTGTGATGCGTTCGTTCTCACCATCAGCACTGTGAAGGCTTTAGTAATGTATCAACCAGCGCCTGGTGTCCCCTACACAGAGCCAGTGATCACAGTAAAGGGACACAAACGTAATACTGCTAATAAGTTTGTATATCTCGGCAGCACACTATCACAAACAGCGACAATTGATGAGGGTATTGCTCGTGCCAGTGCAGCATTCGGGAGCCTTTGTGCAAACGACTAAGTTGGACATGTACTGCGCAGTGGTTCTACCAACACTGCTTTATGCTGCATCATCCTGGACTGTCTATGCGAGACACGCTAGACAGCTTAACTTTTTTCATTTTTGAAAAATGCCTACGAAACCTCATGGGAGTACGTTGGCAGGATCGTGTACCAGATACGGAAATTCTTCAGAAGTCCCGTATGCAAAGCATACATGCAATGCTGACTAGGTCCCAACTCCGCTGGACTGGCCACATCGTCCGTATGCCAGACAAGCGCCTTCCAAAGAGATTATTCTATGGGGAGTTGTGTGAAGGTAAACGTTCAAGTGGAAGGCAGAAAAAGCGCTTCAATGATCACCTAAAAAGCTCTCTCAAGAACTGTAGCATCGATCCTAGCTCCTGGGAGACTACAGCACTTGATCGCTCAGCCTGGCACACCCAGATCACTGCTGGCATCACGAAATTTGAAAAAGAAAGAACACTGCGGGCAATCCACAAGCGCAAGAAGCGGAAGGACAAATCTGTAAATTCTCCTACCTCGAACCTTCAGCACTCCTGCATGCACTGCAATAGAACTTTCCATGCACGAATCGGACTCATCGAACTCACAAACCAAATGAGTTCATTACCGATTGTAATTATTATATATAAATTTATTCTTTCCCATCGCATTTAATGTTTTCCGCATTTAATCGCATAAATAGTTTTATTACATCCTGCTAATTTGCAGGAGTTTGAGAACGAACATAGAAGAAGAATAGTTTTGTCATTTGTCCAGATACACTATCCAAATACAGTGCAATCCTGTTATAAGGAATTGGTTGGGACTGACAGAATATGTGTGTAATAACCAATTTTCATTATGGATAATTATTACCGTAGGTTATGTCCCTTGTACAATACTTCACATGATTTCTTCCTCTTCTTCTTTCGTTCACTTGAAACATGTCTATATCTGTAATTCTGTCTCCTTAATAAAACTCACTGTCTGTTGTAATTCATAACTGAGGTTGGGCCCTTTCGAGGTATAGGGCCCGGCACTGTCCCTGTCTGAACATCCGCCACAGGGCAGGCACCATAACTATTTATAAATACAGACATTTTTCCATTGTGTTTTGTGCGTGGCATCCTGATTATCTGTGCGCCTTTTGGCTGGATGCCTCCGTCTTCAGCACTCTGCTTACTTGGACAGGACAGTGGGACTGCACGACCAGTCTTAGTTTCCAGCCCCTGATGGCTGAACTAAGCCCCATCACCACTGCACGGTGCTGGCCTCGATGGGGACTTATCATGCTGTAATCACTGGGTTTCAAGGACCAGAGAATGGTCTAAAAGTTCCTTGTGGGAAGGGGTAGGTATTGTTTAGGCACCTTTGGCCTTCATTGTGGTTTTTAATTAAATCCAAGGTCAACATCTTTACAATCTTAGTTATGGGAAGGGAGAGGTATGTACTGTTTTGTTATCTGACTTTTCTTGTGGCTTTTTTTAGGCATGGAAGAGGGAGGTGTTAACATATGGTTTTTATTTATTTTAGAAACTGTAGGATTATTTTGTTATAAATATTTGGCTTTCATAAGTTACTCAGTGACCATAGAGAAATCCAAAAGACATGCTGATTCATCTGGAAATCACCTCTCAAAAGTGATACATTTGATTTTACGGATGATTTTCATTTGCTGTCGGCACAAAGCACACACAAAGAGAAGTAAAATGGGAAAGTCAAATGTGTCACTTTAGATGGATGATTCCCAATGAGGCAGCAGGTCTTAAATGTCCTTGGTCATGGGTGTCAGGAATCCAAGACTTCTTTCTCTCTTCACCAACAAGCATTGTGTCTTACAATGCACTGAATCTAGTCACTCCACAATTCAGTTATGCCGATTTATCCTTTTAAATCGGATGTGCTAGGCCTACAAGACGCATAACGGTAACACACCGTAAACACACTCCCGGCAGAAATCGCACGGATATCCATGCTGATTACAATGGAGCGAACGCAAAACAAACAAACAAAACATCCTTTTAAAATGATGCAATTTTACTTTTCCTATGATTTTCATTACTCACTTTGTATATACTTTGTGAATCATGGTAAATGTCAAATTGCATCACTTTAATAAAACTATTGCCAAAGACCCCACAGTACTGTATTGTCAAGATACTGAATGTGTTTCTTAGTCTAAAGACAGGCATTGAAAAAAATAAGTTCACCCAACTAAAGTACCTACACATATCCAGTCAATTGCACTATTTTCAGTGCTTTGATCTGTCCTTAACTGATGATTTTTTACTTCTACTTTCTCTCTCCTACTTCACCCCACCTTAAAATACCACAAACACAGGAAGCTAGTGATAATTTGTGAAGGTCAAAAGTTGTTTTTACTTTTTTTTTTTTTTTTAAACTTTTTTTTTTTTTTTTTTTACCTGAAGCAATTTTTAAAATAGTTAACCATACATGGATATTTGTTTAAATGCATTTGTTAATAAGATAAAAAAAATTAAGACAGTTAAAATAATCTGAGATTTAAAAGTGTCGTTAATCAGGGAAATTTGTTAAAAACTGATTCATTGTAGCAGAATTCCACTAAATGACAGTTCTGTTGTTAATTGTTCTAGATATACTATTTAAATACTAACATTCTGTTGTCATTATCTTTTGCAGATACACTATCCAAATAATAATAGTTTTATTGTATTTTTTTCAGATCTACTATCCAAACATAAAATGTCGTGAGAAAGGAGACACAATAAAGATTAAACCTACAGTAGGTGTGACAATCAAACTTAATAAAACAACAATGCTAATGAAAATTAATGGCAAAGATCACTGGCCGTGGTTTGTGGACACTTTTGGAGCGCTTCTGGATATTGGTAATGGAGACGCTGTTGAGTTACAGCAAGGTGAAGGGAAATCTGTTGTTTCTGAGAACTCTGTTACTCGATATCTGCAGTTGAACAAAGATGATGAAGAGGTAAATTAGTTTCATCTGAGTCTCTAGTTTTTGAAGACATGATTAAAAAGCAACTATACACAGTAATATACATTCTAAGGTTATTGTTCAAACAGTACTACCTGCCAAAGACAGATGTGTCTGGTGATTGGCACAAATAAAATGACGGCACAATGCATTTCCATTCTCTGGACTACATTCTGTTGGAAATCTATTGTCCTGCTGCAAGAGAGATCCAGCGGGAGTTTGAGAATGAACACTGAAGCAGAAGAAGAATAAACAGTATGATCATTACTATTATATCTTTTATTATATCAATGCAGCTTGTCATACACATTTCTGCAAATACATTATAACTTTATTTTATTTTCTAAAAAGTAACTATGATTTATAAAGAATGGTATTTATAAATATTGTTCATTTTTTTTACTTGCAAAAATATATACAGCTTAATGACTTAGAATACAACCACAAACAACTCCAGGGTTCTAACTTACGAAGCTGTTGACCATCACCTTTTTCAGTGTGATAAATGGATCACCCGATATGGGAAAAAATAACGGCTCACAAATACATGCATGTGCCATACAATTTCATTGGACCAAATGTATGAGCCTGTGGGTGACTAGATCAGCAACTAACCAGCTCTAAATATTGTTTGCCAATGCTAATTCCATGGCAATATATCATAAATGTAACCTCCTTCTGCATTCATTCTCAAACTCCTTTAGATTAGCAGAATGTAGTTCAGAGAATGTACTGCATTGTGTCATGGTTTAAGTTTTGCTATGACACCTGTTGGTTTCGGTCAGACACATCCAACTTCTGGGTCACTGACCCCATATGAGATGGAACAGCTAACTCTACCCCATAACCTCCTTAGTTACCTCTTAAGGTATGCATGGAAGGTAAACAGTGTTGCTATTCTTTGATTCCCGTTCAGGTCTCGGCAACACTCAGGCACTCCAAGCTTATTCTTTTCTGTAGTGACAGGTAGCAGTAGTAGTAGTCCCTTTTTCACATCATCGAGACATCACTTTTCACATATAGTAGAGAACAGTGTTAGACCTATGTGCTTTCATGACCAATGGTATTTCTAGGGATAAACACCCATGTTGCAACTGAAACATGGACTTCTAGTTCAGGGTGCAAAGAATAGGACCACTGTCATTTTCCAGGTATGTCATTGGAGGTGACCGATGAAAGTTGGAGGATAGGCTGACAATTTGTCACCTGTGAAAAATCATAATTCTCACTGCATGTCTTGTCTGAATTTTTTAATTTTGTTCTCTGTTAAATTGTCTCTGTGGATAATGCAGGCCAGTGGATATTGCTCATTTGTCTTTTTATGGCAGACTCCTAGGTAGCGGAAAATGTTATATCATCATGTTTCACTAGCTTTGCCCAATTTCAAAATGATGTATCTCACCAAATATATACTGTATATTCTTTTCACATTATACCTCTTTATGCTTTGCAGCATCAGGGACTGAAAAGTTCTCTGGAGATGGCTTTCTTGTGGGGTTCACATATGTTTGTTTTTGTTGATTCTTCTATTTCTGTGATCCATAGTGTGCATGGTCTGCCTCTGGCAATCTATCCTCTCTCTCATTGCTGTGAACACCCTATATATATATATATATATATATATATATATATATATATATATATATATATATATTTATATAATTATATATATATATTATATATTTTAAATATATATAATACTGTATCTTTCCGTGTATAAGCTAATCCATGCAAATAATCCGTGGATATATAAGCTGCAAATGTAATTTTAGCTTGTAGTATATGACTAACCTTTCTAAAAGATGGTTGGTAGTTTTTACAAAATTGGCTCGTCTTTTGGCTAGATGTTTGGACATGTTGCCATGAAAGACTTCACCAAAAGAGATTGTAAAAATACTGTAGTAATTCGTCCAATTACAATAAATCTAAAAGTCTTGTCTTGTGACTATGGTCAGCCATTTTGTGATATTAGTTAAGGAGCAAATGAAATCATAAGTTGAAATGTTGGCATTTGATCAGTAAAGATTAAACAACTTTCGTAAGATATTCGCATGTCAACAAACATTCAAATCATCACATAATTTGTATTTGTGCAAACATTTGAAACATTCCAAATAGTTGCAGGAATGAATATTCTTTACAAAACTGCCAACTTTAGCTGATAGTTTCATGTTGCTGAGCCTGTAAGTTGTTTTTTATAAGTTATGCCTATTTTTTTATCAAAGATAATACAGTATGACCTTTTCCAGTAGGCATCGGCAGCAGTTATAAAATCCTTAACCGCCATGTACCAAGAGTGTTCATTCTTCTAAATGTTTGAAATTAGGAAGGAATACTGGCTAAAAACTATCTTTATTTTAATAAATACCTATTCGCTGGAGCTTGACGGAACCAGTATGTTGTCCCGCATGCAACTTTAAAGTCGGTTTTAATTCAAGCATTGTTTATTAAAGCGCTTGGGAGGAAGAGTTTAAGTGGGCATTAATTAATTGTTTGTGTTCGGTGTCCAGGTACTCTTGATGTGGAAATGTGCAATTCATCTAGTGAATAGTAATTACTAATGAACTTGCCAGATGAAATTACAGCAGACTGCAGCAGTCTAAGCGGGAAACGTGGCAGTCAAAGAACTATGAGACAAATGGGCACCAGGATGATATGTTGGATGTCATTTGTTTTTATTGGATACAAAAGGTTGAGCTTCATTACCGTACGTTTTCTGTTTAGGGAGTGTAATAAACATGAGAGGATTTTTAAATTGATCTTGTCTGCTACTTAATGTGCAGTTGACAGGTATCAATTACGGCAGAATTTTGTTACAATTTGTCTATATGTCAGGATTTGTAACCTCTTTTGAAGTCTTATCTAAAGAGAGATAACATTCGCTCATCTAAATGTCCATCATCAAAATGTGAGGGAAACTTGGATTGGTTGAGCTGATTAAAATGGGTAGAGCCAGTGATCCAACTGTGACAGTATTTGTTGTTATTATATCTGCTTCCTTCCATTAATACTAGATGCTGTGTGAGAACATACTAGTTTAATTATTATTTTTTATTAAATATTTATGTGTGTTGTGTTTATGTTCTTGATAAAGGTCCTTTGGTATAAAATAGAAGTTGTTCCTGTTTACATTACATTTTATACAATTTTTTTTATTTTATCATTTGCATTTATTTTCTCTCAACATATTACTACCTTTCCTTAACCACTTAGTTGCAGTGGTATTCTTAAGGATATGATGAAAAGCCACCACCATTTTGCAGAGATCCTCCTCTTCTTAGCTTCCCAGAGAAAAAAAATCTGTCTGGATGCTTATAATAAAGCATTTAAACGAATTGTTACCCTGGGAAACTAAGAAGAAGATCTCAACAAAATGGCAGCATTGCATCCTTAAGGATACCTCCGCAGCTAAGGGATTAATCATAGTACTGTCCATTTGTGTTACTATGACTGTCACATTTTTGTAGCTCTCTGGTTTCTTAATTAATAGATATCTTCCACCTGTTACTGTACACATATTAAATTGTCTAATTCAGTATTTTTCACATAATGTACATGTTCAGTTCCTGTGCATAAATAATTGAGTATTTGTTATAATATCCTTGTTAATTTATGATAATTTTAATGTAAAGATGAATAATTTTAGTATTGTCAACAAACAACATAACAGGTTCAAGATCTTCTGGACCGCATTCCAGAAGGCGGTGGCATTATGCACCATGAGTTTATTATGAGACTTTGGAAGAGCTTGCTGGATGACTGGTTTGGTGTAGGTGCCTCAGTGTTTGTGGTTACACCTCGGATTGACTCTGAAAGACTGTTCATTCTTATGCTACTTATGATACGAAATAAAGGCACAGGATTTCAGGTAATACAGTGAAATAGCTCTATAGTGCATTCTTTTATAACAAATTTTCCGAACACTTTTCAAAATCTCCAATTATATTTGTGAATTTCTGTTATTACATAAAATTTTGTTGGCCCGGACCAAGTTGTTATAATGAGATTTGACTATATATTTCTGTTTTAATTGTGCATTTAGCATAAAATAATTGTTTATAATGTAAATGGAGGTGCATATGTTGCCGTTTGTGGCTATGTTTATAGGATGCAAGACATCAACAAAAAGGCAAAGCATGTTTGGTTATGAGGTTGATGACCAGCATTTAAGTGCAGAAAACAGTTCTTTCATATGGCTAGCCTACTAGTGTATATTTACAGACGTACACTGTTCAGTTTTGTCTTGTCCTATCCATGTGTGCCACCAGGCGTCATGGGAAACCGAAGATTTATTTCTTTAGCTAACTATGATGCCTCTGCCAAAGTGCAGCCTTGGTGTTCTAGCATTTCTCTGATGTCATTTATCTGTCTTCATCTGGGTTTTTCCCAATTTCTCTTTTCAGATGATCTTTTATTGAAGGCTATCGATGGAATGTGATCTGGTTCCATTCTGATTAGGTGACCGAACCATTTGATCTTTTGTGTTCCTATGTATTCATTGCATGATATTGTTTTCATTAGATTCCTTATAGTGTCATTGTTTATTCTATCTCTTTTTGTTACCCCCAGTGCTGGTCTCAGGGACTTCATTTCGCATACGGCAAGTTTTTGTTCTAGTTTCTCTGTCAGGGTCTAGGTCTGGCATTGGTAACACAGTGTCGGCATGAACACTGTGTTTATTAATGTTCTTTTGGAGATCATGTTGATGTTCTGGTGTTTCAACAGTGGTGCTAATTGATATAAAACTGTTTGCTTTCTGACATCTTGTCTCTCTCTCTATTTCTCTATCTAATCTCCTGTCTTCTGAGAATACACTATTTAGATACTTAAATTCCTTTACTTGGTTGAGTTTTGTGCCATCTATGTATATTTATAGTGGGCAAAAACAGCATTCAGAAAAATGAAAAATATATTGTGTAATATGACAGTAGCATTAGAGGTGAGAAAGAGAGCATTGCTGTGCTACATTACTTCTATACTAACATATGGGTGCATGACTTTGACAATAAACAAACAGGATAGTGGGAAATTAGAGGCAGTAGAGATGTGGTTCTATAGAAGAATGCTGAGAATACCATGGACTGTCAGAAAGACCTAATGTAAAAGTGTTGAAAGAGTAAAATGCGAGACGGAGCTTAATCAATAATATAAGGAAAAGACAATCTTCATTTTTTAACTACATTATGAGACAGGAAGGTTTGAAGAACATAGTTACAGCAGGCAAGAGAGACAGAGGGTAACAACATGAGAAAATATTGGACAGTTTAACAACCTGGCATGGCATAGAGTCAACAATGAGCCTAATACATATTACTAGTTATAGAGAGTTGTGAAGATCCACAATCACCTACACCAGCCGGCACAGCACCTGATGATGATGACAATAAGTGAAGTTGTATGGCTCAGGAGCATGGAGAATAACAAAAAAGGCCAATCAGACAATTACAAACTTTCATCAATAGATGGATGTCTGTGTAGAATAGAAGGTTTAAATAGTATGATGAGACCACAGATGAGGAACTCATTTGGTTGCATAACGAACTAAACAGACAATTGTAGAGAAAGAACTAAGTAAATGGAGCAGAAGAAAGCTAGGATATACAATAGGAAGACAAACAGAAAGCATTGTTAGATAGATATTGTTTTGGAACCTGCAGGGAAATAGGAATAGTGAAAGACCAGGAGAAAAAGAATTAGATACAGATACATAAAGGATGGATAGGACATAGACAGAGCAGAACCATTAGCTAAAGATGGGACACAGTGGAAGAAGTCTGTTGAGGACCTATCTCTACAGGGAGCTAAAAGAATAAAAGAAAAGGTGTAAAGAAGTGAGTTGTGCCAATATCTTGCAATATTGATTGTTCATTTTTATTAATTTCAGATTACACTTATGACACCAGTCAAACAAGATGGAGAACGCTTTGACAAAATCATGGAGAAAACCAAGAGAAGAATGAAAGAGGTCAAGTCAGCTCATGATTCAAGGCTTGTCTCAGATGTCAAACTGGAATGGGTAATGCTTAATCTGAATGTTCATCACGAGAACTTCTCAACGAACTTTGTTGCGGCATATAAAGATGAAGAAGGGGAGGTTTTGACAACCACAGCACACTTTCATAAGGCCCACTTTCACCATCAACAGAAAGATAATGTTTGCTACAGTAGAATTGGTGCACATGATTTGCGGAAAAATTATCTCTTGCCTCTCAATATTGGTAACAATGTTTTTTAAGAAATGTTTTTTCAGACAGATTTTTCTTTTGCATCTTGGAAAGCATTTAAATATTTTCCAATGGGATATGTAGCTATTCATAGCTCCCAGAGCAAGAAAAAATACAGCCCTCTCTTTTTTTCACAACAGAATGTTCTACTACGCGTCAGTGACTGACATCCTGCTGCCCTAGACCTTGACCAACAACTAAATATATATGATTTATTAAGTTTGTGTCACGTGCAATATTCAGTTGTTTCAGGAGAGCTTGACGTCAGTGAACATATACTTGGTAGCAAAGCCTTGAAATACAGGCAGTGCATTTATCCCTAAAAACATTCATCTAACTTATCCTTGAAGTCTTTTTATTATGTGTAATTATAAAATTTGCCAGTTATGCTTCCTGTTCTTTGTATGCTCTAGATTCACCAGGAATAAGTTCAGAACATCACTTTTAAAAAAGATATATTACCCGGTACATTAGTTTTATTTTTGTAAGTCCATTTTATAAGCACTATTATCACACTTTACATAATGCCTAAATAACTACGTTTACTTCTTCTTGTTTTCAGTTTAACATGTCTACACAGCAAATCCAATTTTCCTGATAAATGCTGCTGTATTTGAAATCTCACCAGTGCTCCTCCCTTAACTAGTTTAGTGTAATGCAGAATATGATACACGGCCTGTTCTGCCTGCCCATTTGGACACAGAGGTCATAGAAACAGTCTTAGTCTATTTAAATGGCTGTTTAGTCTGTTGTGTTCTTTCCTGATTAGGAAGATAACTTGTCAAGACAGTGATAGTTATCTTCTGGGTGATTTCCTAGCAGCTTTGATGAGGATTCTTTTTCTTTTCCGGTTAGGTGATTTCTTGATCTTCTTGTTCCTGTGTTGCTTCATCATTTACTAGCATATCTGCATTTTCATTTCTTGGTATGCCATAGTAGGATGGTATCCACTGTAGTACTACCCTTCTTTGGATGCTCACTTCTTGTGCATCCAAACTATGGCTTCCTTCAGGTCTGGTATATCAGTGTCTAGGACTTGCACCACCTGTTGACATTGACTTGTTATGTTTTAATTATTTCTGCAGAATTATTTAGGCATGTACTTCCACAGAGTAGTTGGAGCAGAAGATTCCAGTTGGTGAACATATGCATTCTTTTTCTGGATATTTTATGTACACTCCAGAACCTCTGTTCTAGACTGCTCTGATTTCTGATCCATCAGTATATATTTGTATCCATGCTTCTCTAGGGTACATATCTTCAATCATACTGCGTAGTATTATCATTTGGAGAGCATTAAATTCTCTCACAGTGTAGTTGTTGTTTAAGGTGGCTCTGATAGCAAGATTTTGATATTGCTCCATGGAACTGTCAAAAGTGTTGGTATTATTTCTGTTGTTATGTCTGGTAGTTTAACCTTGTATTCTCTGTTTAGTTGTTTTTTATCATTAAATAAAACTGCTTCTCTTCAGCATTTAAATGGATAGGTCACCAAATCTGGTCTTCATTGGGTGTGCTGGCATGCTGTTGTACTTTTCTGCATGGATCATGGTCTTATTGTCCCATCTATATGGTAAGGTGGTCAATTTCCTCAGGATGGCAAGTTTCTTTCTTGCCTTTTCCTCTATTTTCTCTACTTTCACTATGATATGATACCTTGTGCTAGTATTGTTAGTACTGGAATTTGTAAAAGTACAAAAGATCTATAAAATATAGTCTAGAACAGTGGTTCTCAACATGGGCATATGACCCCATTAGGGACTGTAGGGACCCACAGAGAAACACATTTTTAATTATGGGAGGGGGGTCACAGACCCATTCAGGGGGAGAATAGAAACGTAACTACCTTAATGATAAACAACAAAACTTATAGTGATAAAGCTTAAAAACCTAAGGGGGGGGGGGGCATGGTCCAGAAATAGTTGAGTACCACTGGTCTAGAAAAACATGGAGATATGTATAGATCAGCTAAATGATGTGTCTTTAACATAAAATACTGATACGAGGGCAGAACAGGAAATAGGAGCATAAAAATACTTTATTGAAGCCTTATGTGCCACATGGAATAACAATATGTGCAGTACTTAGCTGCTTCATCTTGCAAGATATTCTTGGCAGTGTATAGTCCTATGCGCAGATCGTGGAACATTCTAGATAAGTGACACAATTTTACTTTTTATACATCCTGCTAATGTGCAGAAGTTTAAGAGCAAACGAAGTAGTACTGTGAGGTGGAATATATCACACACACACACCAGTATAGCACGATAGATTATACCTGTCAATGAATGTCAGAAGAGTTATCCAGTGAAACATATAGTAAGTAATGACATGGAGGTCACAGAGATGTGGGTTTTACAGGAGAGTCTCGTCTGTGTGTTGCTGGGGTCCAAAGGATAGCAACTAATAGGAACACTATGACTAATCATAAATGTCAGGAGATAACTGCTTCATCCTATAGGAGGTCAAAGTGATCCAGATGCCATATAAAGTTGCATGTGTCTGGCCAAAATGCACATATCACAGCCAAATTTTAAACTATATCACAAAACATTCCAGCCTACAATCCTACTGTTGTTTGTTTTGCGTTCACTCCATTGTAACCATCATGGATATCTGTGCGATTTCCGCCGGGAGCGTGATTACGTTGTGCCACCGTTATGCGCCTTGTAGGCCTAGCACATCCAATTTCGGCATGCCTTGACAATTTGGGTGGGCTACCCTTAGCCTGTGACAGCCTCTATATCTGTCTCCAGGCACGCGTAGTGGCGACTCTTCGCCCAGACGATTTTTGCTCTCGTCTGACTCGTACGAGGTGTTCCACTGTCTATGAACTTGCTTCGTGTAATTGGACGTGCTGTGCCTGTGCCCATTGGGTACTGAACCGTTTCTCATCCGTGAGCCTGGTTCCTTAAGGGGAAGAACTCAACAGAGGAGTTGGGCCCTGGCTCTTTCGCCCTCTTAGCCGAGGTGTCATTCACCGACATCGTGTACCCCTTGTTCAAGTTCGAGTCTCACACCACGCGTTTGAGAGCAAGGCGTTCTCGAGCTGATCGTCCTTGTCCCAATAGCGCCTGAGCCCATCAGGTACTGAACCCTTTCTCTCTTCAAGTGTATTTCCGGTGTAGGAAAACCTGACAGTAGAGTTGGGCCAGGGCTAAATCGTTGTCCCTTTTGTGCTTGAGCCCATCGGGTACAGAACCCTTTCTCTTCGCGAGCATATTTCCGGTTTAGGAAGGCTCGACATTAGAGTTGGATTAGGTCTTCTTGCTTTACCAAACGCCAATGAATGGGTCTGGGTCTCTGCCTGTAAGGAACTCAAGTAACTAGATGCTCGACTCGAGCTGACGGAGCTTGTAGTTCCCCTTTCCTAGAAACTTTTCACTTTCTATTTGCAGTTCGCGCTGCCCTCTAGCGCTGTTCTGGCCTTTCATTGTTTCATTGTACTCAGTATGAAATCTATTTGTCTCTCACCATGCATCTACCTTTACGTGCATTTTACATTGGCCGCCCCTCCAATGTTTAGACTGGACTGACTAGCTTCACTGTATGTCGACAGTGTCGCTATATGTGGTGATGCTGGTGGTGTCGGAGATATTGTCTGTCTCTTGTGCAGTCAAATCTCTTTCCATCTGCTACCTCCACATTCTCGGACACGATCCCCAAATGATTTGGCCAGAATCAGCTCGAGCTGCTGTGTTTCTGTTTCCAGGGTGCACCGCGTGGAGGTAAATTTGGGATCTTGGTTATCTGCTAACCCTGGGTCCGCCTAGAGCAATGCGTTCCCTTTGCACCCCACAATCCTACTAATCTGCAGTAGTTTTAGAAAGCACGCAGAGAATACCACAAGCTGCTAGTCTAATGAAGAGGTCAACACATGCAGAGAAAAGTTCATAACATCACATGGCACATAATGATGTCAAAGCAGCTATATGAATCCAAACTGTTAAGATAATACTGACTTTAACATTGTGCCTTTTCCCAGTAAATGGTGTTCACTGCTATCAATTTTTGATATCAGAAATGTGATTTGATTTTATCAAAATGTATCTAAATATTTAATAAATTTTGTAACCATTTGGTATAATTGTGAGAAATATATTTTATCCACATATTTTATAGCTTGCATTTTTTTTCATGTTCTAAGATTCTGACATTCCAAAAGCATTTAGTGGCAGTGTTTATAAGTAAAACATTCCAATTCAAGATTCCACAAATGTTATTTACTGATAATTTGTGTGGGAATACTGTTTCATTATTGATATTTTAGTAATCTATTTTCCCTGATGATCATTTTCTTGCTAGAGGACAGAACTGGTGCCTTTGAGATATTAATTATATAGAATAGGAAGAAATTCACGGAAAGAGAAGAAAACAAAGAGGTTCTGACAACACTGTGTATGAAAAAAGAACTATTAAAAGAAAAAATATAACAAATAAAATATTTTTAACATATTGAAGGACAGAACACATTATTTAAGACTATTTGAAGGGTGAGGCAGTGTTAGAAATAGGTAGGCAAAATGCCAAGGGAGGGAAACATGAAATGAACATGATACAATCTGTCACCACAAAGACATGAGGTAGAAGTTGTTGGTCTATTGCAGTCAACTTTCGATGCAGTGACAACACATGATGATGATGCTTGTCTTGCATCATTTGAAATATGCTTTTGCCTATCCTTTAAAAAAATGTATGTGAGGCATATGAAGTTGTTAGATATAAATATTTCAATGAACAAATTTGGGCTTTTTTGGCTCATCCTGCTCATAAAATAGATTTTATGGTTGTCAAATATGTGTCATTGGATAAATTGGTTGTTTTTGTCAATAAAAATAGTCTGTACTTAAAAGCACCTGTATACTTTCATTGAACTGTTCTTGTTATAACTTGAGTCAATCATCTTTTAAATCTTTAGGGAGAATGTATTATTAGTTTTCAATCTGTGCACATAATTAGGTGTAGCATGCTGTCCTACCTTGTTTTATAGGTTTGTATCTATTGTCAAGATATTTTCTCCCTGACTGATTCTGTTCTAGGATGCACAACTAGGTCTGCAGTTACCACAAATCAATAAATCGCAGTAAAATGTGAGCAAGTCAGCAATATGACTAGGAGAACTTTTACCAAAGAGTGAAATATCAAAGCACAAAAATAAACCATGTATTACTGCAGTCCAATGATGTACCAGCAATATCGAAATCAGAAGTATAACATGCAATAAATTCAATAAAATGTGGAAAGGCTGCAGGTTCAGACAACATAACAGCAGACATAATAAAAACTCTAAATGAGTTTGGTGTAGATACTATCACAGAACTTTGTAATGACATATACGAAACAGGCCATATACTTAAAGACCTAACATCATCAATATTCATACCACTACCTAAGAAGTCCAGGGCTGTGGACTGTACAGAATATAGAACAATAAGTCTAATGAGCCATCTAACTAAAATACTCCTCAAGATGAGTCCAACATGAAAAATTAATCAAATGTCTTCAAGAAATAGTCATAGATGGAAAAGACATCAGACTGACTAGAAATATATATTGGGAACAAACTGTATCAAAATAGCTACTCACCATACATAGAAATAAGTGGGGTAAGACAAGGATGCATTTTATCACCAAGCCTATGTAATATCTACACAGAGAATATCTTTAAAAATATAGAAGAAATGCCAGGACTCAAGATCAATGGGAAAATAATAAACAACCTTAGATATGCAGATGACACTGTTCTTTTGGCAGAAAATGAACATGAACTACAAAGATCAAGTCAATAAATCAAGTAATGAATATGGGCTGGATATAAATATTTTAAAAAAACATTGATAATCAGCAAAGACACAGAAGAACAGGAGGTAAGCATAAACATACATGGAGAGAAACTACAACAAGTAAAACATTATCAATATCTTGGACAGTCACAAATGATGGCAGATATGAAACACAAGTGAAAAGGTGAATAGGAATGGCTAAAAGTACCTTCAATGACATGAGGAAATTATTAATATCTAAACAAATTACAGACAAGTTAAAAATGAGAATTATAAAATGTTACATCTATTCCATATTAATGTATGGCTCAGAAATATGGACACTAAATAAACAATTAGAAGACAAAATTGATGCCTTTGAGATGTGGGTATATAGAAGAATAGGGAGAACATCATGGAAAGAGAAGAAAACAAATAAAGAGATACTAAAAACACTTACCCCGGTAATATGAAGAAGGAACTACTAAGAGAAATAAAGATCAGACAAATAAAATACTTTAGACACATTAAAAGACATGACACCTTATTGAAGACTTTACTTGAGGGTAAAGTCAAAGGGAAGCGAGCAAGAGGTAGGCAGAGATACAAATGGGAGAGTAACATCACAGATGACAGGTTACAGTCTAGCAGAGTGCACCACCAAGACAAGAGACAGGGGATGATGGAGATCTGTTGCAGCCAACCTTCATTGCGGAGACGGCACTTAATGATCATGAAACTGCAGTTGGAAACAGGAGAGAATAGTAATACAGTGAAATCATTCTATAGCGTTTTCTTTTATAACATATTTCCCTATATAACAGCGCTTATCAAAATCCGCAATTATATTTATTCTACATTGTTTGTACTGTATCTAGCGAATCTGTTATTATATTAATATTTTATTAGACCGGAACAAACTGTTCTAACAGGATTTGGCTGTACTGTGATCTGCCAATCATATCATATAAGTGGTTTGTCATGGAGTTTTTACCCCATCCTGTAGAAGTCTCAAATATGTCACTCTAAAGTCGGATTGTTGGGCCAAAAAGGCAGAAATCACAGTAAGGCAGCACAACAAGACTATGCTTTGTGTTCTCTGGATTACGTCCTGCTAAGCAATAGGAGTTTGAGAACAAAGAAGAAAAAGACACAAAGCAAAGAGTTTTTATATTTGTCATGAATGTGACAAATTTAAGTAATTATAGTGAATAAGTAAATATGTGTTATGAATACTACTACCGGGTACTACTAATAAAAAGAGTATAGAAACAATTATAACAAAATTAATAGGGAAGAAAGCTTGATAGGAAAATAGGGAAAGATTGATGTTTCGATCTATGAACTTCATCATTCATTCTCAAAATTCTACTGGTTCTCTTTTGTAGCAGGTCAATAATCATACTAGATTACCAGGAGGATGTAGTCCAGATAATGGAAATGTGCTGTGTCTCCATTTTATTTGTACCAATGGCCCAACACATCCATCTTCGGTGGTAGCATATAAATAATACAGACAATTTATTTATAAACAGTCAGGGTAACAGCCTGGTGAAGGATGGAAGAATCATGATGTATTGCATACACTTTGTGCAATATGTTCCAAGAATAATGCTGTGTGCACCATCATGAAATTGCTCAAAGGAATGAAACAAAATTTGCACAGGCAGTATAGGCACTGTCCTGACTGTTGAAATGGGACTTCCAGTAGTACCTATTCCTATGTGGGATGCAGAAGACTAAGACAAGAAACTAAGACACTGTCTACAAACACAAAAGTATAGAGTACCATGTCCACCATAGATGCAAGATTGAGTTAAAGTTTAGCATGCGATAGGCCAAAATTTGCCCCAAAAATTAGCATATCCTGAATACTGGAGGCCATACTTTTGGCCAAACAACAATGGGGCGTTTTAATACATGGCAAAACCTGATTGGTTAACGCACATAATTGAGGACATGTGTAGCTGAAAACCGGCATATTCAATGTCCGTCCTTATCTATTAAGAAAGTTCTATGTATCGGTTACAAGTAGCAATCCCACATATCTGATCACATCTGCATAATGGTATGATCCCATGAAAGTGAATCGGTTTATAAACCATTGTTTCATCATATTTTGGATTAAATAATAATGGATTGAGGTTTGGATCATGAATTCTTGGGTTATTTAGTTTTCACAGCAGTGAATATACAGAATGCCATGTTGGTTTGGGACTTTGATATTGAATCTGTTGAAGTGGCACCAACAGAACACAAATTTTCAAAAAATAATCCAATGGCAGGTTGAAAATTAGTCATCAACAACTACTGGTATGCCATGTACACAAATCCAAGGAGATTACTGTACCAAGACAACACATAAACTGCAGACACAGGAATACAAAAATATAGACAACATCTATACCACACATAGCACAGAGACAATAGATAAAGACACTTCATAACAGAAACCACACACATCAAACAAATATGTATATATATGTGTATATACGTATATACTGTTAAAAGAATAAACACAACACTGTTGTAGTGTTAATGGACACCAAATTTCAAATATGTACCAAAAAGTTTACTTTACGGAATTGTTTCAACCTTGACATGATGAAACTTTTAAACTTTAACAATGAATTGCTGTTCATTAAATTTGGTTTGGACTTTTATTCTTTACGACAGGACTCCATTTAAGTAAAGTGTATGGCCTCCTCTGGCCTCTATCAGAGAACAACATCTTCTTGATATGAATCAAATTAGCCATCAGATCTGTTGTTGTGGGATGGCTGCCCACTCTTCCTGCAGTGCAAGAGACAACTGTCAGATATTAGTTAGAGCCACATCTTGCTGGCAAAGTCGTCTGTCAAGTTTATCCCATAAGTGTTCTTTGGGGGGTCATGTCTAATGACATGGCATGGTCTGGACATTGTTGTCAACGAGGAACTGGGTGGTGAGTTGTGCCACATGAGGTCAATCGTTATCCTGCTGAAAAATTGACCTTCGTGCATCCAAAAGTGGGAGGATGCGAGCACAAACTATTTCAGCGAGGTATCGTTCGGCATTCAGGTGTCCTTCCCATGAGTTGATTGCCCCTCCCCACACACACATATCAGTACATCTCCACCACCATGTGTTGGAGCCTCATCAATGCTGTTCTAGGCATATGGTTCAGAGACTCCTCTCCATCTAACATATACATGAAGAACAAAAAATGATTAATCACTAAAGCAAACCCATCTCCAGTCATTCCCAATAGTTCATTTCTGGAAATGTTGGCCCGTAAGAGCAGGACTTCTGTAGAGTATTCTAGCCCAAAGACCAGCGTTGTGCAGCCGGTTCCTGACCATTTGATATGAAATTAGACGAGCTGCTGGCATTGAGTGGACTATGGAGCGTGCAGATGCAAATAAATTCCTGAGGTGACAAAGCTGTATGAAGCGATCTTCGACAGTTGTGACTCTGGGCACTTGGTGGCTGGTCTGAACAGAACCAGTTTGTTGAAATTGCCTCCAAAGGCGACTAATGGTGCTTCTAACCACATTAAATTGTCTGGAAAATACACTGTGTGATTGTCCAGTCTGTAAGTGCCAATGATGATGCATCGTTGTTCTGTAGTGAGATTGACCATACTTAGATCTTTTTAAAATTTTACTTGAATTTTCAACTGAATTTATTCGAGGACTGTCAATTTTTTATAGGCATTCAATAATATGGCAAGAGAGTTTTGTGTTCAGTAAGTTTCATGGGATTCTCATGAACCTGTCACTAGTTATTGCCAAAAATGTTACTTTAACCTCTTTCATGATCTCACGAATCAAAAGGTGAAGTACAATCAGGTATCCATTAGAAGTTAATGACCTGGTGGACACAGTCGATAGGTTGAATGATGTCCAATCGGTGAATATCTTTTATAAAACTCCAAAAAAGTAGCGGTTTTGTTTTGAAAAGTATAGAAAAGAGACACTATAAACAACGGTTCACAGAAAACACATGTAATATAATTGAAGTTAAGAATATGAAACAAAGAAAAATATAACATATTGTCTACAAAAATAAAGACTGCTCAAACTTTATTTGGAATTTAATAAGAAAGTGAAACTGAATTGTAGACAGAAGAAAAGGAATTATGTTGATAAAGTTGGAAGGCAGCAAAACTGAGAGTTCAAGGACAAGATATAACTAAAATGGGTTGTATGTGTTCCAAACAAGAACCCTAAAATGTTATAAGAAATCAGAACACATCACTGAAGGACAAGATAGGACAGAACAACAATGAAGCAGGGCTAGAGATGGGAAGATAAAAATTTAAACAGAAATCAACACACACAATATTCCAACATAGAATGAGATTTATGCCTATATCTTTGAATATAAATATAGACCAATCCACAAATAAATGGAGCAGAAGAGGATGGCCCACAATAGAATTAGATGAATGCCAACAATACATTCATATGTTCTACTGGGAATAGGCAGCTTAGTAATAGTAGTAGTAGTGGTATGTGAAAATGAAAGCAACCTGTTTTAATAATAAGTTTACACTGATCAGCAACATAAAAACCAGAAAAGATAGCATTGATAACAAGCAATTGTAGTTGACTGAATTCATTAATGAAAACATGATTCCCAAAACTTAAAAAGTACAGGTTTTCTGTATCTGACAACAATAAAAGAACTTCATGTGACACAATATGAGCCATGAATCGATATGAATCAATATGAATCGGAATCATTTCATATACCACTATTAGGTGGTAAGTCTTTCTGCAGATGGCAAAGGGTACACATGTCAAAGGTTTCTGTGGTTCTCTGATTATACACATTATCTGTCTTCTCAGATGACTTGTATGAAATGTGAAATATTTGTGCAGGTAATTGAGAACCTGTAGATTTATAGTAGTTCTATGTGCAGTAAGAGTGGCTGTGTTCGTCATGAACTATATGTTTGCATGTGTTTTCTCTCAAATAACCAATAAAAAATATTTTGGTGCAATTTCTACCGGGAAGCATGAAGGACATAGTGCTGTGGTTTAAGTTGTGTTAGCTCGGGTGAGTTTCCTTAGCCTATGATAGCCTTGTATCTGTTCCCAGGGCCAGTCAACAAATGTACCTAGATATGATGGTTTATCACCTACCATGCCCTTGGACTTTGTAACTAAAGTACCTGGGTGGCAGTTTCTGGGGGTGAAAATGGTGGGCAGGAAGTTGCACTTGGGTTTACTACATCTATCTTGCATAAGGTATCTTCTTCTTCTGTTCTCAAACTCCTGCAGATTATCAGGATGTAGTCCGGAGAACGGAATGCGTTGTCATTGTTTACAGCCCTGCTGCGATATCTGCGTCTTTCGGCCTGACACATCCGACTTCAGCATGGCTTAGGGTCACTGACCCTATATGAGATGGGACAGCCAACTCCATCCCATAACCTCCTTAGTCGCCTTTTACGACAAGCGTGGAAGGTAAACAGTGTTGCTATTCTTTGCTCCCCTTTCGGGCCCGGCAACACATGGTCAGCATAAGGTATATTGTTGCATATATATGCAACAAGATATAAAGTTCACAGTTAAACGTTTATGAAATTGTAGTATTATTTACATTCTTGTTAATTTGAAATAAATGTAAACATACATTGTACTTACCATAGTCATCATCATCTTCATCCTAATATGAACATTGTAAGTAATAGTGGTGCCATTCTGAAATCTTCTACCCCAAAATTTTCTGAGGTCATGTTAGAATGTGGAGAACTTAAAAAAATGTCCAGCCTTTAACATTATCAGTCTTCTTCTTTGCTCTGCATGATTGTTTTAGAGAGAATTTCATTTCTCATTAAATAACTAAATCACAAAAGGTTATTATGTTTAACGATTGTCAATATAGTCTTGTTGTCCAGCAAGGGTAGGGTAGTCAGGGGTAAGATGGCACGCGGGGCAAGACGGCGTTTCTGTTTTTTCCGTGCCTATGAATTTTTCTGGTAGGACATGTGACTAGGTCTGGCAGGAAATGTCTATTCTATGACACAATGAAGTTTGACATTTTATGGACAGGTCATTTTTCAACCATGAGATAATTTTGTTTTTCATGGGTCTCGATCTAATTTTTTGGCAACTTTTTACTCCATGTGTGCTGTTATCATTACTGTCCTGTTTTTTTACATGTTTAAACTGAAACATATATTGTATTGTTAAGTTACTAAGCACGTTAACTTGTCAAGATACTTTATTTTTTCGTGACATTTTATTAAAGTTGCTAACCATGAGATTTGGGGAAAGATGGCGCATTCAAAATGTTATGGGAAAAAAAGATGTCATGGACGCTGATCTAAGGCTGGGAGAGATTTATATATAGTTATAATGATCAACAAACCTTACAAAAGCATTATTAGCTTTAAAACGGAACTTGCGTACTATTTTTATTATAACTTTTGTTTTCAGAGTAAAGTTACAAAACTAGGTCTATCTATTTATTCTATCTATTCTTAACACACATTTACACACTGCCTGCGTGCTAGACCTGTTGCAGAGGTGATTGCCCTCATTTTATAATGGTTTGTATCACCTTTTTGACTGTGCCATCTTGCCCCCAAAAATGGGGCAAGATGGTTTTTTACACGCTAGAAAATTCTCATTATACTGTCTACACGTAGATGTATGTTTTTAATAACCTCATGAATGTAAGATGGATGGATAAGCTATACACTGATAGAAGTTTGGTTTCTCATAATTAAATCTAGTTGTCAGAATATGATAAAATGTGAAAATTGTGCCATCTTGCCCCTGACTACCTTATATATTAAATATCTCATATATCTTTACAATGATAGATATGTCACTTCGGCTGTGTTGTTTTCATATGTTTACTATTGTATTGATGTTATCTAAATACTTTTTCTTCTTGGTTTTCTCCTGGCCTTGTTTCTAATTCTTATTTTTCTATTTATAATCAAATGAATTGTAAAGATTGATAATTGTAGTTGGTTGAATCAAGCGTAACCCATCTTTCTGCCAATATTTTTCTTCCACTTTCAATATATGGTCTTCACATTTTATCCATAATTCTTTGTCAATGGCGAAGAGCATATTATTTGCATTTTTCTGAACATCATTAAGTTTGATGGTTTTATTTTCCTTTGCCACTGTTCCCTTAAGTTTAGCACAAACAAATTCTATTGGATTTAACTGTAAATGGTAAATGTTCATGTCCATGCTCCATTATAATTTTATCAATGTGGAAAGTCTTCGCTCTGTGTGCATTCTTTACAAACAACAGTAACTCAGGTTTAATGTGCATTTCAGTAAATGGAATGTTCTTCTTTAAGCAGTATTTTTTCTCTCTTCCTTAGTAGATAAGGATGTAGGGATCTTATCTTCACATGCTACTACATTATGGTAGGAAGCATTGTCCATAACCAGACATGTGGGTCTATCTAATGATGGAAGTACCGTTTTCTCTATCCACTCTCTAACTATATGATCATTCATCTCAGCAAGGTAGTCTCGATTATCGGTAGATTTGGAAATGACAAATTTAAAAAAAAACGCTTACTAAATATCGCACTCATGAAACAATTTTTGTTCCAAGATTGAGCTATTTAGTGTGCATGAAAGGCATTTTACAGCAATATTCAATCACTGATGACGACTTCTAATTTTATAGTGATTTTAATTGGCAAGTATATTTATACTTTGCCTAACAGCCAATGAAGAGTTGGAGAGAGAAAAAAACAACAATTAAATAAGATGCTTTTCTCCTCCTTGACAGAATATATGGTAATTTGTACTCTAAATCCATCTACTTTTATGGCTATCACCACACTTATTGCTACCTTAAAAATGACATTCGTAGTGACTACTGTGATAAATCTGTTCAGTCTGGATAAGAATTAATCATAAATTTTAAACGTGGTTATAAAATAGTACTCATGCAAAATATGAAGCCCATACGATCAGTAATTACGGAGATAGTAGACAATATAGGTGATCAACTTTTGATGAATGCACTATAATGGTTTTGTCGCTTATCATAATCTTGGTCTTGTAAATGTGTAAAGGTCACTAAAACTGATTTCACTATCTGTAAAAGCTGTACTGTTACTGCAAATGTTGACAATTGTTTTGTAGCTTCTGCAAAATACTTTATACGTGTCAGTGAATGTAACGTGTGTTTTGGTTAAAGGCAGCTTTAAAATGAACAACTGTAAGTTGACTTCTGTGTTCTTCTTCATTGTTCTTCAGTAATAAAGTTACAGCACCAGTAACTTCAATGATTGGTTGCTGATCCAACGGTCTAGATAATAGCTTCAAGCCATCCATGGAAACTCTCAGGTTTAGAAGGCCATCTTACAAAATATTTCTTTGATCTGTTGGTCTCTACTACCATGATCCAGTTTGTGGATAAGGTATTAATTTCACATGTTTAAAAGGGGCGCAAAGGGAACGCATTGCTCTTGGCGGACCCAGGGTTAGCAGATAACCAAGATCCCAAAAGTGCCTCCTCATGACGCACCCTGGTAACAGAAATACAGCGGCTAATGCTGATTCTGGCTAAACCTTTTGGGGATCGTGTCCGTGAATGTGGAGGTAACAGATGGAATGAGATTTGACTGCAAAAAGACAGTTAATAACTCCGACACCACTGTGCCAACACATGCAACAACACTGTGAAGCTAGAAAGTCTGGTAGAAGCATTGGAGGGCGGCCAATGTAGTCGGTACGAAGCAGGCAGATGTTCCAATAAAAATAAAAGCACAATGAGTACACTGAGAAAGATGCACAGCGCTAGAGGGCAGCGTCATGTGTAAAAAGCATGGAAGACGGTTCGATGTAATTGGAACTAAAGCATTGTTTGCTCGAGACAAGCTTCTATTTACCAGTGATCCCAGCCTGGGTTCAACTCTACTGTCGAGTCTTTCCTATACCGGAAGCGTGCTCGCAGAGAGAAAAGGTTCAGTGTCCGATGGGCACAGGCATAGCAGTCCGAGGTGACAAGCACTGTTCAGCTCTAGAACAAAGCACAAGTTCCTAAATATGTGTACAGATTCAGACCTGGACGAAGGGCTCATGAAGTTGGTGAATAACGCGTCGGCTAAGAAGACAAACAAGCCCGAGCACAACTCTTCTGTCAAGTTCTTCCTAAACCGGAACCAGGCTTGAGGACGAGAAAAGGTTTAGTACCCGATGAGCACGGGCACAATACGTCTAATTACACAAGGCATGTTCACTGACTGTGGAACGCCTCGTGCAGGACAGACGTGAAAGACAAACCGTCTCTGCATAGAGTCAGTACACATTCACCGTCTGGCGACAGATAGGAAGGCTGTCACAGGCTAGGGTAGCCCACCCAAATTGTCAAGGCATGCCGAAATCGGATGTGCTAGGCCGACAAGGCGCATAACGTTGGCACAACGTAATCACGCTCCCGACGGAAATCGCACGGATATCCATGCTGGTTACAATGGAGCGAACGCAAAACAAACAAACATGTTTAAAGAACTAGATCTGCCTGATTATAATAGTTGATCCTCAGAAAAATGTTTGTACTAGCTCAAACTTGGATGAAGCTTTCACAATGTTGTTGAATAAAACTTCGGCTATGAGAGGGAACCAATCCTAGTCCAACTCTACTGTTGAGTGCTTCCTATACTGAAACCAGGCTCCCAGATATTAAGTATCCAAGGGGACAGTGGACCGCCTAATTACATGAAATGAGTTAACTGATGGCAGAACACCTTATGCAAGATAGATGTTGTAAACCCATGTCCAACTTCCTGCCATTTAATCTCAACACAACGAAAGAAAAATATTATTCTAAATACTTCATTTTTACCCATGTTATAGCAAATAAACAATATTCTCCTACTAACAATTACTGTAAAATTTCGTTTCCACATAAAATAAAATAATTGTTACCTTAAAAATGACATTCGTAGTGACTGCTGCGATAAATCTGTTCAGTCTAGATAATAATTTATCATAAATCTTTAAAGAAAACAAGCTAAACAACATGGTTCTTTCCAGAAAACTACAATATTTTGGCCATATTCAATGCCAGGACAGAAGACCATAATGGAAGGGATGATGTCAGGAAGACAAACAAGAGACAGACCAAGAAGAAGATGGATGCAAGACATCAGAGACAACCTGAACATGACAGTAACAGAATCAGGAAGACAAGCTCAAGATCGACAGACGTTTCGAAAGACTGTGGTGACTGCTACATCCGTCCGTATGTTGCCGGAGCCCGAGATGGGAGCAAAGAATAGCTACACTGTTTACCTTCCATGCATGTCATAAAAGGTGACTAAGGAGGTTATGGGATGGAGTTGGCTGTCTCATCCCATATAGGGTAGTGATCCAAAGCCATGCTGAAGTTGGATGTGTTGGGACAATAGGCGCAGAAATGCTGTAAACCATGACACAACGCATTCCGTTCTCCAGACTACATCCTACTAATCTGCAGGAGTTTGAGAACGAATGCAGAAGAAGACTGCTACATCCTGTTCAGGATATGCTACCTGATGATGACAGATTTTAAGTGTTTGAAGTTAGAACAGACCTGGTTCAATTCCCATGAGCTTTAAGAATTTTTCATTTATCCTCATGCTTTCTACTTGAATTTACTAGTATAAGCTATTTGAATCAAATAATAGCTTATTGTCCTGTCTCTGTTATTTATATTTACAAGTAGGCCCTTTGGTCCTTGTGGTAAGAGTTCTGATGTTCTCTGTTTGTGATCCTGAGGTTTCAATACTTGTATGGGATGTTCATTGTTGTTGTAATAGTCCTTGTCTCGAATGGTCCTTTCTCAGTGACTTGAGTACACAGGCTGAATGTCTTGATGAGATTACATCTTTTTTTGGGGAATATGGTTGGTCGATTATGGAAAACATATTTATTTTAGTTGCAAGGCGATTCGGTCCCACTAGAATGGACCTGGTTCAATTCCCGCCAACTGTAAGAATTTTTTCATTTATCCTCAAGTTTCCTACTTGAATTTACTAGATATATCAGCAACTTTAGAATAGCATTGGTACAGTGGAATCCCGTTATAACAAATTGGTTGGGTCTGACAGAATATGTACATAATAACCAAATTTTGTTATACAACTATATCTTTAGGTCAATAATTAACTTATGTTACGTCAGTTTCAATTATTATCATGTATTATGTCCTTGTGCGTTGTTTTTATGATGTAATAATTATTTAATCACTATTGGAGAAGTGTGGTAGCCTAGTTGATAGTGAACTTGCTTGCTATCATGCCAGGTTCGAAACCACTTCCGGACACACAAATATCTGGGTTTTGATTTATCGCTTGACACGACCACTTCTCCAATTGACTAAGCTGTAAATGAGTACATGAGTTAGGGGAGGTAAAGATAGCAAGGAAGGGAACTGACCACCCACCTAATATTTACTGCAGCTTAGTACTTGAAGAGTTATCTTCATCCCCGAAGGATCAAGCAAAGCAACATTGTATGTCTACTTAAGCTTTCAGATGAATGGAATATGAGATCACCTGCATCTATTGTCAGTGCTATTAGTTGTGCTGCGACCAAATGCCCATTGACATTAGCATGGCCAGATTTCATTTGAACAGAACTCCTAAGACCTGTGGGCTAAATAAAAAATCATTCTTCTAGCTTGACACATTTAACTTTTCCCAACACTTTCAATGGCTGTTGACACAAAAGTTACCAATTAAATTACAGGAAAAGTCAAATGCCTCACTGGAAAAAAGATGGACCTGATAAGACAGAAAGACTATATTCGATACATGATCCAGGGCATACCTGTACTGAATGGGGCTTTGTCCAAACACACTGCCAGTAAACAATATGTCATGCTTTTTCTGGTTGAGTCTCACAGGCACATGGTGTTGGAGTCTTTTGTGAAACTTTTCAAATATACATCTTGTGCTGGGACATGTTTGAAAGATTTGGGAGAATTTTTTTTTTTATAGGAGTCTGAGTTTCAAAGATCATGTTGACCCCATCATTTTAAGAGAAATGCCTTACAGTAATGAAAGTTATGACTGCTGCTTAGTGTGAACAGGTTACTGTATCTTCCATATGAGGATTTGTTTGTTTCTGTGATAGAATATGCATTTACAATTCTGATGCTAAACCAGATGCAGACTGAAAGATTGGATAACATTCACAATGAGGCCATGCACATCATTCTTTGATGAGCATCAATACCAACATTTTCAGTTGTTCTCACAGCTGTCAATGAGATAACTGATACCAAAGTTTTCAGTTGTCACTAGCTCTTGATGAGAGCATAGATACCAAAGTTTTCAGTTGTCACTAGCTCTTGATGAGAGCACAGATACCAAAGTTTTCAGTTCTTCTCACTAGCTCTTAATGAGAGCACTGATACCAAAGTTTTTAGTTTTTCTCACTAGCTCTTGATGAACACAAACAAACTTATTAGCAAACAAAACACAATCTTTGTCTGGGAAATTCTTGAACTTGATATGCAAATAAGGCCTTGGTTTAGAATGTTTGTGTAGCTAGAAAGCTTCTCTATGGCAGCTAGTTACCATCAATGCTTGCTAAACACTAGAAAAAGTACAATATTTTTAACTAGCAATGACTGCTTCATCTTTAAAAAATATGTTAAGATTTAAAGTAAAGAAAAATAGTCACAATTGCCGTAGCTAATTCACAGACATTTTAAGATTTTCTACTATGCCCAAACAACAAAAGCTGAGATAGCATTATTTACTACCCATGGAAAATGGTTATATCCTTAAGAATATCCTTTACGGGCAGCAGGTAAAAGAGAACTGGACGAATACAACTTAGATTCAAGAATGTGTGTAAACATTATACAAAGGCACTAGACATATGCTTTAAGTTGTAGGTGGATGTGACCTCTTATCACACCAAGTTGAGATATATCCTAAAGTAACATATAAGGCGTGTTCAAATGAAACCTGCTTGTGTTATGTCACCTATACTTGCGCACACAGAGTGTGAAGATGTCATCACTGATGTAATAAGTACACATCGAACTCTCTCCATTTACTCAATGTCCTGTGGAGACAGTCGACAACATGGCCAGTGTAATAATGAATCTGTTCAAATTTGACAAACTAGCAGTGATTCAGTTTCCTATAGCCAAATGATGTCAACCAATCAACATTCCTCAAAGAAGGCAAGCAGTATGGAGGAAAATGTTGTTCTAGGACAACAGTGAAAGATTGAAAAACCTTTTCCACCATATACCATCCACATTATTTGATGAATGTTGGTTGGTCAACATCGTTCTGCAGTAACAAACTGAATCACCACGTGTTGGTAAAATCTGGACAGATTTGTTATCACACCGGCCACATTATCGACTGCCTGCACAGGACACTAAGCATACGAAGAGAATGACCATGTGTCAATTTGTTCATTGATGTGTACTTATTACATCAGTGATTATGTCTTTATGCTCCCCATATGCTGGCATAGGTGACACAGCACAGGAGGGTTTCATTTGAACAACGCTTGTGTTAAGCTGAGTTAAGAAAAATTTTGGGAGCAATCATAAGAGGAAACATGACAAGGAACATCTAGCTAAGGAATACACAAAAGATCATTCCTTCAGGAGCACATAATCCTATGGTCAGTCATACACAATGAAGGCTACTACTACAAATTATCATAATTAATTTGCAAATAAGAAAATGAAGGATGAGTCTGCGGTGAACTTAACCACTAAGCCAATACTCATTATTATACAGTTTATATAATGCACTCATACAAACTCAAATGGAACATACATAATTCTATTTATAATTTAATCTTACATCAACACGGTTCTAAATTTCCTTCTTGAGGGTGTAATTCATTTTATTTTATTATTTCAAGTTGTAGTGATGGTATGGAAAACAAAATAACTGAGAAAAAGAAAGACGTGGTAGATATGATTACATGATTTGCATGGTCAAATAAGAATTCACTTACAAGCAATATTCTGTCTCACAAGCATGCGTTCCTTACAAATACATTTGTTACACAATATTTCTGTCCAAAAGTAGTAAGCATTGATACTTGATCGATCTAGCTATCATATATACTTCATTCCTACAGGTACATAAGCTGTTGCATGGTACCATATTCATATTGCCCAATAGTGTAGTTTCTAAGTCCACTGACATGGTGGCCTTTATCTTGAGTTACTCACCTCAGCCACCAGGAAATTGGTACCAGGGCTCATGCTCTGGGAAGGTCTAGAAATGTCACCATAGTTAATAACTGTCTGAGGCATTAGTCAAGCAGTTTCTAATCCACCACTAACTAGGCAGCTGAGAACTTATGGGAAAACCATGTGCTATGATGTTGATTCATAACACAATTACCAATACATTCCTGACAAAATAATTTTGTATGCAAACATCTAAAGCAGACTCCAAATCAGCACTAATGTTTAGTTGGTAGATTTTCTTGTGTATCAAAGATACAGGCAAAAAATGCGGGTACATTTGCAACTAACGTTTCAGTTTAATTACTTCCATCTAAGAAGCATTAATTTGTCCTTTCTGGGTCAAGATTTGTAGCAATGTTGGCGATTACTGACTGAGACAAGCTCAATGAAGTTTGCTGGCTATTTCAAGTGTTTTAGCTGAGTCATACTGATCAAAGTAGGAGCATATTACTGTATTCTGTTCATAGATGACTACAGATGTCAGCAACAAGACTGTCAGTTTCACAATCTACAGATATATATCCTTTGCTATCATGCATGAAAGGGAATGAAATGACACATCCTTTTTTCACTGTCATTGGTGAATGTGTTCATCTTCTTTTTATAAACTTTGATTTAGTTTGGGAATGGCAAGCACAGTTCATAAGAACATACAATAGGCACACTCTCAGGCCAATTGTAAAAGTGTGTATTGTATTAAAAAATCACACATTATGTTGACATCAATAGTTTCCACCTGTGAAGAAGAATCTAGGTCCAAACTGACTATTTATGGGAGTCTTTGGTGAGGCACAAAGGTGTTTAAAGTCCAAGTCAAATGAATCTGTTCTATGAATTGTAGGTTCCGACTTACTTCTCTTGATTTTTGGTATACAAAGGTACAAAGCTTCTAATAAGCCTAAAAGCTGTGGATAAATGGAAATGAATTAGTTACAAATATATTTAAACGACATAAATAATAAAACACACAATCCATCAAAGTTAGTGATGCCACTTTAGAGACATCAGCACAAAACCCTCCAAACACCTGTCATCAGCCATTTAAAGGAAAGTAGAAAACCAGTCTTTGATGTTATAAATTTAGTATATTCTTTGTTTGATTCTTCTCCTTTCTCCCTTTGACTATTCCTTGCAAAATAGTTTTAGAAAGTGAGTTTGGAAAGTGAGTTCCAAATCAAACAAGTTTACACAGTTTCACCAATGCCAACAGTGGTTCTTGATAGCCTGCAAGTTTGTTTATTTGCTGCTGGATGAATATATTTGTCCTGTGTTCTATATAAGTAATTCTTTTTAACACTTTACATACCAATTTCAGTGGCCATCAAATTTTCATTATTTTTGCAGAAACCGCTATGATGCTTCAGAAATACAGCAACCATAGCAATAGTGTTACTAAAAATAGCTCACCTGGGATAGTAAAGTGTTCCAAAATGGTGATTTTGTACATTCACACTTTACCTAACAGCCAATGACTAATTGGAGAATAAAAACAATAAACAAATAAGACACATTTCTCCTCATTGACTATATGGTAATTTGTACCATACACCCGTCTACTTTTATGACTATCAACAGACAAATATTGCTACCTTAAAAATGACATTCGTAGCAACTGCTGCGATAAATCTGTTCAATCTAGACAATAATTAATGATAAATGTGTAACGTGGTTCTGAAATAATGCACTCATGCAAAATATGAAGCCTATAAGCTCAGTAATTACGGAGATAATATAAATAATAGGTGTTCAACTATTTATGAACCTATTATAATATGAATATCTTCAATGAACTATACTGTGATCACCAGTCCTGTGATGAACATAGAGCTTGTCCATCACATGTTTTAGAAGGCCATAGTTTTCTTCTTTTGGTGTGGTACAGTTGGTTAATTTTGCAAAATATTTCATTTTTTGTGTAGATTGTTCAAATCAGAAGTCTATGCAAGAATGCTTGTTTCACAATATCTGGCTGGTCTGACTTAAATAAATGTTTAAACACAGGTATTTGGAGATGCAGTAACCAATCCTATCCTTTCCTACACTTTCCCTTCCTTAGCTCAGCCAACCAGGTACCAATTATCACTAGAACTTGCCCACTCCTAGAAATGATTCAAGATATTTTTATATTGTGAATTAGCATCTTATAATGAACTAAATTTTTGTTTTCTTCTGGTGTTCATAAGAAGTGGTTGAGATGTGATATAATAAAATCAGTCTATTGCAAGAAGGTTGTGATGTGAAAAGTATCATTACAAGCAAAGATTAAAAATAATATATAAGATACCTGCGGAAAAAGAGGCCGTTCATCACGGTTAAACTGAACACAGTCTTGCATGTATGTTTTCAATTGCTTCGGTGTATCGCTACGACATCTACTCATGTCTGGTCGCAGGTAACCTTTGCCAACCATAAACAAAATCTGAAAAAAAAAGAAGTCAGCAAGGATCTCCAAAAGTGAGCTATACGATTATGTTTTCAATTTCATAGAATTTTATTGGTTTTTATTTTTTGACAGAATCAACTCCACATATGCCCGATAGACATATAGATGCTCAGTCTCCATTAAGAAAGGGCAACATCTAAGCATGCTTATGATTCCGTCATAACAGTCCAGTTATACATTTTTCTTATGTTTTTTCAGGTGCTCTTCCTATTAGTTGCATTAAATACAAATTCTTTTTCTTAATCCTTTGTATTGTCATTATTCAACAGGAAACTTTCCTCCTTTGCACATAGTCTGATAATACTTGTGATGTAATGTGTTATTACGGCCTGTTTAGATTTTTAAAAATAGATATTTAACCTCCTGGGCTCTGTTTTAAAAATTAAGAAACATCCCCTTGGGCCTGAATTCTTTTTTGGAAAATTTGCGTTATTGATGGTGGGTGTTTTGAAACGTGATAACTTTTTTGTTTTAAAAGATAAAAAAATAAATTTTGCATATCTAAATAAAGGAGTGAATAGTGAATATAGTCATGTTTTTTTGTTGTTGTATGTTTGATATGACAGTTGTGAGCAAGTTGTGAAGTTGAAAATTCGGGGGAAAAAATTGCAAGATGCCACGCGTTACTCAATTTGATAGTAAAATATGGCTACAAAATGGCCAACTTTGCTCTAGAAATTTGTTGACAAAACCAGCCGGCTTTCTCCATTCTTGCAATCATAATGTGTAAAGGAATTTGACCTTTAAACTGTGATGTATTCCTAGCTTTGTTTGGTGGGTTTTATACATCACGGGATCATTACTTTGTGAAGTTCCACACTCTGGAATTGGGCGATGTCGTATGTAGCAGGATTGCGCCCGCAGGTACAATGTACCCTGTGCTCATAGGCGCAATATTGCGACTGCAGAGTCATAAAGGTTAAACACCAAATAAAATTGGTAACAGGATAGACTACACATAATACTATCTCCTGCAAAACAAATTGCTACAGAAAGCACAACTTGAGCACAAAATTCTTCTGTATTTGTTTTCAAACTACTGCAGATGCCAGACAGCTGGGAATTATGGCATGGGGGAACATTGGTATTAGAAATGGTTGGCAGAACATAAGACAGAGGGCTGCTTGTTTGAGAACCCCAAGAATTGTGAGCGATTAGCTCTTATTTCCTATGTGCAGTTGAATGGTTTTTCTGTGCTTTCTTTCATATCCAGGACACTTCAGCTATAGGCTTAGTGCAATGTTTATTGAAAGAAGCTTTCTACTCAGAGGCGTCTATAATTGTATAGATGACATGCTACAAAGCTTCCTCAATATAACGGCATGTCATCTACTAAGGTTTTCTGTTGCATGTGTGGTATGTCTAGTGGGCCATTGGTGAGACCCACAGACGCCACAGCATGCGTGCGGAGGGCTGTAAGACATGATAGCCAATGCCACAAGGCATGTGTTATATCCATCCAAACCCATAACCCATCCGGGTTGTAAGGGTACGACATTGCATGCATCAATGCAGAGTTCTCCTGTGGCGTGGATGAATGAGAAAAATCTTGACTGTTCATTCTTTGATACTGTCTCCTCATAATTTCCTCCCTTTGCCTCCCCCCCTTCCACTTGGACAGGGCTTCATGATGTCTGTGAATGACACCTCGGCTAAGAGGGTCAACGAACCAGACCCAACTCTACCGTTGATGCTTTCCTATACCAGAACCATGTTCGTGAAGAGAAATAGTTTAGTACCTGATGGGCATAGGCACAATACGTCTAATTATGAAAAACAAGTTCGTTAGTAGCGGAACACCTTGTGCGAGATAGGTGTAGTCAACCCAAGCCTAAATCCCAGACTATAGTCTCCATGGAGACTGCCACCTAGGGACATGTTTTGGCCTGAAAAGTCCACAGTGCGAGATAAACTGTCACGGCGTAGAGTTGACATACATTCACCGTCAGATAGGATACATTCGTGACAGATAAGAAGACTGTTAAGGCTAGGGAAGGCCACTACCAGAATTAAAAGCATGACAAAATAATATGTGCTGGACCTTTGATGTCCAGGCTACAGATATGCTGGGCTAACCAAGGTGCAAATAACATAGCTCTGCTATGGAACTAGCAGCACAATGTCTGCAAAATCACAAGAACTTTCTGGTGGTTATAAGAGAGCAGACGCAAAAGAAGAATGGCAGTGAGGACAATGTTCTGTAAAGGACACGTCACATAGATAGATATCACAACACCAATGTTAATGTCCATCTTTTCAAACTACATAATGTAATGTTAGGGGTTGTCCATAAATTACGTCAACAATTTGGAGGTTATATGATAAAGTTTGACAGTTGTTGGCAGAAGGTGGTGTGGTGGGTGACAAAAGGCAACCACAACATAAAAAATTGTATATACCAATTTAATTGTTTGAATCTGATTTTATTCGGGAAAAATCAGAAATAATCATAGTTTTTTCATACTGTTTCTGAAATTTTGTAAGCACGTGAATAAATTCAGAAGATGTACCAATTGTGATATTTTAAGTGTTCATTTAAGAACAAAACTACTACAGGTCCAGTAGGGGATTTGAGTATTCACATAAATCTTCTCCAGATATTGTGCAAGAACGTACGAAAATTTGAAAATCTATAAAAGATCAGTATAATAACAGTTCACTAGTACCAATTTGTCATCAAACAACGCAACGACAGTTAAAGTAGGTACATGGAACATCTGTGGCATGATCAAGCCAGATGTGAACAAAAGGCATAGACATCACTGCAGAGATGTAAACTATGACACAACTCATTCCGATCTGTGGATTACATCGTGCTGACCAGCAGAAATTTGAGAACCAACACAGAGGAATACTTAGTTTGACATATGACCAAATCTACAATATAATATGTATGTGATGACATTTTTTGATCAATATCATTACAGACGTAGACATTAACTTCAGAACATATAAAATACATATTAATACTGACTTGATCCTTGTTGTTGATATTTGCATATGGTAAGGTGCCAGTCATCAACTCATACAACACAATGCCAAAAGCATAGACATCTGACTGGAATGTGTAAGGGTTCTGTTCTTTCATTCTTATTACTTCAGGTGCCTAAATACAAAGGATAAAATCTGCATCATTATGAATTATCTTTAATTACTTCAAGGACTATTAAACCATGTGTAAAACATGGAAAGTCAGTTGTAGTACATGGCACAAAAAGGTTTGCAAGATCTACATTGAGGATCTACATTGAGTACAAATTTAGAAGCATCAACTGAGTAGTCAGCACCATGTTAGAGGATGGTGCGAAGTGCAGGTGGTAGTGTTTCTTCTTCTGTGTTCGTTCTCTGACATCCAACACCACAGTCCATGTGACTTTTGCCGGGGAGCGATAAGTATGTTGTGCTGCTGGTTTCACAGCATTTCGGCTCAGCACATCTGTTTTCATCATGCTTTTAATTCAGGTGAGCTTCACTAGCCTTTAACAGTCCTATCTGTCACCAGGGAGTATCAGCTATATGTCATGACAGTTTATTATCCACTGTGCCCTTGAATTTTGCAGAGTAAAACAGGTCCCTGGGTGATTTTTTGAGGGGACAGTGAAAAGGGATTTAGACTTGGGTCAACTACATCTATCTCGGATGAGGTGTTCTGCTGTAAGGGAAGGAACTTGTCTTGTGTAATTAGATGCCATTGCCCTCTTTGTCCTCTGGTACTGGCCATTATCTCAGTTGTAAGCCTCTTCCAGTACAGGTCAGGAAGACCTGACCTGTATATATTCTGGAACATGAAATGAAGACGCTATGACCAATATGATGTTCATGGCCGAGAACATGCTTTTGTTATCTTCCAATTAGTTCGTAATAATCTTGGAATATATTAAGAGACAACCGATAAAATGGTTTGCAAACATCAGCAGACTACCATCAGACAGCATACTACAGCAAGCTATGCTACACAGATACAGTGAAGGCAGACCTAGAGGCTAACCACGAAAACGATGGACCACTGAAATAAAAGAGGTGACAAACTCCACATTATATTCAGAATACACGAGGGTCATCTCTAGAAAACTCTTCTGCCCCTGACACTGAAACGCAACGAAGTGTTTATCAAATGGATGAAGATTAATAGTAATAGCCAAATTGTCTAGGTCAACAAACAAATGAGTGTAGAAACTTGAACGAGATGTTGACAGCGTTTGTTAACGGAACTTTGTCTAAGAAGGCTAACAAATGTTTCCCAAATCAGAACCACACTTCGGATAATAAAGAGTTTTTTATCCACACTTACAGAGTAATGGACCGCCTAATTACATGAGACTAATTTACAGGTAGCTGAATACCTTGTCAGAGATAGACATAGTCAACCCAAGTTCAATTTTCTGCCTACAGTTTCCATCTCAGAAACTGTAACATATGGTCATACTGGCTACTTCTTCATTAATTCTAAAACTCTTGCAGATTATCAGGATGTAGACTATGAGAATATATATCATAGTTTACAGCTTAGTTGCAATATCTGCACCTTTCTGCCTGACACATCTGACTTCTTCTGGCCACTTCGATCACATATGGGGGTGGGACAGCTAATCCCACCTGTAAACCTCTTTAGTCACCTCCTACAACATGAGTGGCAAGTAACAGTGTTGTTATTCTTTACACCCTTCTCGGATCCGTCAATACACTGGTGATATTTGCCTCTAAATTTTACGTGCACACTGGGTGATAAACTATCATGGCAAAAGTTAATACACACTTCATGCCTGTCAGCAGATTCACAATCTAGGGAAGCCCACCTGACAAAGACATGCTGAAAATTGTTATACTAGATGCACCTTCAACTATTCAATTCACATGCGAAATTGTGCTGGTTAATAAAGTGAACACAAATTTGGAGATATGAAATATGGTTACTTGCTGTGATTGACTATACCATTCTGTGGCCAATGTTACTCAATGACATGTCAGATTTGTTGGGGCATAGGCACAGATACCATAGTTGAATGTACACCATGATGCAATGTATCCTATTCTTGGAGCTGCATCATCCAAATGCATGTGCTAGGCCTAAATAGCCGAACTTAAATCATAACACAAAGTACGCATGTTCAAATCATATAAGAAATACAAGATATTTTTTATTCTTCTTCTGTGTTAATTCTCAAACTCCTGCAGATTAGCAGAATGTAGTCCGGAGAACGGAATGCGATGTGTCATGGCTTACAGCATTGCTGCAATATATGCATCTTTCATTCTGACACATCCAACTTCAGCATGTATACTTTTATTAATTTATTTGAAACTGAGAGCACACACTGCACAACAAATTGTGTTGTCTAAGATTAATGGTCACTGCGAAAAAATGCAATATATCTGAGGTTACCACTACGTCAGGGAGATCTCTGTATCCATAAGCTATGATGACTTATGGGTATGTTATTTGCCTGATATAGAATCAAATCTCATTCAAAATTGGACAAGCAAATCACTAAATTTATGTTTTCATGATGTGATGCTTGGAGGAGATTTAGGGTCTCGGTTATTTAACAATGAACACAAAAGCAATGTGCAATGTCAAATGGTTATGACTATAGGAATTTTTGAAACCGGCACATCAGCTCTTTTATCACAGACTTTTGACTTGCTTGTGAATTAATGTACGATGATCATCCTAATCATGTAAAGTTGAGTTTTGGTTAGAAACAAACATCTTACCACAGGAGACATTTCCTTAAGTGCTCTGCTACTTTAACCACACAACAATGTTAAACTAAAAGTCTTAGATGTTGATTACATAATATTCAGATTATTTCTAGAGAGGCAACATTTTCTTCCCCCATTCCTGGTCACTCACATTTCTATCATTCTCTGTAAGTGCCATTCTCTGTATGTACACTCTCTGCATTCTTTTTTTCCAGCTGACCCTTTGAAAGATACCGTTGTGCTAGTTACGGGCACGGCGTGGGTGGGCGGAACAACAAAGAAATCTGTCGCTAGGACCAGAGTTGTGCCCTGATGTCAACATCTGTTTCTGTGGCATTGGACTCGAAACACCATCGAGTCGAATGGCTGCTGGAACAGATGGCAGAGCACTTATGGGAATTCTCCATGTGCTGTGAGGCCAGTTTCTAATCAAGAACCAAGATACAAAAGCCCTCATAAGGTTAACAATTCATAGTGTGTACACTACAGATTACTTAGGTTAAATGGAAAAAAAATCATGCTATTTGTATGCCAAACGATTGTATTTCTAAACAGTTTCTGTACAACAAGCACAGGAAAGAAAAATAGACAGAAAACAACTTTTCAAAGATGAAACTGAAAATTACATTAAAAATCTTCAACATTGACGATTCTTTCAACATTGAAGAAAAATCTTTATTGAATACTGTGCTCAAAACTGCTCTATTTGGTACTGAAACATCACAGTTCTTTGAGATGAAAATAATGCATGCTGCTTAAAGGGATATAGGGATCAACTATTGATAATGTGTGTTCCACACACCACAACAGTTTCCATGTTATAATAGAATTGAATTGTACAATATATAAGTTGTATGTAGAAGCCACAACATATAAGTGAAGCTGCTGCTGTCATTTCTGGTGATGGTAAACTTTTTATTGTCTATTAGTATTCAATTTCAAAGTAATGCTCTTGTAACAGATGGTCCTATAGATTTCCAGTAGGGTGTGGTTCAGAGAACTTAGAAATGTTTTGTCGTTCTTTTGTTTGTGTCAATGGACCTGCTCATCCAACTTCAGTGATAATTTTCTTTTAATATTATAAGTATGTACAGCAATCATTCTTTATAGTTACTAATAATTTATATCAATAAATGAACAATCCTGCTTTTACCATCCATAATATAGACCCTGAAGGTTGCTGGAACATGTGAGACCCGCTCCATCTTGTTTTGACAGTAGCCAGACCAAAATCACCAATTTTTACTGTCATATTCTCTGTGCAGACCTCAGTAAGAAAGATATCTTAGACTATGTTAAAGATTAAAATCAAATTAAAATGTATAGCCAGGTATTTGTGACCTATGGAACCCCTGCGTCTAAATTTGAATAGGTCATACTTTACTACTGCCACTAATCATCTTTTCAAACAAAGCCTAGTTGGATATAAAGACACTGCCTCAAAGTAACACACTAACTTGAACCTTATTTCAACTACTAACAGTGCATACTATAAACAAATGAAAACAAAACTAGCAGTGACATGGTCTCACCAGTCAGGCTTCTTCTGCACTGTCTGCATGGATGCTAACAGAATAACAATGTTTCCATCTTTATCATGTTTTTTTAAGCTGAAAAGTGCAATGGCAAATCCCATCAAGATTTATAAGATTGCTCACATCATGGTACATTGGAACGATGTTATGACAAATGTATTTTAATGAATTTCACTCTTTAATGAGATTTCAAAATTCCCGATTATTTTAACTTTTGTCTTAATTTTAAAAAATGTGTTATAGTGCATGCCTTTGCAAAAGCACATATCACTATATAGCCCACTATTTACATTTTGTTCTGGAAAAAAGTATCTGGTAGTTTTGAATTTTTAACCTGTGTGTTTGCAATATATAAAAGGTACCAACACCATGTGCCAGTGAGAAATTCAACAAGAAACAGTGTGAAACTGGCAATACGTTTGGACAAAGTGCTATTCAGTAAAGGTGTGCAGAAGGTCATGGTTTAGCACAACTGTGTCTTTCATCGATTAAACAATCCCACTGTCTTATCTTGTCCATCCTTTTAAAGTGAGGCATTTGACCCATGCTTTAATTGGTCACTTTGTGTATATTTATGTCATTAGCCATGAAACTCACAGGAAAAATAAAATGTGTCAAGTTAAAAAAATGTTTCCAATTTATCCAACTGATACTATGAAGCGTGTTAAAATTAAACGCGCCTGTTGTATTGCTCATGGTCATTTGGTTTTGCACAACTAAGCATGCTGAAAATGGGGGAAGTATAGGCAGGTGACATTGCATTCCATTCAAATGAAAGCTGAAGTAAATACACAATGCTCACTTCTCTGGTAAAACTCTGAGTCTGGAAACAATCCTAGGCCAATTAGAAAAAATCTTATCACAAGGGCTTCTGCTATTGTCGTAAAATGTAAGTATTTATCTCTCAAATACTAAAAGTAAAGGCATGTCCCATGGAAGCAACCTGCCATCAGGGGTGAAGATAACTCTTCATGTACTAAGCCGCAACAACCATTAAGTGGGGTGGCTAGTTCCCTTCCTTGCTGTCTTTACCTCCCCACATTCATGTGTCAGGTACTCATTCATAGCTGAGTCGACTGGAGGAGTGGTCATATCAAGCAAAAAATCACAACCCAGAATTATTTTTTATCCGAGCGTGGTTTCAAACCTGGCACTCTGTAACCCTATGATAGCAAGTAAGGTTACAGTGCTCATCAAACACTAAAGTAATGTTAATAGGCAGTGGATTAAAAAAACTGAAATCAAGAGCAGAAAATATACAAGGAACACAATATATGAAATATTACACTACATAAATAAGTCATACTACAAACAATCCTGAAGGGCAGAAAACATTATACATTATATTGGCATTTATAAACAGCAATTATCAGCAGAAGATAAGATTAGGAAGCCCAAATATGAAGACATTGGTTGATTTTTGCAATCAATGTGGCCCCAGCAAGCTAAGAGCAGGAATATTCCTATATCAAGGATGTATCCATATTTGACAACGGAACAAAGTTCGCTGATACCTTAGACCATAATATACTGACCTAAAATTAAGTCTCAGCTGGTTGAAAGATGTTAAAGAGAAACATGAAATTATGGTGAAACTAATTTGCAGTGAGACTGTTTATCCGTTTCACAAGAAACAACTGATACTTGGAGGATAGATGAGTAATAGAAAATTGATACACCATTCTCTTAGTTAACATCCAATAATAAAATCATGAAAGCAAAATGCACAAGGGACACAATAATTGAAAGGGGCATAACTTGTGTTAATAATTGTCACAACAGTATATAATGAAATTCGGTTATTATGTACATATTATGTCAGTCCTAACCAATTCGCTATACTGGAGTTCCATTGTACTGGCACAACCAGTAACAATTAGTTTGAAAATCTTTTTGGAATTCAACATACACAAATCAATGTTTCGACCAAAAGGCCATTATCAAGAATACATTTACAACAAAATACCCTGGGGAGACTATCGACACACCATGCATATTCACAGATGATGGATAATGTTATGGCCTCTAGATATGGAATGCTAGCTGCAATATAAGCCAGAACTTCTCCAGACGAATAAGCAGCAGTGGACACAACTGATATTGCTGCCTACCAGTAAGAGATGGAATATCAGGCAGAGCTGATATCACCACTGAAGTACCCCATATGTTATGTATGGCAACATCAAGCAAGTATGAGCTGCTATAAGTGCATGCTGCTGACATGGGGTTATAACATGACTGGGGGGAATCCTGCACAACATATTTTCTTCGATGGAAAAAAGACAAAAATAATGCATATCAGCAGAGATTAACTCATACCTATAATAGTCATAGACAAAGAATAACTAGAAAATGTCAGCAACTTTGAATATCTCGGGTCAACCAGTTTGGATAATGGAATCAAGAAGCTATGTAATCTTGACTTTCACTCAGCTATTATTAAACAGTTAGTTAGTCGTCAGATCTTCATCATAGCACTCCTGACAAGTCCATAGGTGCTCCGATCTCATATTTAGTATGTCCTTCAGCATGTTACAATTGACTGTTCTGGTTCTGTGTTGGTTGATAACTTTTGATTTAATTCCTATATGCCAATTGTTTCTTGCAGCACCACACTTCACTGCTGCATTCTAGCCATAGATACAGAAGAAGAAATATGCTCCATATCTTCCAATAGGTCCAACTCCATGATTGCATTCAAATTATCAGCAAAGTTCATTGAATACCACTCATCACAGTGGCCACGCTGGCAAATCTGTCTGCTCTTTCCATTCCTTTAACACCCATCATGTTTTCTGGTGTAAAAATGAAGGCAAATCTCTTCAGCACAGATTTTGTCATTGACTAATGCAACTGATGGCATAGATAGTCGGATAGAATCTTTCTAAGCATACTCAGAATCTGTAAGAAAACAGACACCTGTAGCACTCACTCATCCATATAACTGTCTTCATCACTGCCATAACTTCCATCGTCATACTACTAGTAGTTGCATATAAAGTACCACTTTCTTCCCTAATACATTTCCCTCTGCATTGAGCCATTAATGCCCAAGCACTTCGTATGTGTCAAACCACAGACCAATCAGTGTGGACAATAATATCCTCATCTGAGAAATTCTCACTGATTAGAGCCTGGACTTCTGAATCTATAGGCACTGGAATGTCATTGTCCTGTTTCCTGGAAAGTGTAATTACCACTTCACTGGAAGTTGTAAACCTGATAAGCACTGATGCGCAGGTATGAACGAGCATGACAAATATCCACTCTTTGCATGGTAGGATAATCCAAGATTGATACACATTGTTTCATTCTTTATCCTGTCAACTATCAATCTGCGTTGGGCGAAGGGTCAAGATAGTCTAGACATACTCTACCAAAGACAGGACCAGCCCTTGGTATAGTAGTTAGTTGATATAGCAAACATGATTGCCAGCTCGTCATCCATTCTCCAGCTAAGGTTCTTGTAACTGGTGCCATTTGAGTCTTGTGCCGGGTTTTTAAATCTTTTCAATGCACATAATTATAAGTAAACATGTTATATAAATAATTCTAGAACGATTTCACATAGGGAATCAAGCTCACTATATAGATCAGTAAATAATCTTCAGAAAACCCACACTGTTTAAAATATGGCATTGATCTGTCACGTGTAGATCTACCCAACAGCAATTGGATAATGACAAAAATAACATATTGAATAATTTGGGGATCATCTGGGAAAAATGTTTGTATAAGGGGTCTTTAGAAACAAATGTATCCGAGTCCGCTGTAATATAAAGATTAAGAACCACTGCACTATGTGGTGAAAATCTCACAAATACTAGTCTGTATTACCACTGCAATAAAATGAAGCCAACGTCAACTAATCACTGGTACAATGAAAAGGATACTGTTTGATTTAAGATCTCTATGTATTATTGACTTGGCATGTAGATAGCTATGGGAAAATCAATCAAATCATATTTACAATCCAGTGAGCATAAACATAACAATACAGGTTAAATATATATATATAATCCCATTACATCAGATTACAGAATAACTAACAATTGAAACACTATAAAAATGACTAAAATGCTCCAATCATAATGAAAATCAAATTAACATAACTTAAAAAGAAACTACTACAGGAATTTTTGGTAGGTAATATTCAGCATACTGTTACATAGAGAAAATCCTGGATTGATAACATCACAGAATGGTCTGAGCATGATTTATTTTACACTTCTCCAAATGGCTGAGAATAGAGGTGTTCGGAGTGCAGTCTCCTATTTGATACGTGACACCCCGACAACCCTCAATTGTTATGGGTCCTATTATTATTACATAGGGATGTATACCAGGAAATCAATCGTTAACACCGGCACAAAATGTATCGTTTTCTGACCAGACAATTACTATTGTAATGTCATTTATAGCAACACCAATATGATGGGGAGTTCAAGAAAGGTATTTAAGAATGTCAGGTACCATCTTCTGTTCTTATATTAGAAGTTATTGTCTTTGGGGCTATAGTTATGTTTGGTGATTTTTAATTTTGATGACTTGTCTCCAACATTTGTTGAAATTTCTCCCAAATATAGCATAGCTGCATACAATAGAACCATCTTCCTGAGAGACATTAATGATTAACCTTTACGACTCTGCGGTCGCAATATTGCGCCTATGAGCAAAACTCCATTGTGCCTGCAGGCACAATCCCACTACATAGGACATCGCCCGATTTCCAAGTACGGAACTTCACAAAGTAATGATCCCGTGACGTATAAAACACGGCAAACGAAGCTAGGAATACGTCGCAGTTTAAAGGTCAAATTCCTTTACTCATTACGACTGCAAGAAGAGAGAAAGCCGGTTCTTCTTCTTCTTCTTCTTTCGTTCACTTGAAACATGTCTATATCTGTAATTCTGTCTCCTTAATAAAACTCACTGTCTTTTGTAGTTCGTACAGTGTCCCATAGAGCTTTGATTCCAGTGTTGTTTCCTCTGGCCAATATGTCTGCCTCAGCGTTTCATGCTCAGAACACTCTTGAAGTATATGTTTGGCACTCTGTGCTGCCTGTCCACATGTACACATGGCCGTGTTGCCAATCTTGAACTTTGTATACATGTGACTGCGGAGTCGGTTGTGTCCTGTTCTGAGACGTAGAATTATAACTTGTTCTGATCTGTTCATAATATGATAGTCATCTTGTGTTGGTGTTTGTGGCTTTCTTATTGACTTTATCATCTGTTTTTTCTGATGGTAGGTGATTGGTATATCTGGTTGGTCTTCGGCAGCACCTTCCTTAGCCAGTTGGTCTGCTTTTTCATTTCCTGGTATTCCACAGTGAGAGGGTATCCACTGCATGGTTACCCTATACTGGTAAGACAATTCGCTAAGTAGTTTTTTTAAGTCTGTTAGTTTTCCAGACTGGAGAGCTTGAAGCACTGACCTTGCATCTGTCAGGAATACCACAGGCTGTAGGCCAGAGTTGGAGTTCAGCAGTTTTTTAGCTGCCACAGTAATTGCCTGGATTTCTGCATCATAATTATTGCAGAATTTTCCCGTCGGTGTTCTGATTGTATCTCTAGGCTTGTGTGGATATTCTATATATACACCTGCGCCTCCATTCCTGACAGCATTCTGTGCTGACCCATCTGTGTACACTCTGACCCATATATCTTGTGGATATTCCTCATCCAGGAAACTGAGGGTGACTGTCATTCGCTGCACACTGTTCTGTTCGTCCTCGCTAAGTATTCCTTTCACATGGGTCTGAATGTATATTGGCATTCCATGGCTTTCACTCCACGGGGTTTGTTCTGGTACAGACCTTAAGGGGCTGTCAACTTCAGGTAGGTCTGTAAGTTGTCTACGGAGTCGTTTAGCTTGATGGATAAAGCTGCTCCTTTTCAGTCGCCCCATTGCTAGATTTTGGAATCTTTCCTTCATTGGATGACTTGGCATACACTGAAACTTTTCTGCTTGAATTAGTACTTTTGTGTCTCTGCGTTCGCCAAGTGTTTGCATTCTTCCCATTTTCTGCATCTCTGCTATGGGTGTTGATTTCATTGCTCCCAACATTATTCTAAGTGCCTGGTTTTGCACTTTATCTAGATCTTGTAATGTGGTGTTTGATGCAGGACACCATGCAGCTGAACCGTATTCCAGGTGTGGTCTTATGCCTTGCTGGTAAACTTTACTGAGTATATTTCCACTGGCTCCCCATGTGGTTCCACTTAGTTTTCTCAGGATAGCTAGCTTCCTCCTGGCTTTTGTTGTTGCTTTGTTTATGTGCTGCTTCCATGTCAGCTTATCATCAAAAGTAACTCCGAGGTATGTGGGTTGTTTGTCTTCTTTCAAGAGCTCTCCATCTATCTTGATATGACCGGCTTTTTGTTTTGGTGAGAGGGTAAAGAGTGTAGTGCTGCACTTATCTGTGTTAATGCTGACGCACCATCTATTTGCCCATAAGGTTAGGGCATCGATAGCTCTTTGTATTTGTTTAGTGGCCACTGTTGCATGTTCTTCCGTGCACCAGATCACCAGGTCGTCAGCATACATTGCCACTTTGATCCCATGTGGTAGTTCAGCAACTAGGTCATTGATGTAAACCAAGAAAAGTGTGGGTGACAGGACTCCTCCCTGGGGGACTCCATGACGCAGTAGAACTTTCTTGCTCTTGCAACCATCTAATTGTACCCTGGCTCTTCTATTATGCAGGTATGCTTTTACCCATTTGTACATTCTTGAGCTAACCCTGCAATTTCGCAATTTCTTTAGGAGCCCTTCTTTCCAGACCTTATCAAATGCTTTCCTGAGGTCTATCCATGCTGCTAGTACCAGTTTCTTTTCTTGGAAGGCATCCTCAATCTCTTGGGAGAGGTAGGTTGCCTGATCTTCAGTAGAGTAGCACTGTCTGAAACCTGCTTGCTGTGATACCAGAAGGTTTTCACTTTCAAGGTACCACTGCATCCTAAGATTGATAATGCGCTCCATTGTTTTACATAGACAGCTTGTGAGGCTGATGGGCCTGTAGTTGGAGACTGTGTTGCCATCTTTTCCTGATTTGAGAAGTGGTATCATTATTGCTTCTCTCCACGCCTGTGGTACATTACCTGTGGACCAGCTTGTGTTAAAGATCTGCAGTAGCTTTGCTCTTGCTGCAATTCCCAGGTTTCTAATCATTTCATTGGACACTCCATCAGCTCCAGGGGACTTTTTCATTTTCAATTTGGATATTGCATGCTCCAGTTCTCTCATTGTGATTGGTGCCTCCATGACTTCAGGTATAGGTTCACCTTGGCCAATGTTTTGATGGTTCTCTCGAACCTCCTGTTGTTTGTCTGGGCTGACTTTGACGTTATTGTCTTCTGCAAAGGAATCTGCAAAGTAATCAGCTGCATGTTTACCTGTTAAAATGTTTCTATCTTTATAAAGTGTGATCCTGGTATTTCTCCCTGTACCTTCATCATTTAGTTGTTTTACAAGTTTCCATAATTTCCTAGTATCTCTTTCTAGGTTCAGCGACTCTGTTTTTTCTTTCCAGCTGCTCCGTCTGGCTTGTAACTTGGCTCTTTGAAATTTAGCCTTTGTTTGCTGATATTTGTTGTGATGTTCTTGGCTAGGTTTGTTCTCAGCCTGCTGTCTAGATGTTTCCATCTCATTTTGCAACTTTTCCAGTTCATCATTCCAGTAGGGTTTGTAGTTTTTGCGTGCCCCCCTGGGTATGGTTTTACTAGCAGCATGTAGTATACATCTATTAAATTCACTCACTGCTCTATTGATGTCTTTGTCCAAGTTCATGTCCTTAGCTAGAACACTGGTTAAATGCTGGTACATTTTCCAGTCTGCCCTTTTATAGTTCCACCTAGTGAGCGTGCTGCTGTCCTTGGTAAATTCATTGTGGATTTCCAGAAATACTGGTCTGTGGTCACTACCTCCAAGCTGCTTTCCAACAACATGTGTGATGTTCCATTCCAAGCCTGGTGAGTGGAATGCCAGGTCTGGTGTAGAGGTGGTGTGCCATGCTCTCGAGTAGAAGGTTGGTGAGTCTGCTGGCTGGTTAATAAGGATGAGATTATTTTCATCCTGCCAGCTCTCAAGTTCCTCACCTCTCTTGTCGATATGATCGTAGCCCCAGCTCTGAGAGTGGCTGTTGAAGTCACCACACACCATAAGTCTCTCTTTGTCTGGAATTGTGTCTAGTGCCAATGGTTTATCATTTGGGCAGTAGTAGTTCAGGAGATGGAATTCTGCACTGTCTGTTTTTAGGTGGAGCATCTGGTATTCTGCCCCTTCCATATATACTTCCAGCTGACATGCACTGATATTGTTTTTAACAAGTGTCAGAATTCCACCCTTTCGCCTGTCCTTTCGGTCACATCGGTAGCACTGGTAGCCTCTGATTTTGAAGGCTATGTCGCTGCTGAGGTGTGTTTCTTGGATACAGCATATGTTAACTTGTTCTTCACTGAGGACATTTTCAAGTTCCAATTTTTTGCTGTATCCATCTCTTTTACTGTTGACACCCTCAGCATTCCAGTGCATTATTTTTATTGGTCGTTTGTTTGTTTGGCCAGTAGCTCTATTCCCTTGCCTCCTGGCTCCTCGGGGCAATTGAGAAGGACTTCCAGTAACTGAGGTTGGGCCCTTTCGAGGTATAGGGCCCGGCACCGTCCCTGCCTGAACGTCCGCCACAGGGCAGGCACCATAACTATTTATAGATGTAGACATGTTTCCATTGTGTTTTGTGCGTGGTATCCTGATTATCTGTGCGCCTTTTGGCTGGATGCCTCCGTCTTCAGCACTCTGCTTACTAGGGCAGGACTATGGTCCTGCTCGAATGGGACTGCTCGACCAGTCTTAGTTTCCAGCCCCTGATGGCTGAACTAAGCCCCATCACCTCTGCACGGTGCTGGTCTCGATGGAGAGAAAGCCGGTTGGTTTTGTCAACGAATTTCTGGAACGACGTTGACCATATTTTACTATCAAATTGAGTACAGCGTGGCATGGCTAAGTGATCGTGAATACGTTGTTTTTTTATGTTTAATATGTTGTTATTTGATAAGAATGTTTGTGTAGTCGTTCAAAAACAGAAAAATAATATGTATCAGGGGTGCCACGTGTGTGCTTAGACAATAATTACGCTGCGTGTCAGGCTAGACCTAGTGTTTACCGGACGGACGTTATATGCGATTTCTTCACGTTTTATTAGTTTTTTTTAGTTCATATTATATTAGTTTTGATATAAAACAATATATATACAATAAGTATAGGTATTTATGAGGATTTTATCAATGATTCCACGCATTGTTCAAGTATTAGGGTCGTCAAGAAGTTATATGTGCGATTTGAAAATGGCGTCTTGCAATTTTTCCCCCGAATTTTCAACTTCACAACTTGCTCACAACTGTCATATCATACATACAACAAAAAAAACATGACTATATTCACTATTCATCCCTTCATTTAGATATGCAACAATTATTTTGATATCTTTTAAAACAAAAAAGTTATCACGTTTTCAAAACACCCACCATCAATAATGCAAATTTTCCAAAAAAGAATTCAAGCCCAAGGGGATGTTTCTTAATTTTTAATTCAGGGCCCTAAAGGTTAATTGTTTAATTTTAAAATCTACATACTATACAAATTTCTGCAATAGAATAATTGGATAATGATGACTTTTTGACAGTTGAATGTGTTTTCATAAGTCATTCCTCCCCTTTGATTATATGAGACGCTTCAAATGAATACATTAAAAGTTTGATAAAATTACATGTCATCTTTGTAACCTGTCAAAGTGTTAAAAATTTCAAGTGTCCTGCACATGCCATTTTGGTAAAGATAAACACGATGTCATAATGACAGTTTAAAAATGGCCATCCCACTATGGAAAAGCACCAAAGACAATCAGTGTTTTGTTATCCTTTTTTTTTTATCAATGGACGGGTGAAACCTACAGAAATCTGGGAATGAAGGTCGAGTATGGAGATGCATGCCTCTCAATCCCAGCAGGTGAATGAGTGGAGTAGGAACTTTCAAAATAGCATCCGTCACACCAGTCATTAACAGTCCTAAAAACTCCCACTGTTTAATTTATATTGTTATTATAATTTTGATCAAACTTTTAATGTTTTCATTTGAAGCACTTTGTAATTATAACTGGTTATCTGCCCAATTGTTCATTCTGCTGGGTATTTTAAGCAATTTTTATTTGACGTGATACAGGTTAAACTCTTTTCCATAATAAAGAACTGAGTATAGTGTCATGGCTAGACACCACGGCTATAAAGACAGAGTAAGACCATGTAAAAGATGGACCACAGAAATCAAAGAGGCTACAGGTACAAGCCTACGAGTACACAGGGAGGCCATCTCCAGGGAACTCTTCTATCCCTTATGCCGTGAAGTGTAAAAGGGTCACAGAGTGTAGAAAGATAGATGGGAAAAAAAAAATAGTAACGAAACTGCCAATGCTAAAAACTTTTATTTTTCCAGTTGCAACATACGGCTGTAAAACATGGACCCTAAGTAAAACAGCTGCAAAGATCAATTCCTTTGAGAAGAAATGCTACAGAAAGATACTTAGAATATTAAGGAATGGAAAAAAAAGAGAAACTAAGATGTTATAAACACAATAGCAAAAAGAAAACTACACATGTTAGGTCACATAAAGAGACACATCTGTTTAGAAAGACAAATAATGGAGGGCAGAGCAAAATGGGTGGAGGAAAAAGGGCAGACAAAGAAGATGATGGACTGATGATATTACAGATAAACATGAATACATCATTGGCAAAATCCAAGCCACATGACAGAGAAGGGTTCAGGGAGTTCATTGGGAGGACAATGTTCTGGAGAGAATATGTCACATCTTTCATCAGCTGCAAGGTAATTATTCATCATTCTGTTTGCCTTGCTGGGACATTTTCCATCCTTCTAGCATTTCTTTAGTTTTTTTTCCAAACACATAGCACTGATTACTGTATTTTCATAACAGACTTCGGAAACTAAGTGTCAATTGGAAATTAAGATTGGTCAGGCCATCTCTTATATCAAGCAAGGTCAGTCTTATCCAAGCAAGCACAGATGCTCAAGTCAGAGATACCATGCCAAGATGCGAGCCAGCAACCATGGTACCATGCAACTCAGTAACATGGTTTCATGGCTGGCCCACAGAGACAGACATCCACAGAAAGCTGTACGGCATCTTTCAAATATAGCAATATTTATCAACAAAACCCAGACTTGCTGTGTAAACATGTTAAACTGTGAATGAGAGAACAAGAAAATGACTATAGAACACAAATAAAAGTATAATAATTAATGAATACTGACTCCATTCCTTGAGCTGTCTGTTTGCCAATCATAGTTAGCTGGTCCATGCGAAATTTGGTTTCCTGCACATGTAAATGTTTGTATAGGCTGTGACCATCACACCACTGGGTCACTATGGCTAAATGAGGCTTGGAAACTAAGCCCATAAATAACAAGATATTCAAGTGCCGTGTTTTTCTGAAAGAAACAAATTAAAAGTTACAGCTATTTTAAATGCACAAAAAATCTGATTAGGTCATAAGTGGTTCAGTATTTGCATATTGTTTTTCCCCTTTAGAATCCATCCTTTATAGTGTCTCCCCAGAATTGGTTCATGATTTTCATAGTTCTTCATAAAGTTCTCTTTGGTTCTCGTCTTTATGACCATTTGATATATTTCTGTTTGCTATAAGATTATTTTTACCAAATTCATGTCCATAATATCATTAGTAATATTGGTTTGTGAATTTTATTTCCTGCAGTAACATGAATATCTACCTTGAGAAAAAGCATAACTTAGTATGACATATCCTTTGCTCTTTTAGTTCAACAATTGGCAAAAGAGATGTGTTTAAGTACAGATAGGTAGCTTACACATCTTTGCACTTGGCAGCAGTCCTTGTGACTAGCATGCGTATTGGTCGTAGGTAAACTCAACAAACTAAATGGTAGCTATTTTGCATCCAGGACTGAAACGGTATTCAATCTAATGTCTATTGTCTTTCCCCAGGTGGATGATGGTTTAGATTATACACACTTGCCATTAAGCTTAGGGAGTGGAAGTCCCTTTTCATTCAAAGGTCTGATGTGTCATCTTAGTTGTGCAGTGTCCATGTTTGATTAAAGTTATCTTGATGTTTTCTATTCACCGTTTTCATGGTCTACCTTTGGCTTTATGCCCGGACATTCTTTTGTTATATGCCATTATTGGTATTTGGTTTGACTTCATTCTCATGAAATTTAATACTGTGGTGTGTCATGTGCCATATTCTCCCCAGAACGTTGTCCTCCCAATGAACTCCCTGAACCCTTCTCTGTCTTGGGCCATGCATCTTGCATTTTCTGAGGTATTCATGTTATCTTTAATGTCATCAGTCAATCATCTTCTTGGTCTGCACTTCCTTCTCCTCCCAGGTGCCCTGCTCTCCGTTATTTGTCTTTCTAAACAGTTGTCTCTCTATATGACCAAACAGTTGTAATATACTATCTACGTTTCTCTTTTTTTCCTCCTATGATATTCTAAGTATCTTTCTGCAGCATTTCATCTCAAAGGCGTTGATCTTCTTTGATGCTGTTTTACTTAGGGTCCATGTTTCACAGTTGTATTTTGCAATAGGAAAAATAAAAGTTCTTAGCATTAGCAGTTTCATTTCTATTTTGTTGTTTCTATTTAATAAGAAGGCTCATAAAAACCTTTTAATAACAACCTTTGGCTCATAAGGTGACCAAACCATTTTACTTGCTGTCTTTCGATATGTTCAATACATAGTATTATATTTTCTCTTTTCCTAATTTCTTCATTTCTTATTTTATCTAGTTTACTAACCATTGGCACTTTTCTTATCATTTCATTTCACATGTGACAATTTTCCTCTGCTGCGAGACTAGAGAACATGTCTGACATTGGTAGCAGAGTGTTGGTATAAAAATTGTATATAGTATCTGTTTTTTTAATTTCCATCTTGATCTTTGGGTGAAGAAGTAATGGTGAAAGTTGGTAACTCACTGTTTGCTTTTTAAAACCTTGTTTCTATTTGTCCAGTATTCTGTATCCAGAAAAAATGCACATTTTTGCTGAAAAGGTTCCAATTAATTTTTTTTCAGCAAACAGACAATGGCAATAAATCTTACATGCATCTATCAACTTCAGCCACTAACAAGCCAAACTATAATATCACTTTCAGTGTTAATAGTGTTAGATTTGCATATGTGTTGTGTGATAGAAGTCCATGCAATTATCTCTTGTTCACAATGGGAGTATCCCCGGCATGTTCAAGATTTTTCACTTTTTCAATCTGAAAATGTTCCATATAATCTCATTATGGTGTCACAAGGTCAACCACTGACACAGCCAATTGATGGCATAGGGAAGATAATCACTGTTCAGGATATGTGATTAACATAGCTTCAGGTGTTTCTATATAAATAAATCATTTGTTCAACATTGTGTTTGTAAGATAGACTGTAATCAAAGGCTGCATAGTTTATTGCAACAGTCAATATCCTGTTCATTAATAATGACTCTGACAAAGTCAGTCTGATGATTAACAACTACGAAGAAGAATGAATAAATGGCTGCCAACACATCAAGATCACTAATCTATAGTAAAAAATAGAACACTCCTTTTTCTTCTGCATTCACTCCAGCAAATTGAAGAGATGAAGGCAGGAGAACAGAATGCAATATGTTATGATTTACAATTAGTCTGCAATATCTGGCTTGATACATCCAAATTCAGGATGGTTTCTTGGTCACTATGACCCTCTATGAGATGGGACAGCCAACCTCACTCTCAAAATCTCATTAGCCACCATTTATGACATGTTCTGCAAGTCAGTGTCACTGTTTTTTGCCCCCACTTCAGATCTGGCAACACACAGGTGAACAGAGCACTGATGTTTATTACAATAACTTGTTATTGTTATGAATGTTCATTTAAAGTAGGCCTAGAACACATGATATATTTACCTTAGGACTCCAACTTCATTTTTGAAAGCTTGCATTTGGGCAGGGGTAGGGTCTGTTACATTTAACTTTTTCACAGCTACTGGACCATGCCAGTGAGCTTTAAACACTGTTCCAAATGAACCAGAACCAATTTGACGATCGTAGATAATTTCAGTGTTAGGAATTTCCCAGTCTTCATTTGAGTCTCGCCACTTTCTCTGTGTAAAATAAATATATCAATTTAATAGAAATGACAAGAAATAATAAGATTACTTTTGCTGCTATTATTAACAATGAAGTATTATTTTACATTTTTTACAAAAAATACCAGAACTAGCAATTTTATCTTTTGCAAAAAGAAACTTAATCTTGTCTATATTCAATAATGATGGTAATGTTAACTCAAATTTTCTTCTTTAAAATCATTTTTAGTACTTGTGTAACAAATGCTGTAGAAAATGTAGGTACTTCGATACATGAAATATGTGTAGCTATGGCGTGATATTCAAGTGTAAATTTCTTGTGAAAGAAGCAATACTGTTATGTTGAATGTTACTAATTATGTTATTAGTTAACATTGTGTAATATCTCTGACTATTGTATTAAAATGTATTTCTTCAAATGTATTAACAGGATGTAGTCCAGAGAATGAAATACATTGTCATAATTTACAACTTGGCTAAATATCTGAGCCTTTTTGACTTCAGAATGGCTTCTGGGTCATTTTGATCCCCTATGGGATAAAAGACATAGAAACTGCATTAGATCTATAAAAACAAGGTCAGGTGCTGACTGCAACAGTGATCATATACTACTGGTGGGGAAATTTTGTATATGTTTAAAGATCAATAGATAACTAAGAAATATGAAACTAGATTTAGCATTATTGGAATCAGATGCTGGAATTAAAGAAAGATACAACATAATTGTATGAAAAGATATTATGCCATTCTGTCACAATGCCAAATATTCAGAGTATTGAAGATCAATGGGACATGCTAAAACATTAGATAAATCAAACATCTAAAGAGGTAATACCAAAAGTAAAACATACATCAAAACAAAAATGGATGACAGAAGAAATATTATAATTGATGAGCACTAGAAGAAAAAATAAACACAAGATAGAGGAATATCAGAAAATACACAAGGAGATAAGAGAGAAATGCAAAGTAGCAAAAGAAAACTGGCTGAACAAGAAATTCAAGGAAATAATATTACAATCAAAATACAATATTACCACATAAACAAATTGATCTGATAACAGGAAAAAGAACATAAACTGTTACAGGGTGTCTAAAGACAGAGCAGGTATTAATGTGAAAAGATAATACAGTACAGAGATTGTCAGAATATATCAAAGACCTTTATGATACCAATAGACCTGAGATAAACATAACAAGATAACAGCGAAGGTCCATCAATACTCACAGCAAAAGTATGGGAGACCCTAATGCAGATGAAATAAATATGGAAAAGCCACAGGACCAGACAATATCACATTAGAGGAATTAGTAGCTTTAGGTGACTTTGGAGTTATCACAAAATTGCTGAATGATGTATATAATAGCAGACACATACCCAATGACTTAATGAGATCCATATTTATAGCCTTATCTAAGAAACCAGGGACCACTGAATGTGAAGAACACCATACAATCAGCCTCATGAGCCAAATAACAAAAATACTTATCAGAATCATCATTAAGAGAGTGAGAAACAAAATAAAAGCAGAAATTAGATCAGAACAATGTGGCTTTGTAGAAGGCAAAGGTACCAACAATGCTATATATATTTTGAGGACAATAATAGAGAGGTCTATAGAGGTAAAAATAGACATGTACCTCTCTTTTATAAACTACACAAAAGCATTTGATAAAGTTAAACATAGTGAAGTTATTAACGTTAGATAATATGAACATCAACAGTAAGGATTTAAGAATCATCAAGAACATTTACTGACAACAAACAGTAGCAATAAGAGTAGGAAATCAATTTGGCCCTTTTCCATAAATAAAACAAGGAGTTAGAGACAGCGATGTGTACTTTTGCCAGGCCTGTTATCTTTATACAGTGAAAACATAATGCGTGCAATAGTTGATATCCCAGGAATATCAGTGAGAGGACATAACATAAATAATTTGAGATATGTGGATGACACTGTTCTGATTGCTAATAGTGAGGAAGACCTTCAAGATTTAATTAATGTAGAAGCCACAGAAAGTAAAGAGAAAGGCCTCTTTCTAAATATAAAGATAACAGAAGTAATGGTTATTTCAAAGAAACAAAATACCACACCTTTAAAGCTCAAAGTGAGTCTTCTTCTTCTTTCTGTCCTCATGTACCTTTCGGTGTTGAGGGGAGAGTGAGTGTACGGTCTTTTGCCCTTCTATTTGCCTCTTCCGCTGTTATATTTCCGAGTGTCTCTAATACACTATCTATCCACCTTTTACGAGGGCGTCCAATAGGTCGACTGTTTTCGTATCGTTTGTTAAGTGTTTTTTGGATAATACTCTGCTCATTCTGTCTAGTTATGTGACCATACCATTTAACTTGCTGTTTCTGGATGTATTCTATTGCTGACTTGATCCCTAATTGTTTCCTTAGTGTTTCATTCCTGATTTTGTCTCTCAAGCTAACTCCAATCATACATCTCACACATTTCATTTCAGTGGTGTTAATCTTATGTATTGTTCTAGAATCTAATATCCAAGTTTGAGACTGATAACACAATGTTGGTAAGAAAATGGTGTTGAAAAGCTCTTTCTTTGTTTCTAGTGTTTCAAAGTGTGTGATATAGTATTAAAACAGGACCACCAATTCAAATATTTAGGTACAACAATTACAGCAGATAATAGAAGTTCAAAAGAAATAAGATGCAGAAAAGGGAAAGGAAAAAATTTCAGAAAAATGAAAAATAAATTGTGTAATATGACTGTGTCATTAGCGATGAGGAAGAGTTCTGCAGTGCTATAGTACTAACATATGGATGCAAGTCTTGGACAATAAACAAACAGGAAAGTGGTAAATTAGAGGCAATAGAGATGTGGTTCTACAGAAGGATGCTGAGAATACCATGGACTGCCATAAGAAGAAGACAATCTTCATTTTTTGGCCACATCATGAGACAAGGAGGTTTGGAGAACATAGTCACAATAGGCAATATTGAAGGCAAACGGAGGCAAATAGCGACAATGTGAGAAAATATTAGACAGTTTGACAACCTGGCACGGCAGGAAAACAACAATGATCTTGATACATAATGTTTGAAATAGAGAACTGTGGCAAGCAATGATCACCTACGCCAGCTGCATGATGCCTGATGATGATGGGATGAGATAGTCAATTTAATCCCCAAATCTCCTTAGCAACTATGACATGCATAGTAGGCAATCATTCTATATTTTGCTCCACTTTTGGGAATATTTGACAATATTTTGTATTCTTGTTTGTGTGTGTTTCTACTGCAACATTTTTTAAGAATTGGGTTGTACTCATTTATAATCCGATCACCATACATCGTTAGGGGGGGAAAATATACAACAATTTTAAGCTGATTATTTTTTTATTTTTTCCACTGGGGCGTAATCTTCAACAATATTTCTAGTGCAGATGATCATGCATGACTGGGGGTGGGGGCGTTCACTGTTATCTTTGATGTATTGGTCCCAGCTATTCATTCAGGTAATGTGAGTGTAGCAAATGAAAGAAATTATTGCATCTTACGGTTGCTAAAGTTTGTGTTAGCTTCTATTTAGCCATGATTTTGTTTCTCTCTTCATTCTTATAATGGGATTCCAAAGTATTATTATGTTTTTTGTACCTTGGCTTCTAATAAGATTTTTTTATTTTGACACTTTTCAGATGTCAAAATCACATACTCGGCTTATTAACGGATGGACTTATAAATGGAAATATACGGTACTTTATAAAAAAAATATAATTATAACATTTAACACGTTGCTGCCACATGTATTCACACATTTATGACTAACATGTGTTGGCATATACCGCACTGGTGTAAAACACTCCTTTGCAGATCAGCAACCTCTTTTGCTGGATAGTGTATGTGCTTCACTCTCTAGGTCCACGAAGTGCAGTGAATAGAATGATTTACAGTTTATTTTATGCCATTCAGTGTTCCAACTGTATCATATGTATGTCACATCTGAAATACATTCGTTCCTGGACAAATTCTTTTATAATTGGTAGCAAGGTGGCTGTTTATCTGCCAGTACTGGAATCATGGTAAAACAACATAGTATAGAATTTTACCACATTCATGTTCATTTACAGAAAGTGAGTTAATCCAATTTTTTTTTCTTTAGTTACTAGATTTTTTAATGTACTAGCACCTCATTTATATATGTGAATAAAAAGACAAATATATTTAATAAATGGACTTACCATCCTCTTTCCTGGTTCTGTTTCTGCAGACTTTGCTCGTGGCTGCACATGTTTGATGGCACTAGTTGGAGAGGACTGAGCACTTTTTGTAGGGCTCTCATTAGGAGACTGGGATGGAAGTATAAGAGTGTGGGATTGTTGACCTGTGGAAATTCTCATGAAATAAATCAAACTGGTTGAAGAATTATTAATAGCTAGTTATTGATAGTTAATAGCTAGTTAAATAGCTAGGTATAAATGGCTAGATAAATGGATCAACTGGAATGTGACTGTCTTGAGAGTTAAACTCATAACATTTTGATAAGTTCGTCTGTGTGATGTTAGGCCTTCAAATGAAAGGAAGCAAAGAATAGCATCACTGAAACATGTCATGAACATTATAAGAAGAGACTAAGAAGTGTTTGGTGTATGGCTGGCTATCTTATTCTGTAGAAGATCAAAGTGACCTACAATGTCATGCTGAAGCTGAATGCATTGGTCTGATAAATGCAGATATCACAGCCAAGCAAGTACCACTATGGCCCATAGCTGATTGTTGGATCTTCTCTGGCTTTTTGGTAAATATATATACCATATGCTCATTCTCCTGACTACATCGTACTAAATGGCTGGATGTTTAGAACAAATGTAGGATAAGTTAGTTTATTAGCTAATACAGGATATAACCAATACAAACAATTTGCTAAGATTGATTTAGATGCAGTGAGACCAACTCCTTAATCTTTGAATTTGCTTCACAAAACCTATCACACATTGAAAATATTACCCTTCCTTGCTTTATCAGAAAGGCAAGAAGGTATATACGAAAACAGGTGCTAAAATTATAAGTGCTTATATAAGATAGATTTGTTCATGAGAAAATTTGATTAAATGATGGTAAGAGAAATCAAGACCAAAATGTAAGTTTATTACAACTACCACATTCTATCAGATCATGCATCTACAAATGTTTACTTTAACTTCAAATGACGAAATTATTTTTTCAGATGTTTCATTCTTAACCTTTAGCACGCTACATTAAAAATACATATTTTCCCCTGTGTTTCTTTCATTCTTTTTAGGTTACGCAGTATTTAGGGAATAGCAGTATTTGGAAAACGCAATAATTTTGGTTTATGGATTTCTTTTATGGAAATAAAATAATAAAGGTTACTAAATGTAATGACGTACGTTTTGTTGGTGTATGTATAGAATATGTTATGTGAGAATATGGTAATAATAAAAAATTTAATTTTAAAAAAACTGGAAAAGAAACCTGACTAGCCTATTCTTGTCCAATATATTCAATCCAGGATAAAATGCATATGTCAAATATATTTCTCCTGTTATTTCATAACCAAACTAACATGTTCATATAATATAATCTGTGAAAACAAATATGCTGATTAACTCATGTTATCATAGGCCTATGTTTATAAAAACTTCTATATACCGTTAAATTCTGAATATAAACCCATCCGATTGTAGGCCGATAACCTAACTATCCCTTCCCAAAAGTGGAGAAAGTCGAAAGTCCGACTATAGACCGACATCCCCAACTTAACAAAGCCGGCAATAATGAACTTCATCATCATAAGAAAGAACCGACATGCTAAATGGAAATTAACACAAACTTTTGCAACTCTAAGAAAATAGCATTCCTTTCATTTGCTTCACTCACATAACTTGAATGAATCAAGGAATGAAACCCCTGTGGCTACTGTATTCTGGATCAATATATCCGAAAATAATGAATACCCGGTAGGCTGACTTCCCTATCCATGACTATAGATGGTTTATGAGGTGGCGAGACTTTGGGGAACAAAGTTTTTCCTGAATGAATTGTCTGTGTTGGGTGTCTGGGCGTTATGAAGCGGAACAGCCCTAGTGAATAGTAATTACTACGTAACTATTATGTCACTGGCTTCTGACAGTGACGTTTAAGTGGGAAATGATGAAAGGCAAGACAGCGAGATCACCTTTGTTTTTATAAGATACAGAAGAGTTTGAACTTTGTTCCTGGTTATGTTTACTGTGTGGGGAGAATAGGGTAATAAAATAAACATAACAGAGGATTGTGAAATTGATCTCTTCTTCCACTACATGAACAGTGGTTGGGGGAGGGAATCAATTACGGCGGCGCAATTTTACTACAAAATGCCTATGATGTGTTGTGATTTGGAACCCGTTTCAAATCTTCTATAAAGAAAGATTGCATTTTAGTCACTTATCTGAATGGCATACATAATGTGAGGGAAACTTGGATTGGTTGAGCCGATTGAAATGGGTAGGGCCAGTAGTCCATCTGCGGCCTCAGTGGGCTGGACTAATTAACAGAATATACAGAGTACCAGTATATAACTATTTGCCAGGTATATAACTATTTGCCACCGAGTTCTCACAAAAATATTGCAGACAGTCAATCCCCGGCTTTGTTTTTAAAAGATACAGAAGAGTTTGAACTTTGTGTGACCTGTATGTTTACCTTAACAGTAATATAAACATGAGGCACAGCTCAGACGAGTTTCACTACCTGTATTTATTTCTCTCCGCCATCCCCCCAACACTGCCTAAGTAGCAAAGTTTTGGATGTCAGTTACGTGTTTGTGCAAGACCGTTTGATGTAGAAAAAGACCTCTGTACAGAATTAATTAGGACTTCATTCTTTATGTTTCTGATTATTGTCTTGGTCACTATTTATATACTTGGAGTCGCATGTTAAAAATTGGCAAGGCCAACCAGCACATGCACGGAAATACTCAAAATCTGCCTTTGATGTGTTTTTACATTTTCTGTACACAGGTCTTATAGCCTAGTAGACGGTCAGTAACTGTTGTAACATTTGCTTTACTCAAAATGAAAGTGTGTGACAGTGTTTAGACTACTGGTAGTCTAGTTGGTGTTTCCCTACACAAACAAGACTGGGCCTTGATGATAAACATGTGTTACTGGTAGATCAGCTTAGGCTAGGGTATTTCGTTTTTTCACAGACCATTACCGTATTTTGGTCAATATATATAACATCAGATACTGGTATACTTTTCTGACAAATTTCGACTTATGATATAAATATATTTACCGGGTAAAAAAAACGGTAATACCCATTGCTAAAAATAGCATTTCCGGGGAAATTAAGCTCAGTAAAAATGGCGGGCATGTCCGAAATAACGATATAGACCTAGTAAGTGAGTTTTATCAAGAAATATCAGAGATTTCGAAGGAAATATTGTATGATATATAGAAATTAATGTAATTAGAGGCCTAGCATTATGGTAGTACGCTCTAGATTGCTGGAGAGCCCTAGTCATTTTATCCTGGCTTAATATATCGGGACATGTGAGTTGTCACTGGCATTTTTTTAAAACAGTGTTTTTCTCCTTTTTTACTGTGATTTGGACGTCATTTTTTTTAAAAATTTGATGTTACTCGAATATAAGACGAAGAGTATGAAGTCATCTCTGTTTTTTGTCCAAAAATTCTCGGGTTATACACGGAATTTAACGGTATTCAATTCCTGATGACTAGATCTATTTTATTCTGTCATTTTATAACCAAACACATGTTCATATAATATCGTTTGAATAGAGATGTTGTTGTCCTCACTTCCACCTAGTGCTTTACTGATGGATCATTTTTTATTGGGCTATGATTTTGGATGGAATATCCACCAATCATGATTCTTTGACCCACTTAGCAATTGTAATGATTTCATCTTTTTTGACGTTGCCATCCTTCACAGCTAAATCAGATGACAGCATTCATTCCATTTTTCTCAGTCTGTCCGTAAACGGTTACATTAAGGAAGATATCTAGTAGCTGCAGGAAGGAGGTACGGCTCTCAGGAATTAGATACAGACAGTACCATCTCACAGCATCTATTTCCACTTTCTCTGGAAGATGTTCCCAAAACAAGTTCCAGTGTCATATAGATACACACAAACATGCCACTTGAGAATTTTGCCCGATTATGCAGTCTTGCATTTTTTTAAAACCTAGGCGGGGGTGGGAGAAATACTGTGCTTCATCTACCGCCATGTAACCTAAAACAAAGTGAAATGCATCTTCTTATGTCCAGTCGTCTTTACAAAAACCGTCTTCATATTCCACTGTGTGATTTGAAGGCAAATCTAACAGCCAAGCTAAATATTGACCTGCTAAATTTATTGGCTAGGCTTTAAAATTACAGTAATGGCTGATGCTAATCTTTGCTGTTGCAACCTCACTGAATGTATGAAAGAATCTAATATCTCTAAATACTCTGGTACTTTGTATTCAAGAGATATAACTTTGGTGTCGGGAAACAACCCGATACTGGAAATTTTTACATTATACCTGATGGTTTTAGCTTTTATGAGGCTAGCAACTACAGTATTATCCTAGTTGTATTTATGTGAGCACAGGTAGGTCACAAATGGATGAAGTTACCTTGCGTCTTCCCGTTGCTAAAAATTGTATTATTTTCCTATTAGTGCTATTTCACTTGTCCCTTCATTCTTATAATAACAGGATTCCACAATATTATTATTAGATCTGGTCTATACACAGGTTTGAGACTTTGCTCACATTTTAAACATTAAAGTTCAATCCTCTGCTTATATTCGGAAATATATGGTATTTACATTTACAATATTATTTATTTACGTGTTATCTTCACAATGAAGTTCAGCTGTATCATAGATCAACAAGATTTAGTATTTTTTCCCATGGCGATGCATTCTGCCAAACTGTCTGTTGTAAATCTTTTAATGTTTCCCTACCATTTATATGGTTGTCTTCCTTTTGTTCACAACTTTTCCCAGTACAGTACAAGTAGACGCCACCACATAGTTCAAGTTATTTCCATTGTCTGTTTGTAAATTTCATGTTCATCATTTAATAATTTAAATATTAATTTATTTTATTGTTTGGGTTAGGATAGTTGTGTTTTACATAACTAACCCTAACCCAAACCCTATATAAATAAATATTTCAATTATCAAATGATAACATGAAATTTACAAACATAGACAAGGGACATAATTAAACATGTGGCGGCGTCGTACTGCACCCTTTTCCCTCTTGTATGATGGTTTTTTTCTCCTAAAAAGTACCAGAGCATAAGAAATATAAAAAACCTAAAAACTATGAAGTAACGCCCATATATAATATAATATAATATAATATAATATAATATATAATATAATATAAAATATATTAGTGGATGGAATTTACATATATTTCTAAACTCAAAAGTCATACATGGATCTATTTCTGCAGATAATATTGACCATATAATATTTGTACTTTGAGGTATTTCACTTCTAAGCCACACTGGAAAAATTGTCAACAGAATTCTAGAAAGAAGATTATAAGCATTCATTGAACCACAGCTTAACAACACTCAAATGGGATTTTGTAAGAATAGGAGCTGTACAGATGCCTTTTTACACTTAAACAATTGGCAGAAAAAATTGAAAACAATCAAGAATTGTATATTACATTTGTCGACCAAGAATAAGCCTTCGACTGAGTAGACAAGCAACAACTATGGACAATAGTATCACAATATGGGGGTCCAACAACACCTAATAAACTTGTGCAGAAGTAGTTACACAGGTAGTCAATGTGCAGTTAGAACGAGTTTAGGGCTTTCAGATAAATTCCACAAACACTCTGGCGTACGACAAAGATGTGTTCTATCCCCCTTGCTATTCATCACATATGTTGGTTGTATATGTAAAATTGCCAGCACCAATGAAGAAAACAACCTAAACAACCTCCTGAGTGAACTTCTTTTTTGCAGACGATCAAGCAGTAATATCAACATCAGAAGAGCAACTACAAATAGACAACATATAAATAGACTGCACACAACCTGTAGAGACTTTAACATGAAGATAAACACAGACAAAACCGAGGTAATGTCAATCGCAAAAACAGAAAGAAACACCACTATTCTAACAGATGATCAACAATTTAAACAGGTGAAAGAATTCACTTATTTTGGACCCATTATATCATCAAATGAAAAAACACCAAAGAAATTCAACATAGATGCAAAATAGCCTACCAGATCTTAGGGCAGATGTCCCCTATTTTCAAAAACAAATATGTGAACATGAACACCAAAACTGCACTATATGAAATGATAATATTACCATCACTATGCTACAAATGCCAAACATGGACATTAATAACAGAAGCCAAAAGAAAATTGTTACAAACAACAGAAATTACTTGTCTACTCAGAATCCTCAGAGTAATAATAAGATATAAAATCAGAGATGAAAACATCAGAAGACTAACAAACACAATGTCAATCCTGGATTACATCTTAAGACAACAGATTAAGTGATTTTCACATGCTTCTAAACTACCATCAGACAGTGTCCCTCAAAAAGCATTACTATACAGGGACAATGGTTACAAAGCCAGGGGCAAACCATGCAAACAATGAATTACAGACATAAAGGAGTCAACGAAAACAAACATATATGAAGCACACAAAAAAGGCACAAAGGGGTATAAAGTGAATAGAAGGAAGAAGAATATTGACTATAATGAAATAGCAGATAGGTGTGCATATAAAGTCAAGGAATTATAATTCAAGATAGATAGGCAAAAGTGTTGGAAGTTTTTTTAGCAACTATTATTGAACTATCAATACATATATATATATATATATATATATATAAGGAACATATTTAACTAGCGAGCACCAGGAACAATCAATATGCATATTCTTCAATATCTTCTTGAAATTCTCAATGATCATAATCCTTCCTGTACATGTCGCAGTGTCTGCTATGGCAAAGCAGCCTTTATTTCCACAGTCCATAGAAAGTCTCCCTGCACTTCTTCACAGGAGAATATGCATTAATGAAAGTTTCAATCCCGCCGAAGACGGATGTGATGGGCCATTGGCGCAAATAAAACGGCAACACAACGCATTTCCATTCTCTGGACTACATCCAACTGGAAATCTTGTAGGACCATTGTCCTGTTACAAGAGAAATCCAGGGGGAATTTGAGAATGAACGCTGAAGAAGAAGAAGAAAGTTTCAATATCTGCTATCAAGAACAAAGCTCACACGGACCTTTCACAAAGATTATGATGTTGGAATATGATACTCACTACAAGAGACCAATATACAATTTTCTGACAGAACTGGCCATTGCAGACTAAACTATCACAAGTGCACTATGCTGAAACTTAGAAAGATGTGTTCATATGGAGAAGACAGCAGAGAGTAGAACACTTGCTTCAGGACTGCCATCTTCATGAAAGAAGTAGAGTAGAGATGTGGCCTCCCAGACTAACCTGAAGGATAAGCAGTATGGCGATAAGACAAGCTTGAAACAGATAGCCACCAAATGAGAGAAATAAATGTGGTCGCATTTAAGACTAGTGCCAATACATCTCATTCTCTACATCCAGACCTTTTTAAGGTGAAAGGCTCAAATATTATTGCCACATGCAGAAGACATTCTCCAACAAGTATGTGAACTTACATGCATTAACCAGAGTAGCAAATACCCCCCTCCACCTGCAATATGTGATACATTTTCTGGAGTCCTGACATTCAACAGTAGATGCAGGGAATATAATAAGGTGATGGTTGCTGGACAAATCAGGGGGGCTTACTGACAATAACACTGCAGGATGTAATAATTTATATTGATGGGTCAGTCATTCAACATCAATGCTGTACTTGGACCTTTTCTGAACAGCAGTATGATACAATTTGCAATCTTATGATGGAGGTAAAACATACAGCGCAGCCACAGCTGGTATCACAGGACTATTCTCACTTATGCACACTAAGTGACTCAATGAACATGCTTTGCAAAGTTTAAACAGTCATCCATTGGCTATAGGTAAAGTGACTTCTGTTCAATATGGTAACATATGTGATCATTTAAGAACACTCTGGCAATTACATGACAACTGTGGGACTGTCCTTCCAGCAGCTTTGAGTGAAGTCTATTTCATGGTGTTTTATCTACTATATTTTTGTTCTCCTTAGTCAAGTGATCTTTCATTATTCGTCACAGTTTGGATTTGATGTGCAGACATTATTCAAGGCTTCATTACTAGCAACAGAAATGGCAAGACTTTTAACATTATAAAATCTGCTGAGTCCTCGTCTTCAATTAGATTACTTAAGTTTCAGGAATTTGATTTCTAAATGTTCCGTGGCTCCCCCCTTGCTTTTCTTCATAAAAGCATGACTTATTTTTATTATGTAAAGCTGTAGTTACTCCACATGAACAACAAAGCTGACTGACATTAATTTTGATAATTTTTTGTTCACATACAATTCCACAACTAGACATAATTTAGCATTTCTTAAATGCACTGACATGTATGTTATTTTGAAAAGAGTGATATCATTTAGGTTCCACCAAAACAACTCTAATTTGAGAACTCTGCATTGATTATGTTAATTATCAACTATGACCATTCTTATTCAATTTTTACTGGTTTCAATTGTACAACAAAATACTGACACACAAGTTGAGAAAGGCACAAGCATGATATTTTTTCTTGCTGCTCCGGACAGATGAGGCTTGACAATCTTGAAAGTAGCTAATCTAGAAATTAAACTCTGATTTCAAACTACTTGCTGTCTTGCAGATGAGATACTGGAATGTCAAAGATTAGGGAAAAATAACTTTGAAAACACACGATGTTGCCATGTTGCAGTCAGGTCTAATTGTTCCAAGGCTATGGAAGTATATCAAGAAAGAAAAGCAAGCAGGAGAACTCTGGCATCTATGGTATATTATTTTGAATGTCACACATATCTCCCTAATTTTGAATAACACTCAGGGAAAATGTGAGAAATCCATATCATCGTCTAACAGCAGAACGAGGGAGAAGAAAGGTGGAGTTGTTAGCATAATCTGCAACCAAATGATTATCTTTATTTTTGTACCCTGACATGTGAGTAATGAGAGTAATGAGCGAGCTGGCAACCACAGTATGGAAAGGATTGTTCTGACATAGTCAATGTATTGGGTGACCTTACTCGTGGGCTTTAAGAATTGTGAATCAAGACTACAGATTATTGAACTAAAGATTTAAACAGCCCAGAGAGAAAAGCATAAAATATATGTAAAGAGACTGATAAATCAACACCAAGCTGGATCTGTAAGCAGCTACACTGATGTACTTATTGAAAAAGGTATCAGAACACTTATAGACTTGTCCAGTATGCACTATTGATATAACCTGCATTCATAACTCAAATAAAACATACACATAATCACATTTTCTCAAACTTGTTAGCATAAAAATACAAAAAGAACTAAGACTGACAAAGTATTTTAAGCTAGTAAAGAAGTTCTGCAAGCAATAGTTTCATAAGTCATGCAGAGAAACCTGGCCACAACATTTACCTGATTTTAATCAGATAACTTTCAGATTAGAATATAAATAAATCGGACAGCTGGTTAAACTATATGTCATGACCTCATGCAAGTTAATTGTTCTCATTCACATAAAATCATGGTTTTCATGATACCTTTGCAGTGAGAAGGTACATTTTTTGAAAATGTTGCACTGCTATCACTAGCATGGCGTTTGTCCTTATAGAAACTATATCGATAGCTTGGGAACACATCTGCAATAGTATACAATATAAAATATTTTAGAACCAAATGGCAATCAGCAAGATACTCTGCAATAACTCAAAGCTGTCCTTGAAAATTGTGATCAATGTACAGATTTTATGACCACCATATTTGTTGTTCATCACAGTCAGATATAATGTACAAGAGAATTATATATTTTATTATTACTAAAAGCTTTCAATTTGATTTTGAAGAAATTGAATAAGCATGGTAGATGTCCTCTAAAACTTACTTGATCTGGCATGAACATTTTGAAGCTCTCTGAATCTCTGTAAATATTCCTGGACATGAAAGCAAACATAATTTATTCTAAATGATTAACTTATTATTATTCATGCAAAAATAAAATAATGACATTGCTATTCTTTGAAAGATAAATATTTCAATAATCAAGCTCAGATTAAATATTTATGTACATTTGAAACTTTATTTTTAAAATGGAAAACAATCTAACAAATTAACATAAACTTGATCCATGTGTTGTCATGGCTGGAAAGGTGAGAAAAAAATAACAACCTGCCATGCAACTAAGAGGTACGAGGCAACTAAGTAGCTTTTGGTATTTAGTTGACTGTCCCATCCCATAAAGAGTCAAAGTGTCCTTGCAGCAATGTTGACGTCAAATGTGTCAGGACAAACGGCACAGATATAGCAGTCAAGATGTAAACCATGACACAACATATTCTGTTCTCTAAACTACTTGCTGTTAATCTGCAGGAATTTGAGAATGAACGCACAAGAAGAACATCAACTTCATTAAAATAATTAATTTTTTTGTATTTTATACTTGGGAGTTGATGTAGAAAAGTGGTACAAGGACATTCGCAGTCTGTTGATTCCATATGTTGTCACTGCCAGAAAAGGGAGCAATGAATAGCAACATTGTGACATGCCATGCATGTCATATGAGGCAAATAAGGAGGTTTCTAAGGTGCCTTGGTAGTCTACACTACTATATAAGGTAGCCTCCATAGTAGGTCAAAGTGACCCAAAACAACTCTGATGGAAAGGTGTATATATCACAGCCATGATGTAAACCATGACACAACATATTCCATTATCCTGACTACATTCTGTTAATCTGCAGAAGCTTCAGAATAAAAACAGGTAAACTAAACAATCACTTAAACTAATACTGGTTCTATCACCTCTGTGCTCATGTGGACAAGCAGAAGATACTGCAGAACATACTCTGCAAGCAAGCTGTACACTAAGCCAGTTATAAGTTTATGGTACAAGTCTTGAAGTACTTTAAAATACAGCAACATTTATCAAGAAAACTGGACACTGTGTAAATTAAACTGAGAATGAGAAGAACAAGAATGTGGATTTTTTAAATTGCATATGGTTCCCTGCATATGGTTGGACACTCACTGTGGACATGGAGAGATCATGCATGTAAGAAATAAAATAGAGATGTATGCAGGTCTACAAGAACCATCGCTTTCAATAGTGAAACGATGAAATCTAGAATGGTTTGGACATGCATGCAAACATGATTTCTTGTTAAAAACAACACTGCTGGGAACCATCAAAGGAGGGTGAGCAGAGGAAATAAAGACATGGACAGACAAGATCAAGGAATGAACAGGACATAATTTTTCTTCACTTATCCGAATCATATAAGAGAAATTGCTGGAGGACTCCTGTGTGCTGAAGCATCCAATGTGGTAACCCCTACAACCCTAATGGATTACGAGTTTATTCGTAGACAGATAGATGGTTCCCAGACAGATCAAGTCCCAGGAAGTTTATAGTAGAGCAAATTTGGGAACATAAGGGCAGATGGCATGATGCAGATATGTATAGAGTGCCGCCAAAAAAATATGCATCTAACAATGTATTTTCCTTACAGTTCAACAGTGAGTGAGAAGGGACGTGACTTACAACAAAAGTAGCTAACTATTTGAAAGTGACTTGAGATTTACCATAGTCTGACATAAACGAGAATGTATATACTAATACTCTTCTCTAGATCCCAATGAAATGAATTAACAAATGACCTGTAGTATGGTGGATAATTACCTGCTGAGCTATATCACTACTATCAACCATGTTAGCACAGACATTAGGAGCTGAGGTAGATCTTTCTCTCTGCCCTAACTGAGGAGCTGGAGCTCGACTTTGGTGACCACCCTTAGAAGGTGGCTGACCCTGTCTGTTGCTCTGTGCACCCTGCATCTCTGATGCATATCTGTAGAAGGTTAATATAACAATGTTTCATTTATTTCCAGTCAAAATAAATTCTCATAGTTTTTTTAACAGATATGGTACATCATTTGCAGACATTCATGTGTGATTTGAGTCTCAGAGAATGTGAAGATGTTGCGCCACAGTTTACGTTGAGCCATATAAACCTAAGACATCAATTTTTGCCATGCCTTTGAATTGAATGGGTCTTTCTAATCTGTAACAGCCTTCCAATCTGTCAATAGGTGTAGAGAGTGTATTACCTCTATGCTGTAATGGTTTATCACCCACTGTACTCTTGCACATGTCTTTAGCCGTCAGTTTCAGGGATGGAAAAGATAGGATGGAAATGGAAGTTGGGCTTGGCTTTGACTATGTCAATCTCATATGAGGTGTCCTTCTATCAGTGAATTGTCTGTGTAATTAAGTAGTCTATTGTCCCCTATACCTGTGGATACAAATCCTTTTATCAAGTGAGTCTTGTTTCAATTAACCTTTACAACTCTGCGGTCGCAATATTGCGCCTATGAGCACAGCTCCATTGTGCCTGCGGGCGCAATCCCGCTACATAGGACATCGCCTGATTCCCAAGTACAGAACTTCACGAAGTAATGATCCAGTGACGTATAAAACCCGCCAAACGAAGCTAGGAATACATCACAGTTTAAAGGTCAAATTCCGTTACTCATTACGATTGCAAGAAGAGAGAAAGCCCGCTGGTTTTGTCAACGAATTTCTAGAGCGACGTTGGTCATTTTTTAGCCATATTTTACTATCAAATTGAGTACCGCGTGGCATGGCAAAGTGATAGTGACTACATGTTTTAATTGTTGTTTTTTGTGTTTAATATGTTGTTATTTGATAAGAATGTTTGTGTAGTCATTCAAAAACACAAAAATTATATGTATCAGGGATGCCACGTGTGTGCATAGACAATAATTACGCTGCGTGTCAGCCTAGACCTAGTGTTTACAGGACGGATGTTATATGCGATTTCTTCACGTTTTATTCATTTTTTTAGTTCATTTTATATTAGTTTTGATATAAAACAATATATATACAATAAGTACAGGTATTTATGAGGATTTTAACAATGTTTCCACACATTGCTCAAGTATTAGGGTCATCAAAAAGTTATATGTGCGATTTGAAAATGGAGTTTTGCGATTCCCCCCCCCCCCCTTTTTCAACTTCATAACTTGCTCACAACTGTCATATCATACATACTATGTCTATATTCACTATTCACTCCTTTATTTAGATATGCAAAAATTATTTTGATATCTTTTAAAACAAAAAAGTTATTACGTTTTCAAAACACCCACCATCAATAACGCAAAATTTCCAAAAAAGAATTCAGGCCCAAGGGGATGTTTCTTAATTTTTTAATTCAGAGCCCAAAGGTTAAGGCAACGCTTGACAGTAGATTTAGGGTTTATAAATTTATCTAGGGTTGGTTCACCCTCCTAGGTTTCATATTTAGTAAACATTTCCTGTTATGTACTTTGACAACAGGTAATCTATGAGCTGAACATACTAACAAGACCTACAGAAATAATGAAAAGATGGAAAAACTACTTCAGCCAACTGCTAAACTTGAAAGAGGGAGAGGTGATTACAATAATAAACATAACAGATGAGGACCATGAACCATACTGGCATCAGAAATTGAAGAAGCAGTAAAACAAGCACCAAACAAAACAAAGCACCCGAAATAGACGGATTATTGATAGAACTGATAAAAATGCTAACAGCAACAGGCATAAAGTGGCTCCAAAGACTGTTTAACGTGGTATGGAAGACACAAAAAACACCACAAGACTGAAGCAAAGCAGTGATAGTTCCCATTTGGAAGAAAAAAGGCAGTAAGAGGGACTGCACTAAATACAGAGGCATATCACTACTAAGCCACATGGGAAAAATTTAAAAGCAAAATACTTGAGAAAAGGATACGCATATACATAGAACCCCAGCTCAATAACACACAAATGACCTTTGGAAAAAAAGGCAAAAGCTGCACAGATGTGATCTTCGCCCTCAAATAACTATCAGAAAGAGCGACGGAACACAACCAAGACTTATACTTAGCATTCGTAGACCAAGAGAAAGCATTTAACAGAGTGGATAGAACAAAACTATGGGTAACACTACAGTTATAAGTAGCACCACAACACTTGATTAACCTTTGTAAGAGCATGTACATTGACAGCCAATGCGCAATAAGGATGAGTACAGAGACATCAGACTACTTCCAAATTCTATCTGGGGTAAGACAGGGATGTGTACTATACCCCTTGCTATTTATAACATATATAGACCACATTTGCAAAGAAACGAAGACATCATAAGCTGAAAATATGAATGAAAGTTTAAATGAATTACTTTTTGCAGATGATCAGGCAATAGTAGCAATATCAGAAGAACAACTACAGATACCATAGATATCAACTAGTATGAATTTTCTGTATTAATACGGATTTCAGGCCCTTACCAATTACAAATACTTACCAGTTTTTCAAAATGATACTGAGAAAAAGGCAAATCAAGTAAGTGTGATATCTTTATTCTTTCTACCCTTAGAAAACAACATACTAAAGATGATACTACCACATGATAACCTACAGTATTCATTTATAAATAGTAAGCACAACTTACTGACGAATCATTTCTCGAGATGTGTCTCTTGCAGTGCGCAAATAATACTCCAAATCCCCTTGGCAGTTGCGGGGTACTTTATCTTCACAGCGTTGATGGAATTTGAGTCCACATGTCTGGCAACGTATACTTTGGAACAGTAGGTTGTGACAAATATCACAGAAAGTCAATGAAAAATATGTCTTCCTTCCCTATTTTGTGGAATTGAAATTTGGTAAATTTAGTTCATTTAAAAGACACATGACATGAAGCAAATAATGTTTAAAAGTTACAGAATTGAGTAACTGGAAAAGAGTTGTTCTGGTTGAAAATGATGCCAGAAAAAACAGAGTATTTCTAAAAAAAAAAAATGGAAGATTATATTTATTATATTCATGTTAAAAAAAGGGTTACAATCAACAATATAAGATTTAAAATAGACATATTTATCATTAGAATCTCAGATGAAGTGTATTTATAGAACAAAAACTAAGCAAGCCTCCAGTGGAGCTTCTCTTAGTCTAATCCTTCCATTACTTTTAGAATTGATTTTTTTTTTCATGATCCTTTAACCTAATCATTGAGAAACGGTGCATGGAGTAGATATAACGATAGTACCTCACGGAAAGTGACAGACATATTCTAAAAATAGGATCCTACTTGGTTCCCATCTCTTTACCTAGCTTATGCATGGCTCCATGAAACTGTCTGTGTACGACAGTGGCCACAACCCAGGCAACAGTCTAGTCTTGGCTGACTGACTGAACTGCATGAGTGAAGCAGAAGAAATCCTACTCCAGGGAATGTCTATCCCTAGTACACAGAGACTGAGATGGTGAATGAGGCAGATGAATCTAAATCACAGCAATCGCTCATAAAGCAAAACAACAAAGTGTGTGGCGCACATGAGACGCTTTCAGGATATGTAAATGAAAAGCAGATGACCACCTTAGAAGAGATTGGTACATCATTCTCTCCATCATTCTCCACCAGGAAAATTAGTATTTGAACTAGAGGATACACTGAGATGGTGGGAGTAAACAAAGTGATAGGCAAAAAACTATCATAATATACAATATTTACTGTCGACTAGGGAAACTATGGAGCCGTCAGCCATTAAAATACCTGGAAACAGCTGCATTGTGATGGGTGACTTCAACAGTCATTCAGAAAGGTGCTGCTATTGTGAAACAGACCCCCAAGAGAGGAAGTGGAAAATTAACAACAACCTCCAGTTGAACAACCAGAATGAAGGCCAATCAATTTTTTATTCAAGGCAGTAGAGAACGACTATCACCTCAGATATGACATTTACCACAGGACCTATCACACTAAACACACAGAATAGTGCAAGAACTGGGGGGTAGTGATCACAGACCAGTAAAACTGGATGTCAATTTATAATACACAGTTCCACTACAGAAGCTTTTACCACAATGGAATTATTTATTTTTTTAAACAGAAACGTTCACTGAACTAAAATGTAACTCACTCTCAAACATCAGCACACGTCACAAAATAAGTACAGAAAATTGTGGAAAATAAGAATAGAGAAACCTTGAAAGCAGCAATAGAAACTATAGAGGTACCAGATATAACTACCGATCCTACTGGATGAAAGAACAAGGAAACCTAGAACACAAACTGAACATAACCAAAGTAAGAGCAGACAGAACAAATAATAGAACAAAATATCTAGTTTAAAAAGACAACAGCACAATATAGAAAACAGCGAATGAAGCAGCACATAACAGCTGGAAGGAAAAACTGAAGGCATAAATCTTGATGAAAATGGAACAAAGCTTTGGAAACTTGCCAAAGCATTGAGCAACAAAGATTCAAGGCCATCTAGCATCACCTTAGAAGAAAACAACAAACTGATAGTAGGGAAAATAAATTCCCTCATTTAAAAAATACTGTGAAGTTAAAACAGTATGTATAACGTATATCAGAATGTATATCTGACAAAATGTGCAGATATCACAGCCAAGTTGTAAACCATTACACAACACATTCAGTTCTTGGGACTAAGTCCTGCTAATCTGCAGGAGTTGGAGAACAAATGAAGAATATGAAGAAGAACCCACACTACAGTGCATTGATTACATGGTGAAACTCATAAAGATGAGTACATATGTTGTAATAAATATTCTGTTTATCAAGTAACAACATTTCATCTTTAGTTTTTCATTCTATACATCTTCAAATAGCTGTAATGCAAATGTTGTTTTCATATTTATGTATTTTAGAGCTAGATTTAATAATTGCTATTTGAACAGGTGCTTACAAAATTATGTGCAAGGACAACAGCGCGTGGCATGGATGCAGCAATGCTACTATCATCATCAATCTCTAATAGCTCAACTGAAACCTCTTGACCTGCAAGTTCTCCCATGTCTGTATTCCATGTCAATTGAATTCTGAAAGTGTCAATTATATCGGGATGTCATAGCACTTTGATATTGCAATTGAGGTTTAAAAAATGATTGCAAAAAAATAAATAAACGAGACCACTAAATAGAACAACAATAACTAGGTACAATATAATCACCACATTATTAAATCCCTATGCTATTTAAAAATACAGGCACACACCCAAATAAATAACCTTCTTCATTTATGTGACATGTTCTTTGCAGAATACTGTTCTCACTCGCAGTTCTGCACTTACACATATTTTGTGCCAAGGACATTTGTCTATATTTTAACTTCAATATCACATTAGCCATGAACTTGGCATACTGTTTATTTCGCACTGTGCCTATTGGTTGGTTTTGCTGATATAGTGGGTCCAGGGGCTCATGCCCTTTGACCCAACGCCATTGTGTGATATATGTATGTATTTGGGAGCTATTATTTTGTTCCATATAAGGTGTTCTATTTATCTGGTCCTACTGTGCCTATCCAACCACAATAAGACGGTTATTATGCACGTCATTATGATTCACTTAATATAAATTGATGATGCTATGGAACAAGATCCTAGATTAATTGAATTTTGTAAAGCCTCTGTTGCTTTTGTCGAGCCAAACTAATTTATCCCGCAGGCCATAAATGCCTCCCAGGCTAGAGGTTCCCCACCTCTGTTATAATTCATGCTAAATATAAACTCAAATAAGTTACCTTGTTTTATGTCTAAATACTTGGCACTTGGATGCATCCAATTGTCGCCTCTTCATTGCCTTTAAAAGTCCCTCTTTGAGTGTAGTTCCTGGGTGAGCAACAATCTATGAAATATCAAAATCTTTGGTATAAAATGAAGTAATCTACATCGAGAAAAAAAATAGATCATGATGAATATAATTATATGAGTGATAAAATGACTTCTTAATATCTTTTACAAGGATTTATATGGACCAACCAGAGTAAATGCCTATATAACAATATGTTGTGTAATTTCTCTGCCAAGTCGATACTCAAGTGGGATCTTGCATACAAGTTGAAGAATGTCAGAAACAAGAGAAACAAATCCGAAGATGTTTAATGTGACAGTTTTGGATCATGAGATTCATTCATACAGCAGATATACATCATTTCCTAAAAGCAGACGCTAGCAACCAATGCATATTACAGATTGTTTTATCTGTAAATTCTCTCCCAGAGATAATGGTTTGGTACCTAGGGAGGAAAAGTCTTGGACTTTCTTGGTATAGAATCAAAAAACAGTTTACCTATAGGTATATTGGAGACCTTAGGAGTCAGGGAAGTAAACTTAAAGAGATTGCAGGCAGAAATCTGACATGCTAGTATGAAAGGTGCAAAGAATAACAGCTTAGCTGTAAACTGCGACATAACATTTTTACACTCAATGGTTTAATTTACAGAGAGAAATCTATGTAGCTATTCTAAAATGGATGCAATAAAAAATCAAACACAAACATTTACAAGAGATATCTGGAAGACAAGTTTGTTTGTTTGTTTGTTTTGCGTTCGCTCCATTGTAACCATCACGGATATCCGTGCGATTTCCGCCAGGAGCGTGGTTACGTTGTGCCACCGTTATGCACCTTGTAGGCCTAGCACATCCGATTTCGGCATGCCTTGACAATTCGGGTGGGCTACCCTTAGCCTGTGACAGCCTCTATATCTGTCTCCAGGCACGCATAGTGGCGACTCTTCGCCCAGACGATTTTTGCTCTCGTCTGACTCGCACGAGGTGTTCCACTGTCTATGAACTTGCCTCATGTAATTGGACGTGCTGTGCCTATTGGGTACTGAACCGTTTCTCATCCATGAGCCTGGTTCCTTAAGGGGAAGAACTCAACAGAGGAGTTGGACCCTGGCTCTTTCTCCCTCTTAGCCGAGGTGTCGTTCACCGACATCGTGTACCCCTTGTCCAAGTTCGAGTCTCACACCACGCGTTTGAGAACAAGGCGTTCTCGAGCTGAGCGTCCTTGTCCCAATAGCGCCTGAGCCCATCAGGTACTGAACCCTTTCTCTCTTCAAGTGTATTTCCGGTGTAGGAAAACCTGACAGTAGAGTTGGACCAGGACTACCATTGTTGTCCCTTTCTTGCCTAAGCCCATCGGGAACAGAACCCTTTCTCTTCGCGAGCATATTTCCGGTTTAGGAAGGCTCGACATTAGAGTTGGATTAGGTCTTCTTGCTTTACCAGCCGCCAATGGATGGGTCTGGGTCTCTGTCTGTAAGGAACACAGGTAACTAGATGCTCGTCTCGAGCTGACGGAGCTTGTAGTTCACCTTTCCTAGAGACTTTTCACTTTCTATTTGCAGTTCGCGCTGCCCTCTGGCGCTGTTCTGCCCTTTCATTGTTTCATTGTACTCAGTATGAAATCTATTTGTCTCTCGCCATGCATCTACCTTTACGTGCATTTTACATTGGCCGCCCCTCCAATGTTCGGATTGGACTGACTAGCTTCACTGTATGTCGACAGTGTCGCTATATGTGGTGATGCTGGTGGTGTCGGAGATATTGTCTGTCTCTTGTGCAGTCAAATCTCTTTCCATCTGCTACCTCCACATTCTCGGACACGATCCCCAAATGATTTGGCCAGAATTAGCTCGAGCTGCTGTATTTCTGTTTCCAGGGTGCACCGCGTGGAGGTACATTTGGGATCTTGGTTATCTGCTAACCCTGGGTCCGCCTAGAGCAATGCGTTCCCTTTGCACCCCTGGAAGACAAGTAAAATACTGTAGAGTGAAATACAGTAGAGAAGACTAGTATTGGTAAGACTAATGTAATAGCAGAACAAGCCATTTAATAGTTCATTTTAGGTTGATCACGAATACCAGTGACTAACAAAAATTAACTGAGAGACCACTTCACATAAATTCGTTCGTACAAAACAAGAAATGGAAAAATACAATCCAGTTTACACAAGAGATAACACTTCAGAAATAGAAATTACAAGTGAACAAAGTAAAGGTTCATATTGCAAAGCTAATTATGACCATTTTTTTAATATGTATTCAAGTTGACACCTGAGTGAACAAAGAAGAATAAACAAGGTGGTCCGATTCCTGGAAATATTAGAAATGACAAATATTTTAAGTACCACATATTTCCGACTATAAGTATATATAACTTTTTAAGTATAAAAATGTGGCAAAAGTCGAAAACCCATGTATAGGCCGAGGTAGGGAAAAAAAATACTGTGGAATCCAGTTATTATAAGAATAAGAGGACAAGCAAAATAATGCTAAAAGGAAATTACTGGTAATATAAACTTTAGCAAGATGCAAGGACATTTCTTCCATTTGCAACATACATGTACTCATAAAATACAACATTGAGAATAATTCACTGCGATCTTTGCCTGGAGGCGTGTAAAACCGAATAAAACCCACACCAGGTACGGTACTTTTCCCCAATTTTAGATTCATTCAATGTCATTTCTGTAACAAAGGTTGGCTAGTGATAGAATCAGTAATTATGCTAAATTCAGGCCTAGTCCATAACAGGTCAACTTTTATGTGGCTTCTAGATTTGCCTTCAAATGGCACTGTGGAACAAAAAAGGTGAGAAGTCTTTGTAAAAGCAACTGGACAGAGAAGGCGCCTATCACTGTTGATTTTGGTAGCTTATTTGACAATATTCTGTGTTACCATTTTTGTTATTATTTTTGTTATTACTTTACAAAAAAATGTTGTTCTGTGCATCTGCCCAGGGTTAATGTAAAACTGTGACCTTTGCGTAGTTCAGAGTTAATGCTTTCTATTTGTGTTTACTGGAACATCACTACTTGGAAAGTGACATTGAAGGACCTTGGAGATTATTTTTATGTACACTGATGATACAGTCGTAGTTATGATAGAAATATGCATGATGTGTGTGATTTGCGCACCAAATATAATGTGGAAAGTGACACTGAAGTTCCTTTATTACATAGGCCTAGAATTTCGGACAACAAGGAGGAAATTCTACGTGGTAGGCTTCCTAATTGTGGCATTACAAATTTCATCTATCCGATGTAATTTTTCCAGTAGAATTCCAACTTAGAAGGATTTGAATGACTGTTTCCCGCCGAAGACGGATGTGTCGGGCCATTGGCGCAAATAAAACGGCGACACAACACATTTTCATTCTCTGGACTACATCCTGCTGGAAATCTAGTAGGACAATTGTCCTGCTACAAGAGAGATCTGGCGGGAGTTTGAGAATGAACGCTGTAGAAGAAGAATGACTGTTTGTACTGGTGAGTTTTTTCCTCTGTACTGGTATATGATGTTATTCTGTGTTCTTGTTTTTTTTGTTTCTACCACCAATTTTTAACACTTTGCTCACCAGCAATCCAGAGCGTACTTGTCCGCCATTAACAAGGGTGCATGCAAAATTTTATACATTGACATCGCCGTCTTTAAAAATTTGTATAAAATTGATCTAGTGCAAGAATGCCTTGAAACTTTCTATATGTTGTAACGACTGTTTGCACTTTCTGAATGAATTTGAAAGCTCCAGAGTTATTTAAAGTGCAAAATGCTACTTATCATAATACTAGGCCTAGATTTACATTAATTTCATACAATATTTCCTTCGAAATCTCCGATATTTCTTGATAAAAAATCACTTACTAGGTCTATATCGTTATTCCGGACATACCGCCATTTTTACAGAACATAATTTTCCGGAAACACTATTTTTAGCACATTATTGCAATGGGTATTCCCATTTTTCTGATCTATCATAGCGCATTCGACTAGCGTCGAACTTGGTCAGCAAGGTTCTGTAACGGAAATTCGACTAGCGTCGAAATTGATCAGCAAAGTGTTAAACATATTTTATAAGCAGAAACCCATAAATCAGTTGCGAAAATATATCAAAAAATTTTCAGCTTATACATGGAAATATATGGTAACTAACAATATGGAACAACATTGCTACTGTTGGAACAACATTTGTGGTCAAATATATTAAAAACAGATTGAAATGGTTGGTTCAGCCACTTAATGAGAATGAATCTGTATTGGCCAGCAGCATGAACATACAACATGAAAATGGAAACAGCAAGATGCATAGGAAGACCAAGGAGAAGGTGGATTGAAGGAGTTACCAACATTCTGAGATTTCACAATATTACTGTATATCAAGCGAGGAAACATGCTATAGCCAGAAAACAAATTGTCATTTAATACTGTGAAGCCTTACAGCAAAAGCAGAGAAAAGACAATAGATGGAGAAAATCAGTGCTTTTTTTTTAGGGATTTGCTGTAGTCCCACCATTTTTATTTTTCTTTTGTTATTTAGGTTCTATCAATCAATTTCCTGTCCACGAAAACAAAAATTCTACTGTAAAACACTCTACAGGTCATCTCATCCATTTTTTTGTCCGTTTTTGCTAAATTGATCAAGGACATTGACTCAAAGTATATGCTGAAATATTAGATTCTGGATTTATAGCTGACATTGCCCACTTTTTCCTCTGTAGTAAAATTGATAACAAAGCTAGTCTCCAGTTTAGAAATATTTTATTTCACTTTTGCATCACTTTAGAAGGATGAATTTAGCCCACAAGTCTTGTATTGTCCATGGTGAATACAGCACTGCCAGTATAAATCAGTCATAATGATCTCAGGCTGACTGCCAGCCATAAAATTATTATCATACATTTTCAAACAAAATCAATATCTAGTTTCAGCTTAGCTATTAGCATAAATCTTTTTCTATAATAATTCCTTGTGCAGATCCCACACATCATTTATCTTTGCAGAGCCAACTTTTCCCGTGCTTTTCATTACTGGAGAATCAAAGTGGCCAATGATCAGAGGCATCAGAGCAAAGTAAATGACTGTGTGGATCAGCACACAGGATTAATTAGGAAAGTAGAAAGTGAAAAGGATTTTAATGCAGAGTTAGTTGTGCTGAGACGATGTGGAATCACGATTCCAGATAACACAATTCAGAACTTTATGTACACACAGAAGAGTTAGGGGAAAAAAGAATGCTTTTCTAGCATGAAGTACCTTTGCATAAATCAACATTATTATAAAAATTTTTGAAAAAATGAATTGTATTTGTCTGTGTTATATCGGTTTCTAAAAAAAGAAATCACTGGATTGAACAATGTGAAGATAATATTGCAAATCCAACATTTTATTTAGATAATGCAGAAATTTAAACAGTCACTATAAATATGATATGTGCATACCGTTGTTACCATGCTATTTGGCAAGTAGGCCTTTATGTGATAATTTGTGGCACGCATTCCAAGCTGCGGACTCCGCTGTCCTACAGCTAAAGAACGAAGATTATTGTTGCTGTTGTTGGAAGCGAGTGGAAGTCCTGGTGATAATAATGGTTCATCAGGCTGAAGTCTGTCATGTGGTGGTGATGGAGGAGGTGAACCATCTCCCACACTCATCTGCTCCTGAAGTCTTTGCTCCCTTAATTGATACTCATGAATTTTGTTGGCAAGTTCTTCATATTCCTAAAGAGAAAGCATATTATAAGACAATCTTATTATTGAATTATCATGAGCATTGACATGCTTTCAACAATAGAAAAACAAATTTATACTGTACAAATATTGCTGAGCAAATAATTCCTCTATTTTGGTTATCAACTGGACTGCAGACAGGTCCTTATGTGCTCAATCTCCTCCAACAGATGTTGAAGGGTATTGTGCTGATGGTTCCTGAGGCTTGATGACTGAATATGCTCCTCATTCTGCCCCATCAGCATCCAGTTCTACTAGTACCATATATTAATATCAAAATCTCCTAATCTCAGCCTAGATGTGTCAACACTCATGGTGTCTGCATTCAGCACATCATTCTTATCCATTGTCAATCCCATTTATTTATGTATTGGACAAAAATTTCTTCTTCTTCAGCGTTCATTCTCAAACTCCCGCTGGATCTCCCTTGTAGCAGGACCATGGTCCTACTAGATTTCCAGCAGGATGTAGTCCAAAGAATGGAAATGTACCGTGTCGCCGTTTTATTTGCGCCAATGGCTCGACACATCCGTCTTCAGCGATGTGTCCCTGGCATAAATTCACATAATGATCAGCAGCTTGAATGTAGATATACCGTAGATATCACTCATATCAACAATGGTCATTTTGAATTTTTCAAATCATAGACTGAAAGTCTGACATTATCATATAAAATCATTATATGTCTTTTTAAAATTTTGATAGATAATGTAATGTATACATATATATTTATATTCACAATTTGAATTATTCCCTAAATGAAGTAAAATTACAACTTATTCAGGATATAAGACTTAGGTTTTAAGAACAAATTACTAGGAAATTATGAAGGAAAAAAAACAATACAGGTAAGTAAATTTTTCTAAATATATAATAGACTAAAACTCAAGTACAAAATAAATTTTTTTTCGAATTTTCTCCCTGAACAATCAAATTATACCCCTGTGGGACATGGACCACATGTTGGGAAACACCACCTTATCCGATCCCCAAGGTTGCAAGCCTCTCTTTCTTCCCTATGCCAGGTGGTGGCAGGTGTATGTCTTCTTCAGCTTTGTTGTGTCTGTATAAAGTGTAATGGAGGGTTTAGTGGTAAGTTGTTTTTGTAGGTCTTGTAGTGCAGGACATTCAATAAGGTGGTGTTTTACTGTTTCCTCCTCTTGTCTGTTGCAGTATGATGTATGGGGTATGAGGGAGGAGTAGTACCTCTGATGCTGAGACTATCATACTCCTTTGGAGTAGTTCTCACATCCTTGGTCCCCACCTGGCATTCAGCTCTCACCTGTGGCTCCCAGCATGCAGCAGTGGCAACATCCCCGGTAACAGTTTTGACAGGAAGGTTAAACCAGGCGAGGGTAACTGAGGGATTCCGGCCTGGAGTCTGCTCAAGCATGCGATCTGGTCATCCAGTACATCCTGGCACATCTCCAGTTATCTTGATTTATCTTAACACTGGAGTGTTTTGCTGGAAAGATGTCTCCAAATAATCATTTACATTTTGATGTTTCTTGTTCAATGTTTGTGTTTCTTGAGAAAAGTCCCTATTGGACCAGAACGTGGAACGAAGTCCTTGTTCTTTTGTTTCTTGCTATTGTTTAATTTTTTACATTGATAGACTTTAATAGAAACCTTTGAACTTTATGTAGTATTTATCATTTTTGTATTTGGTGATGTGAGTGTTTCTGATATTGCCTTCACCTCTGCATTATAGTTGCTGCAGAATTCACCACAAGGAGCAGATAACTCTATTGATATTGTGTCAGGGAGGACTATGTGATAGCTATATCCTGATTAATTGTGGCTTTAAAGGCTGACCCATCTGTGTATGCTTGGATCCAGTCCTTGGGATAAGAGTCAATATTCTCTAGTGCAATGGACTTAAGGTTTTTTGTTTTTTTTAGTTGCTGTAGTCAATTAGGGTAGTGTTTGTTTGGAGCAGTATGAGGGATGATTTAGTGGAATATTTGATAGTTTTTCAGATTTCTCTCCATCTTCAAGAAGGCGGTGTCTCTCATACATCTTGTTTTAGTTCTTCTGCCAGCTGTACTGGGGATTTTTGTTTTAGTCTTGTTTTGCATGTCCATTTGTTGACTACTTCTTTGTTAGGATGGTTTTGTTGGAGACATTTGTATCTCCACAGCTTCTATAGTTGACTTTTCTCGTCTAATGTATGTATGCAGTTTGTATGGTTCTGTCACTAAGGTAGTTTTAATTCATTTGTACATTTTACCACAAATGTCCATGTTTTGCATTTCTAGCAATAGTCCCTTTCTCCATACCTTGTCATATGCTTGCATTTAGGTTTACAAAGACAGTGACTGTAATCTTCCTTTGCTGAAAATTGTCCTTCACATTCTGAGTGAAGTAAGAGTTGGCCTTCAGTCCTTGATTCTCATCGGAAGCCTGCTCGAGTTGTTGAGGGACATTGAAGCTTCCAACCACCAATATAATCTGTTCAGCATTCGTTCTGCAAGTTTATTGATGTTAGAAGTCAAAGAAATTGGCCAAAAGTTGTTTATGTTATCTTCAGGCTTATCCTTTAATACTGGCTCGACAATAGCGGTCTTCCAGGCATGTTGGTAGACTTCCACTTTGCCAAGTTGTATTTATAAATTTAGGAGCTCTGTTTTTCCTTTGGTTCCTATGTGGTAGAGTATCTCATTGGATATTTTATCAATTTTTCTTGGCTGTAGTTTCTTTTGTGCTTTAGTCTGAAGTTCTTGAATGATAAAGAAAATGGGAGGGGGGGTGTGGTATCGGCTTATCTAGAGATCAGAGAAATTTTGCAAAAATGCTAACCAATTTTTGGGAAAAATGACGGAAAGACAACTGTAAATGACGGAATAAACAATGGTAAATCGTGTCCAATCGTCTCCATGGAAACCGTCTTTACATCTTTCTGGTCCACTGTGCGGTTCAATGGTATATTAAAACATAAGGGCGTCTCGTCCATAGTATCATTTTGAGAAAGTTCAAAGTTGTGATGTTTCACAGTTAAATCACACATCAATGAAATGAAAAAATATTTGCATCTATTTCCTGTGCTAATTTCCATGACAGATTAGTGCAGGATCATAGGTACAGTCTGTATCTGCTCATGAACCAATCACACCATAATGCCAATCAACAAAGTTAACTTGCTTACCTTTAAATGGACGGCGGGATCTTTCAACACGTTCAGTGCACAGATAAGAATTTATATTTGATTTATATCCACTTTGACGTGATTCCGGCACCCACTTTGATCATATTTCCTCCAGTTCAGGGAACAGGGTCATATGATGACGTGTAGATTTCTTTGTTACTCGCATCAGAGACAACTGTGACCTTTTTCTCCTCCATTCCATAACTTGCTTTTGGTTCACTGAGAAATTATGATCCATTGAATTATTCAATTGTGCTGCAAAACTTGTTGCTAACATGCACAACATACGCTGTCTTGTTTTGTCCTGACATCTAATTATGCGCAAGATTCAAGTGACAGAAAGACTGACGAGCTAGGAATCTGGAATATTTGACATTTCGTAGGGGCCATTTTTACAAACCAATAAAAATCAATCCTGACAGATATTTTTGTAAATAATGACAGTATAATTATTCAATTACTTTTATACAAGTACTGTATTTTCACATAATTGTTATTGTCTGTAATTTTCCATTTCTTCATCTCAGCTAAAACACAGGGTTATGACTTTAGTCAAATTTGTTTGAGCAAAGTAACACACTTCTGCTTATAAATGGGTCGGTTAATAATCGAAGACATAATTAGTTTTGTAGGGTGTACCATCAGGATGAAGGATAGTGGAATCTGAAGATCACATATACAGAAGGCTTCAATTCATGAATGAGCATGAACGAAAACTTACTTGCACATATAATGAGGGTGGATGTTGGTGTGTGCCAAATTCCTCATTCATAGCTTCCAACTTTTTGCGAGTAACTTTGATGACACGCTGAATATTTTCAATCTGCAATTATTATAGGTGCAAATTGAACATTACATGTACAATTTGATGGTGCTACAAGGATATAAATAAGTAAATGGGGCTCTTCTTCTGCATTCGTTCTCAAACTTATGCAGATTAGCAAGATGTAGTCCAGAGAACAGAACATGTTGTGTTTTTTATAGATTGGCTGTGATATCTGCACCTTTAGGCCTGACATTCAACTTCGGCATAGATTCAGGGTCACTTTGATCCGCTATGGAGTGAACCAGCCATCACAGAACACTAATCCTCCTTAGTTACCTCTTATGACACTTATCCTCTTTGTATTTCGTGCATGGCACATAACAGTGCTGCTATTCTTTACTCCCATTCCTGGTGCTGGCAACACAAAGATGAAATGGGATTGTAGAGGCAATAATGACTGTATGAGACCTAATAGTTAACATTGTGATGCACTAGAGCATTTTCCAGCAAAAGTAATGGTTATTTCAAAGAAACAAAATAACACACCTTGCAAGATCATAGTGAATGATATAGTATTAAAACAGGTCCACCAATTCAAATATCTAGGTACAATGATTACAGCAGATGGAAGAAGTTCAACAGAAATAAGATGCAGAATAGGACAGGCAAAAACAACATTCAGAAAAATGAAAAATATACTGTGTAATAAGACCTTGTCATTAGAGGTGAGAAAGAGAGTTCTGCAGTGTTATATAACCCCTATACTAACATATGGGTGCGAGTCTTGGACAATAAACAAACTACAGAAGAATGCTGAGAATACCATGGACTGCCAGAAAAACTAATGTAGAGGTGTTGAATGAGTTAAATGCGAAAAGGACCTTAATCAACAATATAAGAAAAAGGAGGCAATCTTCTTTTTTTGGCCACTTCATGAGACAGGCAGGTTTAGAGAACATAATCACAACAGGCAAGATTGAAGGCACCAGAGACAGAGGGCGACAACGTGAGAAAATATTAGACAGTTTGACAACCTGGCACGGCAAGGAAACAACAACGACTTTGATATATAATACTGTGAACAGAGAGCTACTGTGAACAGAGAGCTGTGGAGAGCCATGACCGCCTACGCCACCCGACATGGCACTTGATGATGATGACCATGAGGTGGTGCACTTCAAATTTTTCCTATGTCCAGATGAGACCAGTTTGGCATTTCTCATTTTCTTGTATTCTTTATTGGGTAAAGAAGATAATTAACATGTTTATAATGATCATGATATTGAAATTGTATTTTTTTAAAATACTTTTGCTTTAAATTTATGATTTCCATTGTAATATTACTGTCATTCACACTTCACTCTGTGTTCGTTCTCAAACTCCTACAGATTAGCAGGGAATACAGTCTGAAGAATGGAATACAGTGTATCATGGTTTACAGCTTTGCTGTGATATCTGCTCCTTTCGACCTGACACATCCAACTTAACATTGCTTTCTGCGTCAATTTGACCCTAAATGAGATGGGATAGCTAACTCCACCCCAAAACCTCTTTAGTCGCATCTAATGACATGTATGGAAGGTAACAGTGTCACTATACTTTTCGTTACTTTCCTTCCAGGTCCGGCAACACATAGATGATATTTCACATTTAAGACTACGATATACTAGGCCTAGAAGAGGTTATTTGGAAAAATTTCAGCAAGTTTACAATGGAGGAAGGACATAAACTGTGGTATAGAGGAGATATAAATTCACACCAACATCGATAATAAAAATATGGTTAACACAGTTATTAGTTATACACCGTAAACAGTAAACCAATAATGATAATTGCTGTGAAACCTTTAAATATGACCCTCATTTAGGTTTATGCAACTTCGTCTGATTACGGCAATGACGGATATCAATCTACTATACACTGAACTTGAGGAACAAGTCAGAAAATATCCTAAAAAAAGACTTCACTAATAGTATAAGGAGGCTGAAATGTTAAAAATAGGCTCAGATTCATGTGACCAGTTGGTCGGTACAATGGGAAAATATGGTTTAGGAGCAACTAATGATTACAGACTGAGACTGCTACTAGAATTCGCTAACATTTACAAACTAACTGGCTAATACATTATTCCCACATAAAATGTCAAGAATAACTTAGCATGCAGCATCAGGACAATTACACAATCAAATTGACTTTAGAGGATGCAATAAAGGAGGAACTGGGATACTAATACTTATACCAAACACCCCAAAAATAAAATTCAATTGCTACTGGCAAATTATCTACAAACTACAGGGAAGAGCTACAAGCAATCTTAGAAGCATTATAGGCACCAGAGGAACAGAGACTCAAAGATGCAAATATAGTTTTCATGTGTTACTGCATGTCGGTTCTCCGGATCATCTAAAATGAACTTATAGATCTAACAAAAACAACTGTAGAACTTTTAAATCAACTGTATTCCTGTGCGCTGTGGAATTGCAGGAAATGAGGTAGATGACAGACTGGCAAAAGCAGGTGCAAATAAGAAACAATTATATCACAGAATATCACTGATTGAAGCAAAAACTCTCATCAAGAGGAAATACAAACATACATGGAGTCAGAGAACACGTAATAACATTTTACAGGGCACCATCCTAAAGTTGAAAAAACTACAACTTTTAGGCTCCGCACAGGACACTGCAGATTACAAGGACATCATAAAAAAAGGCTGTCCAAACTGACCAATATCTATGTCAAAAGGGTATCCAGAATCCACAACACATTCTGCAGATACATTTACTCATCAACGACTTGAGGACTAAATCTAGTCCTCAATATTAATTAATAATAATAATAATTTGGACAATAAATAAAATCCAAAATATATAAATTTAAAGAGACAGATCTGGAGGTGAAGCTGTGGGGCAACTATAAAAATCTCCTGGAGACACTGAATTCAAGTAAGCCTGTATAGACTTCTGAGCATAGGAAACTGATTGCAGAAGTAGAAATCAAAAATCAACTTTATTCTGGTTTCTAAGAAGTTTAAATCAGCCATAAATTAAGGAGTGCTGACATAGGCAGTGACCACAACATTATTTTGACTATCATTAAACTTCATCTAAAAAAGAACTACCACCGTAAAAGCAGGATTGCCTAAGATTTGAATTAGAAAAACTAAAGACAACAGAAATAGATTACCTATTCAAAGTAACAACAGGAGGCAAATTTGCAACTTTGAACTTATTGGAGGACAATATCAACTCACTGACTGAGAACCCGAATGCAGTGTTAGTTGAAACATCAGCATAGTTACTAGGCAAGAAACACAAAGTCGGTAAACCCTGAGTAACTGAAGAGATAAAACTTATGTGAAAATAGGAGAGAGCTAAAAAAAAAATGGGCAGAAAATATAATCCATTGCATCGTTTAGTATTTCATTATTTGGTACATTTTAATGATCATATAACTCTCTACAATATTAAATATGGATAAATATACACATTGGAAGTCTTGACTAAAATCACATCTTTTTTAGGAGTGTGGTCGAAGACGGAAAAGTGTTGATTCAAGTTGCGAGGCAAGTGGGTGTCAACTGAGTGGACCTAGTTCAAATTCCATTTGTTGCATGATTTTTTTCATTAATAAATTCTTGAAGCTTCTATATTATATTATTTATTTACTCATATCAATCTGAAGCAATCTTGTTTATGTGTTATTTATGTTTACAATTATGACTAATTGGGTCATTGTATTATTGAGACCTGATATTTACTAATGTTCAACATTTGTGGTTCTCAAGGAGTTTACATACTTGTGAAGTGTATGTGTGTGTTGTTGTCTGTGTGTCAACCAACCTGTCCATATTCATAGTATCTTGAGAATGTACACATTGGAAGTCTTGACTAAAATCACATCTATTTTGTGATGTGATGTGGTTGAAGACAGAAAACATGTTGACTCAAGCTGTGAGACTAGTGGTGCCATCTTAGCGGACCTGGTTCAAATCCTGTTTGCTGCATGATTTTTTTAAATTAATAAATCCTTGACGCTTCTATATTATACTAGAAGGAATACTCGGCATTGACCGGATGACAATTATAAAAAAGGGTACTATAACAAACATTTTTTTTAAATCAGCAGGCTTTATAATTAATAGGCCCAACAAAACACATATCCCATTCCTGAAGAGTGCCAAGATATAACCTGTGTAGAATGTAGAATTTAATTAATTAATAATTCGGTATTCTGACCTTTTAGAAGTGGCCTAGGTCTAACCAAAAAAATCTGTTGGACCCTTACACACAGTCCAAAATTTTACATATACAGGCCGATGTGAGTTGATGGATATGTTTAAAAGTAAAAAACCAACAGAAGCATTAAAATATTAAAACTTATTAAAATATTAAAACTTATTAAAATATTAAAACTTATAATGTAGCGACGACTGTTATTTTTTGTATACATGTTGGCAAAAAAAACCCCACTATCTCTAGGATGGAACACTGAACACAGGTCAGCCAAGTCAAAACAAAGATTTTTACCACATCACCACAATATAAGTATTTATAAAAAAGCTTGTAATGTAGCAAGGAATGTCAACGTCAGTGAGGTAGTAACGTATGAAGGTTACGGTCAAGAGAGTATGCTGTCACTGGGAGATTATTGCATCAATACTCAACCGATATGGATTTTGGACAGTAATTATCAACTTTTAAGTTCTCTCATATGGACTATGGGGGAGATTATTACCTACTTAATCGCAGAGGCAAGTTTCATTGGTATCAGTGAAGCCGTAATCCTGATACAATCGTTACTGGGCAGGATGAGCTATGGATTGTAAGCGAGAGAAACATGATGGATTGTAACATGTGACATACTTCATTTCATAGAATCATTACAAAATAAAATAGCAGAAATGCAAGTCGAAATAATAGTGAACCTGTTAATAATGAGTAAATTGAAACAGAGTAAATGTAGATTGAAATGCAAGAATAGTAGTGTAGTAGACCTATCCATTGATAGTTGTTTACATGTGTTTGACCTTTGTGGATTGGTCAGAGGTAAATAGGTTAACACGTGACAGGACCTAGATCTTCTCGCCACACTTTTTACTAGAATTACAGGACTATAAATCTGTTTTTTAAATATTTAATTTCATCACTATTTCATTATAGAAAAATTGTTATTCTTCTTCTTTTGATCACTTGAAACATGTCTATATCTGTAATTCTGTCTCCTGAATAAAACTCGCAGTCTTTTGTAGTTCATACAGTGGCCCATAGAGCTTTGATTCCAATGTTGATTCCTGTGGCAAATATGTCTGCCTCAGCATTTCATATTCAGAACACTCTTGAAGTATATGTTTGGCACTCTGTGCGGCCTGTCCACATGGCAGTGTTACCAATCTTGAACTTTATGTACATGTGACTGCGGGGTCAGTTGTGTCCATTATGATCTGTTCATAATGTGATAGTCATCTTGTGTTGATGTTTGTGACTTTCTAATTGACTTGACCATCTGTATGGTCTTCGGCAACACATTTTTTTAGCCATTTAGTCTGCTTTTTCATTTCCTGGTATTCCACAGTGAGAGGGTATCCACTGCATGGTTACCATATACTGATGTTCCTCCTAGATTTTGGAATCTTTCCTTCATTGGATAACTTTGCATACACTGAAACTTTTCTGCTTGAATTCGTACTTTTGTGTCTCTGTGTTCGCCAAGTGTTTGCATTCTTCCCATTTTCTGCATCTCTGCTATGGGTGTTGATTTCATTGCTCCCAACATTATTCTAAATGCCTGGTTTTGCACTTTATCTAGATCTTGTAATGTGGTGTTTGATGCAGGACACCACACAGCTGAACCATATTCCAGGTGTTGTCTTAAGCCTTGCTGGTAAACTTTACTGAGCATATTCCCACTGGCTGCCCATGTGGTTCCACTTAGTTTTCTCAGGGTAGCTAACTTCCTCCTGGCTTTTGTTGTTGATTTATGTGTTGCTTCCATGTCAGCTTATCATCAAAAGTAACTCCGGGGTATGTGAGTTACATCTTTCAAAAGTTCTCCATATATCTTGATAACACCAACTTTTTGTTTTGGTGAGAGGGTAAAGAGTGTAGTGCTGCCTTATCTGTGTTAATGCTGATGCACCATCTATTTGGCCATAGGTTAAGGCATCAATAGCTCTTTGTATTCGTTTAATGGGCTCTTTTGCAAGTTCTTCTGTGCACCAGATAACCTGGTCAGCATACATTGCCACTTTTATCTTGTGTGGTAGTTCGGCAACTAGGTCATTGATGTAAACCAAGAAAAGTGTGGGTGAAAGAACTCCTCCCTGGGGCACTCATGATGCAGTAGGGTTTCTTGTTCTTGTGATGATCCAATTGTACCCTAGCTCTTCTATTATGTAGGTATGCTTTTACCCATTTGTATATTCTTGAGGTAACCCTGCAATTTAGCAATTTCTTTAAGAGTCCTTCTTTCCAAACCTTGTCAAATGCTTTTCTGAGGTCTACCCATTCTACTAGTACCAGTTTCTTATCTTGGAAGGCATCCTCAATCTCTTGGGAGAGGTAGGTTGCCTGATCTTCAGTAGATTAGCACTGTCTAAAGCCTGATTTCTGCGATACCAGAAGGTTTTCACTTTCAAGGCACCACTGCATCCTAAGATTGATGTGTTCCATTGTTTTTCATAAACAGCTTGTGAGGCTGATGGGCCTGTAATTAGTGACTGTGTTGCCATCTCTTCCTGATTTAAGAAGTGGTATCATTATTGCTTCCCTCCATGCCTGTGGGACATTACCAGTGGTCCAGCTTGTGTTGAAGATCTGCAATAGCTTTGCTCTTGCTGCAGTTCCCAAATTTTTAATCATTTCGTTGGACATTTGCTCCTAGGGACTTTTTCATTTTCAATTTGGATACTGTTTGCTCCAGTTCTTTCATTGTGATAGGTGCCTCCATAACTTCAGGTATAAGTTCGCCTTGTCCAATGTTTTGCTGGTTCTCTTGAACCTCCTGTTGTTTGTCTGGGCTAACTTTGATGTTATTGTCTTCTTCAAATGAATCTGTAAAGTAATATGCTGCATGTTTACCTGTTAAAATGTTTCTATCTTTATAAAGTGTGATCCTTGTAGTTCGCCCCATAACTTTATCATTTAGATGTTTTACCAGTTTCCATAATTTCCTAGTGTCTCTTTCAAGGTTCAGACTCTGTTTTTTTCCTTCTAGATGTTACATCTGGCTTGTAACTTGGCTCTTTGAAATTTAGCCTTTGTTTGCTGATATTTGTTGTGGTATTCTTGGCTAGGTCTGTTCTCTGCCTGCTGTCTAGATGGTTTCATCTTATTTTGCAGCTTCTCCAGTTCATTATTCCACTAGGTGTTGTAGTTTTGCCATGTCCCCCCGGGTATGGTTTTACTAGCAGCATGTAGTATGCATCTATTAAATTCACTCACTGCTCTATTGATGTCTTTGTCCACGTTCATGTCCTTAGCTAGAACACTGGTTAAATGCTGGTACATTTTGTATGAATTGTACCATTTTGTAATAATTGGAACATCCTATTGTTAGGACTCTAGCACTCTCTAGTACTTGAAAATAGCATGTTTAAGTAACCAGATTTGACCAATCCTAGCTGGCTATTCCATTTGACTTCCTTTTCTGAACAGTTTATGAACAGGGAGACATCCACAGCGTTGTAATAGCAAAATATATTACATATGTCCACATCGGCAAGCCAGAGTGGTGCAGTGAAAGTGAATCGGGTTTTAAGGCTTTTGTTTTATTGTATTTTCAGTAAAATCATTATGGATTGTGATGTGGATAATGATTTCTTGAGAGGTAAGTTGGTTTTCACAGTAGAATATAGTGTTGATCATGCTGCTTCCATGATGTAGATGCCGAATATCTTTTTTTTTTTTGGAGCGATCCCAAATATTACTAGGTCTAGAGATTTGGAGAACGATTTATGGCAAATCTATAAGGTTCATTCATTTTCATGAGTGATATTATGATGATTTGACAATGAAACCACAAAAATACTGTCGAATTAGGTGTTTTAACAGGGTTGCCACTTCAGAAAATTCAAAAAGAAAACATAATTTTTTAAATATTTGTTTTCGTTGTGTTATAATTTGTTTGCATTTTGTGGGGGAAAAAAATCTTTACCACTTTCTCATACATCTGGTATCGCACATACACAAACAAAAATTACACAAATATATGCAGTATTAAATTCTTTATTTATATGTACAAAAATTATGTAATTATCTCTAACAACAAAAAAGTTATCCCACTTTCAAAACAGCCACAAACAATAACATAAATTCTCAAAAATTAATCCGGTGGCAGGGGGGAATTTTTTTTTTGTAAACAGTTAAAACACAGCTTGCTAAAGGTTAATACTTGTCTCCTGGGTAGTATGAAAGAAAGCTCTGAAAAATCACCCCACTGCACATAGAAGAGCTTGCAATTCCTGGGGTTCTCAAACAAACAATTGTTAATACTTGTACCTGTAGGCAGAAGTCTACCTATCTATCTATTCAATTATCTGAGTATCCAGTATTTCCGTTCAAGTGCCTTATAAAACTTGAAGTTTACCCCAATCATCACCCCCCCCCCTTTTTCGGGTTCTTTCCCAACAATGGAGCTCTATCTCTTCACTACTTCTGCCAGCTCAGCTGACTAATTCTACGCCTAGACAAAGCAAAAACAAAACAATGGACAATCATTGTCATTCAAATTAGTATTATAATTATTATTTAATTTTCTGTCGTCTGCCAGGAGTAAATAACTTTAACTTTAAGTAAGTTAGTAACTATTCATAAAATAGAATCTTTTTATACATTACTATTTAACGATAACCGGTGTTCACTGATGCAGAGTGAGAGCAAAGTTAATTTACCTCCTCCTGGAGATTAGCGGAGATGTACGCATCCTCTCCTAAAGGAGTACCTATCGTGAAATTTGGTATGTCTCCGTTCATACCTGGTTGTCGTACAACCGCCATACTACCAACATTGATGGATTATGTCACGTGACCACCTAAATTATCTCAGAATCTCGCGTAATCTGTCAGCTACTGCGAGATTGTGATTGTATACTGTATGGACACTAGAAATGGTTGAACATAGAGATGAGACTTTGCTCTTTGTATTGACTTTTTGTATTCCCATATTGTAAGAGACTCATATGTTAGAAAGTATGTTCACATTTTGAGTAAGCATTAACTGGCTACAATTGTAGACCATATTCACTTGCCAACTAATCTTCTTTCATCCGCCGGGAGTGAGGGAGACATATTCCTCTAGTCTAAGGACCAAAGACGGCACATAGGGTGGATGTGATAGATTTCCATGTCTCGAACAAGGAAGCGACCGATAGCCACCGGTATAGGCTAAGTGGTAGATCTGCAACAGGGCGGGACAACCATTTGTCCTGACATAAAGTATTGTCAAAGGTAGCGGATATAGGCTAATATGGATATCCTCCATATGGATGTGGAAAGCAACGGAAAACTATCACATTATTCTCCCAAGAAGAAAGTCATGGCGACACACAAAAATAGGCCTACAGAACTTAGTGTTAATATACGTGAGAAAATATTAGTTTGACAACCTGGCACGGCAGGGAAACAACAATGATCTGGATATAAAATGCTGGAGATATAGAGCTGCGGAGAGCCATGATCGCCTACGCCATTAGGCATGGTACCTGATGATTATGATGACTAAATGGCATGCTCTATTTTTCTATTAATCGTGGCTATCTGATGACGTACTGATGATGGTGTTCCTCCTTCGCAAGCGAAGATGATCTTGGCATGAAAAACAATAAATGTGATGAACAAGTAGAAAAATTTAAAAAAAAGATTTGTGATTGTCTAATATGGTTTGTGAGTACGTAGATGCCCGATACGTTCGACTAGTGACAGGAAAGCTCGATTGCAGTGGGTGCAGAAGGTTCGGGGTATGAGAGTTTTCGGGTTTGTGCTTCCGTGCTAGTAAATTGCCCACTGTGTTCTTCTTTTTCAAATTTAGTTATGCCAGCAGTGATCTGGGTGTGCCAAGCTGAGCGATCACGGGCTGTAGTCTCCCAGAATATAGATCGATGCTGCAGTTCTTGAGATACATTTTTTAGTTGATACTTGAAGCGCTTTTTCTGCCCTCTGCTTGAACGTTTACGATCGCACAGCTCCCCATAGAATAATCTCTCTAGAAGGCGCTTGTCTATCATACGGACGATGTGGCCAGTCCAGCGGAGTTGGGACCTAGTCAGTAAGGAAAGAATGCTTTGCATACGGGACTTTTGAAGGATTTCCGTGTCTGGTACTCGATCCTGCCAACGTACTCCCATGAGGTTTCTTGGGCACCGAAGGTGAAAAGAGTTAAGCTGTCGAGAGTGTCTCGCATAGACAGTTCAAGATGACACAGCATAAAGCAGTGTTGGTAGAACTACTGCGCGGTACACGTCCAACTTAGTTGTCAAACTGAGACCATGCCTGATCTAGACGTTGGCACGAAGGCTCCAGAATGCCGCACTAGCGCGAGCAATGCGCAGGGCAATATCCTCGTCAATTTTCGCAGTTTGCGATAAGGTGCTGCCGAGATATACAAATCATTAGGCAGTATTCAATTTTTGTCACATTACTGGTTATGTGTATGACACATTATGGACACCTGGCGCTCGTTGATACATTACTAATGTCTTCGCGGCGCTGATGGTGGGACGGAACGCATCACAGGCCAAAGAAAAGAGGCCCATGCTGTCCTGCATTACTTTCAGACTGGTAGCGTTTAGTGCACAATCGTCGGCGAACAATGTCCATCTTATTTTTGGTCTTGGTCTTCAATCTACTAAGATTGAATAGCCCTCCATCAGCTCGATAGCGAAAGCAAACTCCTGCCACTCTTATTCCGGAGGCATCATTTAACATGGTAGAGATTACTATCGATACTTTCGATAGACACGGTTTCAATACTATACTACAGCCACCCCCACCCCTTTATATTAATATACGGATTTGGTTAAACAGAATATAGTCCATAGAAAGCAGAATGCGTTATGTTACGGGTTACAGCTGAAATACTGTACATTTTTAATTGTAACATCCTACTTCAGCATTAATTGTCTCTTAAAACATACATGTTATAGTGTTGCTATTCCTTGTTCTCCTATCAAGCAACGGCTGCATACGAGTGAAACTCATCACATCTCTGCGTGTGGGCTGGGTTACTAGAACCGCAATCTCCACTATTTTTTTTAGTAAAAAGCTTTGATATAACTAAATTTGACTAACGTCCACGGTTAAATGAAGCGTACATCGTAATAAAATGCACTTTTTTTATTTAACCAAATCATGTGTTCAGCATCAGCCGCTGAAAGATATGCGTGATTTTCCGCGAGTAACGTGAGTGGGGACGTTAAGTAATTTTTTTAGTAGTTAGGTGTCTCCTCGCCCCCCCCCCCTGTTTATCTCTATGTAAAAACATACATTATATAATCTTGTAATGCAGCTCCATGCATTACAACATTCCTTCTTTTCTGCGAAAAAGTTCAGTACTCTCTCTGATTCTGATGAAAGACTAAATAGTTTCCTCTCAATCGCCAAGGAATTCAAACATAACAGACAATTGTTGTTCATGGAATTTCTGAGAAATGTTTTCATTCTATTCATGGTGCACACACATACTGCTGGCTGTGGTGGTATGTACAGTCAACATTAAACGGAGTAGTTTTGTTATTTCCTGATATATTTAGTCGAAGCCAATTACAACAAAATATGCTAGGGGTTATTTTGAAAGTAAATGCTTTGCCTGATCTGCATATACGTTATGAAGTTCGGTTGCTGGTAGTTTCCGATTAAAGAATGAGTACTGTTTTTGGTATTATACATTTGTGTGCGCTATTTAAGTTGTTTAATCTTGGAAATTTTGGAATTTATTGGCGGAGGGAGGGTTTGTTTTCAAACTACCGCTGAATCTCCCGTAGCAGAGACAATTATACTACAAGATTTTCAGCAGGATGTAGTCCTGAGAAGAAAATGCTTTGTGTGTGTGTGTGTGTGTGTGTCACCGTATAGCGTATGTATATACCTTTATATAGAGAACGTAGATAGACGTGATATAACACTGCTTGAATAATAATGAATGTAGACTCTTGTGCATTCTAACACGTAACAACTGTTTATTTACTATTTACAACATTATGATCGCAATATCATAAAACATGATCAATATCTATTATCCGAATAATACTACTATTCACGATATCAATTTCAGAAGAAATGATTGTAATATAATATACAATTCTGCAAACGTTCCTAAACTTCTAACACACAAGTATTCTCAAACCTGGCCGATTCTATCTATTTATTAGCTGCTGACCGATTTACAACTTACTGCTCATTGAATAACTATTCTATCACAAGGCTAGCTGCAGGTCGGACTTAAAGAATAAATACTATTTTCAAATATGGGAACTCTCTGAATCCTGAATGACTCTGATAGAGTTCTGACTGGCTGACGCACGCCTGATTCTTAATCCGAGACGGTTTCCTGTCAGTTTCCACTAACGATCCTGCTGCAGCCAACTCAATCAAGACTTGATTCTCGAATCCACTACTAGCTCGGATCGCACTCCGACTAGTTTCGTCTAACTCTGTTCGAATCTCGAACTAAGGACTCTGTCCTGTCTGACTATCTAATGTCGACTACCCGTCGACAAAAGCCCTAACTATAACTCAAACGAGGAACCCCTTAATCTTTAGTTGTTTGTTTGTTTTGCGTTCGCTCCATTGTAACCATCATGGATATCTGTGCGATTTCCGCCGGGAGCGTGATTACGTTGTGCCACCGTTATGCGCCTTGTAGGCCTAGCACATCCGATTTCGGCATGACTTGACAATTCGGGTGGGCTACCCTTAGCCTGTGACAGGCTCTATATCTGTCTCCAAGCACGCGTAGTGGAGACTCTTCACCCAGACTATTTTTGCTCTCGTCTGACTCGCACGAGGTGTTCCACTGTCTATGAACTGCCTCGTGTAATTGGACGTGCTGTGCCTGTGCCCATTGGGTACTGAACCGTTTCTCATCCATGAGCCTGGTTCCTTAAGGGGAAGAACTCAACAGAGGAGTTGGACACTGGCTCTTTCGCCCTCTTAGCCGAGGTGTCATTCACCGACATCGTGTACCCCTTGTCCAAGTTCGAGTCTCACACCACGCGTTTGAGAGCAAAGCGTTCTCGAGCTGAGCGTCCTTGTCCCAATAGCGCCTGAGCCCATCAGGTACTGAACCCTTTCTCTCTTCAAGTGTATTTCCGGTGTAGGAAAACCTGACAGTAGGGTTGGGCCAGGGCTAAATCGTTGTACTTTTAGTGCCTGAGCCCATCGGGTACGGAACCCTTTCTCTCTGCAAGTGTACTTCCGGTATAGGAAACCTTGATAGTAGAGTTGGACCAGGACTACCATTGTTGTCCCTTTCTTGCCTAAGCCCATCGGGAACAGAACCCTTTCTCTTCGCAAGCATATTTCCGGTTTAGGAAGGCTCGACATTAGAGTTGGACTAGGTCTTCTTGCTTTACCAGCCGCCAATGGATGGGTCTGGGTCTCTGTCTGTAAGGAACACAGGTAACTAGATGCTCGTCTCGAGCTGACGGAGCTTGTAGTTCACCTTTCCTAAAGACTTTTAACTTTCTATTTGCAGTTCGCGCTGCCCTCTGACGCTGTTCTGCCCTTTCATTGTTTCATTGTACTCAGTATGAAATCTATTTGTCTCTCGCCATGCATCTACCTTTACGTGCATTTTACATTGGCCGCCCCTCCAATGTTCGGACTGGACTGACTAGCTTCACTGTATGTCGACAGGGTCGCTATATGTGGTGATGCTGGTGGTGTCGGAGATATTGTCTGTCTCTTATGCAGTCAAATCTCTTTCCATCTGCTACCTCCACATTCTCGGACACGATCCCCAAATGATTTGGCCAGAATCAGCTCGAGCTGCTGTGTTTCTGTTTCCAGGGTGCACCGCGTGGAGGTACATTTGGGATCTTGGTTATCTGCTAACCCTGGGTCCGCCTAGAGCAATGCGTTCCCTTTGCACCCCTAATCTTTAGTGATGATGGTTTCGCCTCATTTGGTCGAGGTCCGCCCCTTTCAACCTAGCACTGGCGTCCATATTGGTTATATCAGGGCTTACCCCTTAATCTAAGTTTTCTTGTGCCTATATACTATCTAATCTACTCTTGAGTTTCGAGAACAAATGTCTTCGTAGGATAACTAACACCTATTGGAATGAATTCAAATCGAATGATAAAATCAGAGAAGAGACGAATCAAAACTTCATCACAGATGTTATCAGAAAACGCCGTTGGTCCTACATCGGGCATGTCCTACGCGCAGACATCAACAGAATACACCACCAATCTCTTGAATGGATACCTACAGGCAAAAGAGCCAGGGGTAGACCAAAAGAAACACTCAGAAGAACAATACTTAAAGAAAGTAAAACAATCAATATACACAATATTCAAGAACTGCACAGAATAGCTTTGAACAGACAGAATTGGAGAGATCTACCGGCTGTGTAGGAAAGACTGGGGTACCAATACTGTGACATATGTGTGTCGCTGATTTATTTGCACAAATGATCTGACACCGGTGGTTTGTTCGGTTTATTAACTCATTGGGGCCCGATCGCCACTATAACGGCTTTATAGTATGGGTCTACAGGACCTTTCGCCACTTTAACGGCTTCGATTTTAGATCGATCATATAGTGATCAGCTATATTTCGTTTTGCCCAGTTCAAGTTTTTATGGTAACCTCTGAACATTTAGGAAACCACTTCCTTTAGAAAACTGAAGACGACTCGCGTGGCTGCAAAAGAAACCATTTCTTTGACCGCCATACGCTGCGTTTGTTATTTCCGAAATTCGGAAAAAATGGCTATGTCCACTTCTTCTAGATACAGTGCAGAGCAAGCTATGGTTATGTTTCAGAGGTTGCTAATTAGTTAATCTGATAATGATGATTCCGATAGTGATTATAGTAAATGTTTACAAGACCTTTGACACTGCCTGGCACAAATTCAAAATTATAAGACTAAATAAGATGTTAACGTGCGTTTTGTGACCAAAGAATGGGACCATATCTCAATGTCTAGATTATTTTTTTTTAGCATGAATTTAGAAATTTTAAAGAATATACATGAAAATAGAGAATAGGACTACTTCAAAGTTTCATGCAAGTAAAAGCTTTGATAAAATAACATGTAACTACAGTGTCGTTGCATGCAACCTTCGTTGCGGAGACGGTACTTGATGATAATGAGAGTGTAGAGAACTACGGGAAACTACAGGAAGACAACAGCAACAAATTGAGCAGCAATAAAGATTTTTCAACAATCGAGATTTTTCGACTGTGAACGGAACTTTGCCGTCTAAATGCGCATTTACACCAAATCGATCGTCATCAACACTCTGCGACTTGCATCTGCACAGGAATAACATAGGGGACCTATAGGGGCATTCACCAGAACCAGGGTCATAGATACGTCTTCGATAAGGGGGAGGGGGAAATGTACCGAATTAAAATGGTTATATCTTCGATCTCATGAGTCATTCCTTCATTTTCCTTGGGTTTTCTTTATATTTTTATTTTTAGACAACCAGTTTTATTTTTTTTTAATATTTTTTTTTGAGGGGGGGGGGGAATGGGTCTACCCTTTTTGGCATTTTTTTCTAGTACCAAGTGTCACGATCTGACTTCTTAAGCGAAAGAAACACCCACCGCCCCCTTATCAACGGACTTGACCCCAAATAAAACACTCTACTGTAGAAGACATCTGTACGCAATTAATTAGGACTTCATTCGTTACGTTTTTTTCGCCCGTGTGTTGCCGAAAGGGGAGCAAAGAATAGCAACACTGTTTACTTTCCATGCATGTCGTAAGAGGCGACTAAGGAGGTTATGAGGTGGAGTTGGCTGTCCCATTCCATATAGGGTCAGTGACCCAATACCATGCTGAAGTCGGATGAGTCAGGCCGAAAGGAGCAGATATCGCAGCATTGCTGTAAACCATGACACAACGCATTCCGTTCTCCGGACTATATCCTGCTAATCTACAGGAGTTTGAGATCGAACACAGAAGAAAAAGAAGAAGTTACGTTTTTTTAAATTATTGTTGTGATTTTCATTGGCCATTATTTGTATACTTGGCATCGCATGCCAAAAATAGCCAGGCGACTCCAAGTATATAAATGGTAGCCAGCGAATAGCGCGGTAATAATAAAACACGTAACGAATGACGTCCTAATTAATTATGTAAAGAGGTCTTCTGTACCATATAATGTCATTTCCCAGAGCACATACTACAGAACTGTTTCAGCTTGTGACAAATTCTCGGCGCAAAATATTTACGAATTTCTGTATTTAATTAACAAAGTTACAACTTTTTTCCCCATCACAAGCACCAAAAATATGGAAACGATTGCACGGAACCAATAATGAAAACGTTGGAAACGCTTGTAGTTGCAGCATCTTCATGTTCTACTAAGACGAATCTTCTTATTCTTCTTCTTTCTGTCCTCATGTACCTTTCGGTGTTGAGGGGAGAGTGAGTGTACGGTCTTTTGCCCTTCTATTTGCCTCTTCTGCTGTTATATTTACGAGTGTCTCTAATACATTATCTATCCACCTTTTACGAGGGCGTCCAATAGGTCGACTGTTTTCGTATCGTTTGTTAAGTGTTTTTTGGATAATACTTTGCTCTTTCTGTCTGGTTATGTGGTCGTACCATTTAGCTTGTTGTTTCTGGATGTATTCTATTGTTGACTTGATCCCTAATTGTTTCCTTTGTTTCTAGTGTAATATCTTTGTTTCTTAGTAAAGGTGTTAATTGACCAATGGCCTGACAGGTCTTATAATATTGCGTTTATTTCTGCTTCTTGTTTATTGTCATATCTCAATGTGCTGCCAAGATATTTGAATTCATCTACTTGTTTTACTAAGACGAATTACTAAGACGAATGAACAAGTGAAATATAATTGGCCGTCCTGTTGGACAATGGAGCAAACGAATGATTTCTGGGAAAGAAATGTTTGGTTACTAACAAAGGATGGGAAAATATGTTGCAGTGCTTACAGCATAATTCAAACACTCGGAACGGAGGCTAAAATGGGATCTAAGATTTCAAAAGAATGAGCAGACAGTGAAGTAACTTATAATAATCAAAACTCGGGAACAACATCTTTACAAATACAAATATTGAAACATAAAGCAAACGATGGTCACACACTTTTCATAACAATATTAGAAGACGCGAAGAAAAAGATACTTAAACGGTATCCCTAAAATTGCAATCACTCCAAAAAGAAACAACTACAAATGTGTTTCACAAAGTCTATATAATTGCAACAACAAAAATCAGCCATTCAATACTTTTTAAATGGAAATTAATCTGCAATAACTTAACGGCGTTGATATGGGACGGATACTTCGCTTTACAAATGATTGCGTTAATATTATACATCATATTAGCAAGGAGATGAAAACTAAATTGATCAATACAATTATAAATATAATATCAAGATCTTCATTAATCATCGACGAGGCGATAACAATCAGTCAGAATATCTACATTATTTCGTATATTCGCGCAATAATTTCAGGTTGTGAAATGATCAGACTAGTTAATTTATTTATTGACTTAGCTGAACTAGAAGATGTACCATCCGCCGGAATCTTCTCCGCTTTGATTAGATGTCTTCATTCTATTGGATTGACAGAGGAGTGCCTGAATGAATGTTTAATTTCTGTTGCTTGTGATGGTGCAGCAATAATGTTGGGTTCTCGTAGTAAAAAAAAAGGTAATTAAAAGATAAAATTCCATCATTAATTGTTTGATACTGTGCTAAGCATAATCTGGAATTATCTGTCTATGATGCTGATAAGAAAGTTTCTGAAATTAATAGATTGAAATAATTTATTGACAAGTTATACGTTTTTTATCATGCATCGACCAAAGAATAATCGCGAACTCCATGTATGTGCCAGTTCACTGGAAGCGCAGTTGTTGAAAATTAGACGAATATTAAGCATTAGTTGGGTAGCATCCAGCTTTCGCTCAGTATCTGCAGTTTGGTTGGATCATAAAGTAGTTTGTCATTTTAGAATGCGTAAGATGATAATTCCAGAGATTAAAAAAAAAGATAGGTGCACATATAAGGGATTGATGAAGAAGATTACTATTGTGGAGTTTATTTTATACTTAGAATTAATGTGTGATGCACTTCAAGAGCTTTCTGAACTTAGCCTGATATCGCAAGAACGAAATATGTCAATAAAGCAATTAAGCGCACTATACATTTGTTTGTAGAGAGGCGATTATAACCCGGACAGTACTGCCAGAAAGCTGTACAAGTTGCCAAGTCTCTAATTTTGCAAGGAATTCCTATTTACAATAGAGATAGAAAAGATGATCAACTAATATGTCCTGTTTCCTTTCATGACAGCTTGGAGGCTTCACTAAAACAACAACGGCTTTTTGGGCAGCAGGCAGCAACAGATTAAAATAGCAAGGAAAGAAATAGAAATATTGAACTTTATAAAGGCATGAATAAATTGTCTTTTATTATAAACCTGGTTAACATAAGCATTATATTAGTGCATGTATGTCGGTATGTAAGTATGTATGTATGTGTGTCTGTAAATATGTATGTATCTCTGTATGGGTGGAGGTTGTGAGGCCCATATTTATATATATATATATATATATATATATATATATATATATATATATATATATATATATATATATATATATATATATATATATATATATATGGGAAGAGCTATTTTTACACGGTGTTAACCTGTTACAGTCGATGTAATATTGGGCGACACACTGTACCTATTATTGACACTCACAGTGCTCAGAAATAAGCCAGCCTAGCATTGTTAACAAAGGCTTTCCTACCTTATTTGTGGAAGAAGTTGGCGGGTACATAGGCGCTAACAGCAGAGCTATGTGGTCAGCGGGGTGCAGAGACGTTGAAGCGAGCAGCTGCTAACTTCGCTCGCCAGGACCAGGACTCATACTGGTTCAGACCTTGATACTCCTCCTCGTGGAGTACCCCGGGCAACAGAGCAATCTGGCTAAGTTATCAAGGATCGAACGATCTCCAGTTGAGTTGGGGAGCTGCTGTGGACTTGGAAACTTCCAAGAGAGAAACGACTCTTCTTATCCCCAGTACGTCCCGGGGTTAAAAGCAAGCTTCAGCAAACTTTCGACAGCCTTTTCGTCATTTTCGCCACGGCCCAAGAACTTTTCGTCAGTTCCCTGTCCGCACCCAGCGTCGCGATATAACCAAAAAGTCCTTCTTAGGACTAGGTTGAAAGTGACGTGACTAGGCATCCCGAGATGGCCTAGTCGAATCCAGTACTCAACAAACTTACTATGTGGTCAGCATAGGGCACAGTTAGACACATAGTACGCTCTGGCCATCCACTGCACCTGATTTTCTCCCAGTTGTCTCGACTTTGTCTTGCCACTGGACCAAGATAAAACTCAGGAGAGAGAGTGTGGTTGACGATTAGCACAACTCTTCCACACAATAAACCAACTTCAGCAATAGTCATTTCTCAACCCAATCATTTACTAATCTTTACTAATGAAATATGAATAGAACAAAGTGTGAATCAATCCTAGTTGGTTCATGGAATGTTCGGACACTTACGGATATCTCAGATGTAAACAGACCAGAAAGAAGAACAGAACTAATTGCTAAAGAATTGGCCCGTTATAATCTGGATATTGTTGCACTTAGTGAAACGCGGTTTGCAGATGAGGGTCAGTTGACAGAGAGAGGTGGAGGGTATACATTCTTCTGGATAGGACGTAAAAACACAGAGAGGCGTGAATCAGGTGTTGGTTTTGCTATAAAATCATCTCTGGTGCAGAAACTTCCAGGTCTGCCTCGAGGAATTCGCGATCGCTTGATATAAAGGCAAAGGTACCAAACAGTCTTGCGATAATCACAGTGGTATATAATTTGTGTCTATAGCTGGTAAAATTCTTGCTCGTGACATGCTCAATAGATTAAATAACTCACTATTAAACGAGCTACTCCCAGAGAGTCAGTGCGGTTTTCGTGCAGGTCGTGGTACATTTGATATGATATTTGCTGCACGACAAATTCAGGAAAAGTCACAAGAGCAACATAGTGAACTCTTAGCAACATTTGTGGACTTAACTAAAGCATTCGATACCGTTAACAGAGAAGGACTGTGGAAGGTGCTTACAAAGTACAGATGTCCCCCAAAACTTGTCACTGTGATAAGACAATTTCATGACGGTATGATGGCTAGTGTTATCTGCGACGGAGGAGTATCTCCTGCATTCCCTGTCACAAATGGTGTAAAGCAGGGATGTGTGCTGGCCCCTACTCTTTTCAGCCTGTTATTTACGGCCATGCTAGCGGAAGCACACCATAGTAATGAAACAGCTGGCATAATGATCAATTACAGAACAGATTGTGGTCTTTTCAATTTACGTCGTCTAAAAGCAAAAACGAAAACTAAATCTAGTACTATTAGAGAATTACTTTATGCTGACGACTGTGCATTGTATGCTGACTCTGTCGTAAACATGCAGAGCACCATAGACCGCTTCTCACAGGCCTGCAACAACTTTGGTCTCACTATTAACACCAAAGAAAAACAGAAGTCATGCATCAAGCAACATCAAATAGCCAACATACTGCTATTTCCATCATCGTCAATCAGGAAAAACAATTTTACTTTCCTTGGAAGCACTCTCTCTCTCGTGATGTCAACATTGATGTGGAAATTAACAGAAGACTGGCAAAAGCTAGTGCTGCATTTGGCAGATTACGCAACAATGTATGGGACAGAAGAGGTATAAGAACAACCACCAAACTTCAAGTATATCATGCTGCTGTTATACCAACCCTACTATACGCTTGTTGAAACGTGAACAGTGTATGCTAGACATGCAAGAAAATGAAATCATTTCCATCTTACCTGCCTACGTAAATTACTAAACATTCATTGGTGGGACAAAGTACCAGACTAGCAGGTCTTGGAAAAATCAACCTCAATAAGCATCCACACAATACTTATGAAGGCGCAAGCACGCTGGGCAGGCCATCTTGTGCGTATGGAGAACTCGCGATTGCCAAAACAAATATATTATGGAGCACTCAAGGCAGGATTTCGAAAAGCTTTTGGACAGAAAAAAGCGTTTCAAAGACACGCTCAAGTCATCACTAAAACATCTTAACATTGACGTAGGCGCTTGGGAGAGCCTCGCTCAGAATAGAACAGCATGGCGTTACATCATTAGAACAGGAGCACTAGCGGCGGAAGAGTCCAGACAAGATACTGTAAGACAGAAGCGGGCACGTAGAAAAGAAAAAAAACATCTCAACCTCACATAGATACCCTCTATTGTTGTCAATTCTGTAAAAGAACATTGTGTGCGCGCATTGGATGTGTTAGTCATTTAAAAACGCACTATTAACTTTATTATTTTTTTATTATTTATTGTTATTATTATTATGGTTGAGTTTTTGGTCATCGTCGATTACGACGGACAAACATCATCATCATATATGGGAAGGTTTGAGTGGTTCTTTTTGTTACTAGTTGTCATGCTCAGCACTAACCTCATACCTATTATAAGTCTCTTATGACATGCATAGCAGATCAGAGTGTTAATATTCTTTGCTCCTCCTTCTGACACTGTCAACACACGAAATGATTGAACCCTCCCTCTTTAGATAACATAACCTCCTAATTAACGCTACGGAGAATACACAACAAACGAAACCGCCGCCAGTTTTTTAATATGACAGTAGAACTATAAGAAAACTATTTGATTACTCAAAATGTTTCATACGTAAGCTTGGTTTTTTTTTTCTTTAATGCTCCCAATGTGCAAAGTATGACGGCAATATGGGGGGGGGGGGAGGAGGAGAGGTGGTGACCATTCATGTTGAAGTATTGACCATCCACTTCTGTAAACGTCGTATACCCACCTTTATCCTAGAAAAATATCACTGTATTTATGTATATATATGGCGCTCTACAGTAAAACAGAACGCATCATCTTGTGAAAAGAGGAGAAATGTTGCAGCCCAACAACGGAGAGTAGCTAGAAAGTCACGGATAGATCAAAATCCGTCTACTGTGGTCATTCCATGTCCCTTGTGTAAACGTAGATTTATGTGTGTGTGTCATCAAGGAATAATTTTGATCACAATATGTTTATGTAATAAATCTCTGTTTTGTCATCCTCATGTTTCGTTATTACCTAACCCTTGTTTGTACCACAAACTATGGTATTATTATAATTAATTTTATTTAAGCTACTTTTATGGTGAGGCGCGCTTTTTTTCAAACGCGGACATGGTCCAATTTCTCTCCTCTTCTTCTGCGTTCGTTTTCAGACTCCTGCATATTAGCATTATGTAGTCCGGAGAACGAAGTGCATTGTGTCATAGCTTATATCTTAGCTGCGATATCTGCGCTTTTCGGTCTGACACATCCTATTACTTTGACCTTTTTGGGGATGAAACAACCAACGCGAGCCCAAGACCTGCTTAGTCGCCTCTTACAACATAATTGGCAGGTAATAATGTCGCAATTGTTTACCCCCCCCCCTTTCTGTCATCTGGCAACACACGGGCGCCAATTTGGTTATATCATAGTTTTTTAACCATAAAATAATAATAGAGTTCTGGTAATCCAGCCACCACAAGTTCGAGAGTAGGCATATGTATTTAAGGGAGTGGTGCAGAACCATAACCACCGAGTTATATATTCAATACGTTTTTGTCATCACAATGTTAATATTGGAATCATAGTGACTAGATTATCTGTAACAGTAACCCCACCCCCTTTTTGTGGCTGAAAGGCGCATACCTCGCCATAAGATAGGCCTACTTTCTTTATTTAAAAAAAGAAAAACTGAAGAAGGGTGATTATTTCGGTAAACAGTGAATTTACTATATATTCACAAATATATTCCTAACTTTCGTATTGCAGGAATGGCAAAGAAACTAACAATATATATGGTGTCCCTATAAGCTACATTTTACTCAATTTGTGTACTTTGAATCGCAGGTGCTTAACATGACTAGCATACCGCCTAAGGACAAAGATGGTGCCATAGACCTCCCACTCTAACATCCACTCTTCCTTTTCTCACGTACTGTCTTTGTAATAAAGGAAAATGATAATTTGTCGTGTGTATCACGTGACAGAAAACTCAAACTTATCATCCATTACTCAATAAATTACAGCAACCATGACTAACCCTTATACATAATAATACTAGACAACACACTGTTAAAATTATATTCCTTACAACTCTCCCACCTGTGTTAAAATTATATTCCTTACAACTCCCCATCCTGTGTTAAAATTATATTCCTTACAACTTCCCCACCTGTGTTAAAATTATATTCCATAAAACTTTCCTACCTGTGTTAAAATTATATTCCTTACAACTCTCCCACCTGTGTTAAAATTATATTCCTTACAACTTTCCACCTGTGTTATAATTATATTCCTTACAACTCTCCCAAATGTGTTAAAATGAATAAATGGTAGACGTTTCTCTGGCAAAGAATGCCGCAATAAAAGCGAGCACAGTGCTCAAAAGAAACAATAGATTAATGTTTTTGAGATTGTTGAATAGTCCAATGTCAGATGAATAACTTCTAAATCCATAAATGTGATCCATAAATGTCCAGTGAATCCAAGGTGGAGAAAGTGAACAATGTATAACCCAAGTATGTAATTATTGAGCACTGTGAACATTCTGCACTTATGTTGAATGGAGTACAGGATTTTTGATTTATTTAAGATCAAAACTTGCAAAATGCAATGCCCGAAGAAGGCCATTGGAATCACCAGACTCAAACAAAATGTGCAATGAGAACATCAGAAAGATAATAGATAAAACACCATGCATATAATATATATATTGAAACAACAGATAAAATAGTTTGGACAATGAAGGGAGGGGGTTTAAATTTAAGTAATTATTACTAATACGGACGTTTTTATAAGAATTGTCTATTGTCATAACGTCCACACTTGCCGCTGAGCGTAGAGGTTTGTACAGAAGATGTAGTCTGTGTTCCAGAGCCAGGTGTGTTGCTATGGTTGTAGTGCAGTCATGTTTATTCAGGATGGTCTAGATGTTGTCTATCTATCTTTTCCTAGGTCTGCCCTTGGCTTTGTATCATTATTTAAATCTTGTTATAAGCTCTTATGGGACCGTTCATCCTCATAAGACGTCCAAACAATTGTATCTGTTGTTTCTCTATATACTTGATGCACTATGTTATACTTAGTATCCGTCTGATGTTCTAATTGCGCACCTTGTCGAATCTGGTGACTCAAATAGCCTAACTTAGACATTTGGCAAGTTTCGATCTTTCTCTTATGTGTAGGTGTTAGTTGCCAAGTCTGACATTGGTAGCATAGTGTTGGCACAAAGATGATCTTACTTATGTGTAGGTGTTAGTTGCAAAGTCTGGCATTGGTAGCATAATGTTGACACAAAGATGCTCTTATGTGTTTCTTTACTTCCATGTTTTTTTTTGGTGCTAAAGCAAAAGTGACATCTGGTATATCACAATATTTTCATTTTGACATCTTGTTTCTATCTCTCAATTGACTCGTCCGTCTTCTGTGAAGATAATTCGTAGGTACTTCAACTCTTTGACTTGTATTATTTTTGTGTTCTCTATTTGAATGTTTAAATGCTCTGTTGATCTCGTTATTTGCATAGTTTCTGCCTTTTGTCTATTGATCCGCTTGTTGTATTTTTTGCATATTCTTGATAGTGAGTTGATGTGAGTTTGCAGTTTTTCTTCATCATCATACATGATGTTTTTATCGTCAGCGAAAAGCAGTTTATTGAGTTTGTTTTTACGTTGTTCATTCTCTGTTGTTTCATAAATCAGAAGTTGTATAAGAATACGCATATCAATTCTACTACATATGACTGTATGTAAAAATAAGATGACAGCTATGTTGATGGAAAAGATCTAAAGATAGTAAGAAACATGTATTGGAAACAAACAGCTGTGTCGAGGGTTTACGGTAATGTAGGAGAATTTCAAAAGATAGAGATGGGCATCAGACAAGGATGTGTAATGTCACCAGATCTTTTCTTTCTGTATACAGAGGATATTATGTGAGACTTTGAAAACATGGCAGGAATAGCAGCTAGAGGTTACAACATCTGAATAATCTAAGATATGCTGACGATACAGTTCTGATTACAGGGAGAGAACAAGAAGTTTAAAGCTTGTTAGACATGGTAGTAAAAAAAGTGAAAAAAAAGGCTCTCAGTCTAAACCAGAAGAAACCAGAAGTAATGGCTGTTTCAAGAAATACACACCGCCAAAATACAGCATTACTATCTATGATTCAGCATTAAATCATGGGGATAAAGTCAAGTATCTTGACACCATTTTAACATCAGATGGCAGGTGATCCAATGAGTAACAGTAATTACAGTAAGAGTAACTGTAACAATGAAACAGTAACCATATGATTTTTTAATTTGATATAACAAGGGGATCTCATCCAAATTTCTCGTTTTTGTATATACGAAACAATAATTTGTTAAAATATTTTATACAGATGCATACAATTAAAAAAAGAACACACTCATTGGTAAATGCAAGTTTAAAGTGAAAGTACATCAGGAGTAGATTTCTCAAATTTGTTGTGACACAATAATTAATTAAAACAAATCTGTTGACAACTGTGCATATTCTCTCCCCTTCATTGCAAACGTAAAACCACCTTCTATAAAGTGAAAACCACCTTCTATAAAGTGGGAAGTTCTCTGTTTACTGTGACTAAATTATATTTTATTAATGAAGCATTATGTTTAGTCAGTGTGACTATCTAAGACACAATAGTCAAGTTTTCTTCCAGTAAACAGAGCCCTATTTCTATCTCGTGAGCACAGTTCACGAAAGTAAGATTGCTCTTAAGATGTCAACATTAGGACTAGTAAGAAAAACCAAAACACAAACAATGTGTGGTGTGGACTGTGTAATGTGGTTTAGATCAGTGGTGCCAATGTGGTGTGGAAAATCAAGCAAAGTTAGTGGTACTGTTATTGTTGCCTACCATGCGCATCGTAAAATGTGACTAAGAAGGTTTTGGGTGGTTGAGTTGGTTCTCCTATTCAATAGAGGATCATGTTATCCAGAAGTCATGCTGAAGTTGGGTGTGTTAGATCGAAAGGCGCAGATATCGCAACCATAATGTAAATTATGACATACCACATTCCATTCTCCGGATTACATCCTGATAACATACAGGAGCTCGAGGACGAACGCATAAAAAGAAGAAGCAAATAAAGATCAGTGGTTCTCAAAATGTAATTAGGTCTACGTTTGGGGCTATATGTTTGAAGGGAGGGGGATAATTGCACCAAAAATGAAACTATAGCGCAGATTCTTCCAGATCTGCGACACACAAATATTTTTTTGAATACTTCTATTCTTTTACAAAACTGCCCACTATATCACAGCACAAGGGGGAAGCTATGGCTATCTGAAACAGCTCTGGCGGAAAGCTCCACTGCACTAAGTACTGCACTGGAGCTGCTAACTACAGAACAGTTCTTTGATGGAATCCATATCAGCATTTGACCTGCTGGAAAACGAAGAAGAAGGAGAAAAGAATTATGCAACTCATAAGATATACGATAGTAGTAATCATTTAGGAAATATGACAAGCTTTTTTCTGGTCTATAGGAATTAATATCTAGTACTTGGAACAACACATCGGCTGGAAATACGAGGACTGGGGCAACACAGTGCAATATAAGGAAAAACGGATTTAGATACAAATGTTGTCAATATGTATGCACACGACATACTAGCGAATAGACGCATAAACATACGACGTTTTGAATAAGAAACCATCATCAGGACAAGCGATTGCTGACTAACAATGAATAGAAACACACATATGACGAAATGGGAGAAAAGGGAGGATGAAAGTTGGAGAGAAAGAAGTGAAGTACAAGTGGATATTAAGGGAGTGATATTACGGACGATGTGATCAATCCTGGTAACAAGAGATAAAAAGCTCATTGAGATCTGATCAACAAGACATAGATGATTTCCATCTTAGTTCTCACTCTGGATAATTGAGTTTCTGCGTTTGTTCTCAAACTCCTGCAAATTAGCGTTTTGTCATTGTTCACAACATTGATGCGAGATCTTCGCTTTTGACCTAACACATTCGACTTTATAATGGCACTGTATCATTGTGACCTTATATAGGAGGGGGCAGCCAACTCCATCATATAACCTCCTTAGTCGTTTCTTAAAATATACATGGAAAGCAAACAGTATTGCTATTATTTGTTCCCCTCTCGAGATTAAAAAAACAACTCTAATGGTGTGTGACTTTTTAAAAACAATTTGTGTTGTCAAGTGCTTTTGACGGAACGAGTTGGTGGCACTTGCCTAAACACAATACGTGTTAAATGATGGTTATTTTGTGTATCTATCATTCATGGCAATATACCGCTAATTTTCCCAAACAACTTGCATATCATATATTAATAAAAGAAAAGTGTGAAAACCAGAATACTGGTTTCATTAGTTATTATAAAGATAAAGAATGCAACAGATCGCATGTAACCCATGTCTGCTGAAAGACACCAGTACAAATAGAAATGACCGGAGTATACCGATGTGGTATCAAAAATTCCCCATTACACATTGTTTACTACACTGTATAATCTTTTCTCTCAATTAGTTGTGTGGACTATTTGAAAATAATCCATCTGAAGTCACATTATTTAACCATTACAGTGATTTTAATTGGTCACTTTTGTATACATTGTGTCGACAGCCAATGACATATCAACGTCAAGTAAAGTCATTTAGAAGAATGAGTTCACGTGACTGTATTTGACGAGAGACACGGTACAGTAAGTCGATATGACCTAGCAAAAGACAATCTCATAAAACGTTTACAAACAAAAATGTAATAGTCATGATTGAATGATTGTCCAAACAAATGTCAAGTGTTTTGTTTTTGCGAAAACTAATTGTACTTGAATTAAACTCACAACATAAAAACATGACTCTTTTTGGAACTTGACGTTTTAAAAAGATAAAAACGTGATTGCAATGCAAAAATAGGATAAAAACTGAGGCTCTGTATGGAAAAATAATTTTGTGAAATATATTTTGAGGCTCTGTCTAGGATAGCAGGGCTATAGAGAGTGGACATTTCCATTATTCATTAAGGGTCATAACCCCGCAGATACTATCAGATAAGGGGATGTAATACATGTGAAATGTATTAATATGTGCAAATGTATTAATAAATCATAAGAACACAAATATTTTGATCTGATCATGTGGTAATATAATTTAAATAAACTCTCATTTATTTTGAGTGATTCTATGTAACTCTTCCCCGTTCTACTATTTATAAAAACGTTTTTTTTTAAAAGTAATATGCACGACATTCTTCCCTAACTGTTGACATGGTGAACAAAAGTGTGGCACATAAACTTTTGGATGTTAAGGGATAATGTCCGTATAAGGTTCAAGTTCCCCGCGGAACTTTACAAAAGTTGGCTCTTGACTTTGTATGGGAACCAGTGTCAGTATGCCGTTCACATGTCTTAGACTCCACCGCGGGGTCAAGGTTCAGCCAGTGTCGAGTCAGCTCGCTCGTCACAGTACCGCTTGGGATCTAGGCTGGTTCCTCCCCATATGACATGTTAAGACAGGACGAATTCACCGGGGTGAAGTTTTCGGTCGTACGGAATGTTAACAGCATAAACGTGCTCAGCTGAGTGGTGAGCTATACTCAGCGTCCGAGTGGCTTTCGATGTCGGCGCCTGCTATGTCATACCGCCTCGAGAGAGGATTACGGGGGCATAGGAGAGCTGCTTAGAAAGTGCTTCACTCGACTTTTTTGTCATGAAATAACTTTGGAATTACTTAAATTTTAGTATTATTTGTATTTACACGGTTACCTCCCTTACACTTAAACGTATTTTTGATTTAACATTTGGATACTGCTATTTATTGGAAAGAATAAATAAAGTATTTTGATAAAAAGTAGTAATGTAGTCTTACAGTTTTTATGGCCATAATTCTTAATTCGTAATTTAAAAGATCTTAATTATCTAATTATAATTTCGTTTACGAAAGAAAATAAATTTAGTAATCACTAGGAAAAAAATGAGATTGCAATTTGTGAGACTTAAAACGCTTCATTTTTTAGAGAAAGTTTACTTTCAACAATAACGCAATTTCACAATATAACGACATCCACCTGTGTCAGCTGAGTTAAAAAAATGTACGCTCAAAATATTTTGATTTGATACATTGCTTACTAAAATTGCGGAAATATACATTTGTTTATGCTAATGGTACATATTTATTGTAATTGTATGTATTGAGTGCAAAGATATGTCCAGGTCTCACCGAGATTGTCGTGGTTTTATAACACTGACTTATATCTCGCCCTGTTTTGCCTATGTCCCAGTTTCTATAACAGTTTACAAATACAAGGAATGTGTTACGTGTTCAAATCAACACACTTGGTTTCGCTTCGTTCAAGCGAATAAACACGCTTGGTAGCCCTAAATGCGGTCGAGCGTGAAGACTTTTATTTATTTATAAATTGATCAGCGGTCATAAGGTATTTTCTATAGACGTATTAATTAATTCACAGTATTATGTAATTGCCATGTGTCTTCTGTCACGGAGATCATCCAATAAATAAACTAAATTTCCAACACAGCTGACCCGTGTTCTTTGATATAATTAAAAAGAAAGAATCTCTTCAAGAATCTGTTTCTAGTAAATAAACATCTGAACGTAGTGATAGATAAACTTAATTTCCAATAGAAATCGTCCTTGGTTGGTGAGTCTGAAAGAGGAGCCTGGGGAGCTAAACTGTTACCTGCCAAGCATATCTTAAGCAGCAACTAAGAGGAATTTAAGGTGGAGTTTGTTGTCCCATAAAGGCCCGTAGATAAGGACGTTGTAGGGTTGAGATATTCAACTTCCCGTCCTTTAGCAAATCAGAATAGGTCTATGCCTTGGTCAAAATGCGGGTAAAAAGTCCCCCCCCCCCGTAGAGATTTTCACAAAAATAACATCACAATGCACATGAAGAAGATCGGATACACGAAAACACACGAATGCCTTTTTTAAAGGGAATTACTCCTCCCCCTACTTTATAACATATTTATAACACTGGTCTCACCCCATAGTGTCAAATTGACCTAGAGGCTATTATGAAGTTCGATTTGTCAGTTGAGCTGTCAATTATGGCACCACTTTTATCTGGACTATATCCTGCTGATCTGCATGAGCTTGAGAATGGATACAGAAGATGAAACAAGAAGCTGAAAAGATGTTTACATCAGAAGGCATCGATCTTGGTGAAGAATTGATTATCTTTTCAAGACTATCTTTGCAATCACTAGAGAGTTCATTGATAAACATATGAATGTGAATGAATGCTGTGTTCGCGGAGTTCATCTCCGAACATTTTCATGACATGGATATTGTGAGACACAGACGATCAAAATAATCCACAATCAGTGGTTCGAATTGACTTTTACAACCAGATCACGTGGAAGAACAGTTCACGAAGCCAGTGGAGCATTCACCAAACAGCAAGCAGCCTAACAATGTGTGTGTTTGCTGTATCGCAAGTACACTTACTAGAAATTGAAGCCTATTTCCGCTAAGACGATATCATCATCATCGGCTGAAGAAAATTATAGTTCTCCGCTGTGACGTTTGCTCTAGTGTCGAGGTGTTACCTGACCTTTGTTGTGTGATTTGGCAAGCTTACGGGTAAGTACTTAGAGTAAGGTTAGCATTAGAAATAATAGCACCTCGCTCCGTGTGTAGCGGGCAGAAATACTGATCGCTCACCACAAATAATAGGAAATTGTAAAAAATGTGTAAATTGGAAAACAAACAGATTATGTACAAGTTTGTCTGTGTCTAGATTTTAACGGTGTGATTGTCGGATGCGAGGTCACGGCAGCCATTATTTTGATTGGTGTTACACGGGAATCCATGACGTTGGATAGTTAAAATTGTCAACATTGTGCTATTTATAGCACAGCAGAGAACTAATCTTTACTTTCACCCTCGCTGTTGTTTCCCTGCCGTGCCAGGTTGTCAAACTGCCTAATGATTTCTCACATTGTCGCCCTCTGTCGCTGTTGCCTTCAATCTTGCATGTTGTGACTATGTTCTCCAAACCTCCTTGTCTTATGAAGTGGCCAAAAATATGAAGATTGTCTTTTTCTTATATTATTGATTAAAGTCCGTTTCGCATTTGACTCTTTCAACACTTCCACATTAGTTTTTCTGGCAGTCCATGATATCAACATACTTTAACTAAAAGGTTTTAATTCCTTATCACCAATCATCAACTAAGGAGACATTTATTTGTGCACTGTAAATGTCACGTGAATGTGTCTCCTATGTACATCGTTATTACACGTTTTTGAGTATTCCTGTATTTCTGGTTGTTTTTTTGTGTGTTGGTGGGGGAGGGGTGGGGGGTTTACCGTGAGGATAAAATGAGACGATTGAACAGGCCTAAGTCTGACCTATTTATTCGAGATTCTTAATCAGGGTTGGCACATACTTTAAAAAAAAAAAGAAAGTCACATTTCCCCGTAAACATTACAGAAGTTTAACATTAAAATAGGCTGTTCATTTAAGATGGGGTACCGTTTTCGCATGAAAAGTCAGCAACAGTCCCCATTTACCTCATATTCCTTTCCCTGCTATCACACCATACTATAAGCTTATAACCCGTTGTTGTGACACACGCCCCACAGGGGGAAAGGGGAGGGGGGATTTTTGATTGTTTAGGGGAACACTACGAAAAAAATATTTGTACTTGAGATTTAGTTGTCTATTATATGTTTTGAAAATTTAGCGTACTTAACTGGTTTTTTTCTTCTAATAATTTTCTAGTGCTTTCTTCCTAAAACCTAAGTCTTGTGTTCTGAACAAGTTATAATTAGGTTTCATTTATGGAATAAGTCAATTTTTGAATAGACCTATAACAAAATGTAGGGCCCTTTTATGTTTACATGGGGGGGGGGGAGACATCACAATTTTTGAAAGAATAAGGTGGGGAAAGGTTTAAAGAAAATGTTGGGTAACATTGCTATAACCTGCCAGGTTTACAGGAGTAACACATTGGATGAAATAACACCCAGAGTGCTCCAGCAAATTATATCTTCAGCAACAAAGATGAGTGTGAAAATACCTTGACCTATCCAGCCCTTGATGCTGCCTTTCCATGATTTTCTTAGTCTCGTCTGCTACTTCCACCTCGACTGGTCCTTATAGTTTATGACGAATAATCATATCCTCACACGTCCAAAAAAACCATCAGGGCCGTAGACAAGTTTTCATTTAGGAAGGGGAATAATAATGTGAAAAAAGGCATTCGTCCATTTTTGTATTAAATTCCCTCTTTTTGATGCGAAAGCTAATGACTTTTTTGATGCGAAAACTGATGACTTTTTAAATATGAAAACTGATGACTTTTTTGATGAGAAAGGTGATGACTTTTTTTATGCGAACGCAGATGACTTTTTAAAATGCGAAAGCCGATAACTTTTTTGGTGCAAAAGCTGATGACTTTTTTTATGCGAAAGCAGATGACTTTTTTTATGCGAAAGCCTATAACTTTTTTGATGCGAAAGCTGATGACTTTTTTGATGAGAAAGATAATGACTTTTTTATGAGAAAGGTGATGACTTTTTTTAATGAGAAAGATGACCTTTTTGTGAAAAATCGTTAATGTAGAGGCTTCACCCACCTTCTGACTAAATTCCTAGTAATAAAAAACATGTTATGATTTCCTAAGGGTGGGAGGGGGAGGTGAACACCTATGCAAGTAGGTATATTTGTCGCTTTACTATTGGCAGTAACGATTCTTATAGACCTGTATGAATCTATTTTATTTCTAACGTACACATTTGTCGCTAGAAGGACTAGTATTGTGGCTTGGTAAAAGCTCAGCAACCAAGCCTATTGACAACATGAGAGGCAGAGAGTCGTGAAGAAACATGATCGCTTATGCCATTCGGTATGGCACTTGATTGATTGACACATTTGTCTCATGCTTTCTATATGAGATGCGCAGAATTAGTCTGTAACATTTATATTCGAAGGTTTATAACCTCTCTCCATGACTGCAGTGAGTGTTCAGCTTTCACATCAACACAACACAATAGACAACATAAGTGAGTTTCAAAGTTAGTTTTTCACACTAACACTGATTTTGCTTTTCCACATTAAAGTTAACCTTGACATATCCGCTATATCCATCTCCAGCTGTATGGACCTATCTCTAAGTCTGTTTTGCGTTTTCCATCGCTGCATAGGCCTATGCAGGATCAGAGGTATTCGAAAATATTCAAGTCCTCAAATTTATACCAATTTATCATGTTATTGGTTTGTGCTTCTGTACCTTCGCTGTTAACCAAGAACATTTTTCATTCAGCGTTGATTTTGGTCTCCTTGCTAGCACAATGTGAAAAAAAAATTCTGACAACACTGTGTATGAATAAAAATTATGATGCTTTATGGGGAGATGTGGCCACATCACGTGTCCATAGTCCAACTTTTTTAATATTGTTGAGTAAGAAAGACATCTCCAAATAATCACATGTATATTTTGATGATTTTGTATTTCTTGTTTATCTGTGGAGCTAGTGGAGCGCATGTCCATGTTATTAGAACTCCTTTCTCAGACCTTTGATGTCCTGGGTTGACTCCACGGTTGGGACAGGATTTTATCTTTTAGAGGTACAATTAAAATCCTTCCTATATATGTTGAGGCGTCTGCTATGGCAAAGCAGCCTTTATTTCCACAGCCCATAGAAAGTCTCTCTGCACTCCTTCACATGAAAACATGCAGTAACAAAAGTTGTCAGTTTTTCTTGTTTATGTGTTTCTTGAAAAAGGTCCCAGTTGGACCGTATAGTAGAAAAAAGGTCTTTGTTCTTTTGTTTATTACTATATATTTATTTTTTACATTGATAGTTAGGCTATAACAATAACCATTAGTATTTCATACAGCTTTTGTGACTTGGAGATTAAAAAATCACAACTTCAGCTGCAGATAAATTGAGTTGCATGCAACGCACTGAGGGGCACCACTACTAGGTTCATACTGGGGTCCTCTCGGTGCGTAGAGTGAAGATAGTTGGATGTAGCGATTTATTATCAGAATTTCATTTTGTTAACTACTGTATGGTGTGTTTAGTTACAAATATGACCATGTCTCCCCGTAATTAACAAAAATTTCACAATAAGAATTCCTAAGACACATTCATTTTGTGATGCTTTTTTGTTCAGTGGGACAGTTTTTTAAACACCATGCTACCGACGCCAAACATGGTCTTTAATAGTCTCGCAGCAAATAAAAATCACTACATGTGAAATGAAATGTATGAGAAAAGCTGTAATCGTTGCTTAACTAGATAAAATAAGAAATAAAGCAATTAGGAAAAGGATAGGTATAATATCATGTATTGAACATATCAAAAGACAGTAAGTAAAATGGTTTGATCACATTATGAGAATGAACCTAAATACCAATAAGAGCATATAACAAAAGAGTATCCGGACATAAAACCACAGGCAGACCACGAAAACGGTGGATAGAAAAATCAAGATAACCTTGAACAAACATGGACTCAATTCAACCAAGGTGACACATCTGGCCCTGGATCGACAACACTCCATCCGAGTAGAACGCTCCTTCATTAGGCATTTGCATTAAGCCCAAGTCTCCTGGGTATGAAAGAACGCTCATAAAAACCACCCCACTGCACATAGGAAATAAGAGCTAATCGCTTGCAATTCCTGGTGCTAGAAAGAAAGAAGAACGGCAGGTGTGAATACTATCAACCTTAATTCACCTGGAGAAAGACAACAGCTTTTTAAAATAGGTTTAGCAAAGTCCAAGATCGCTGGTTAAATGTAACTGTAGGGAGCAATGCTAGGATCTGGGAAGTCTTTTACTTTAGAGAGGTCTTTGCTGTGACCATCCTGCATTTTTGAGACAAACTGTTAGTTAAAAAGGGTTGATTCCCTACCAGATGTTCAGGCATGATTTCTTCCCAGAAGTCATTGCAGAAAAAAATCATGAGGATTGGTATAATGTAATTCCTCTATAGAGAATCCTCTTATAACACATTTCCCTATATAGCAACACATTTAAAAATCCCCAATTATATTTATTCTTTATTGTTTGCACTGTACATGGTAAATTTCTGTTATTACATACATATTTTGTTGGTCTGGACCAAGTTGTTATAAGGGGATTCCACTATAATAAACCCCACATCTTCTTAGTTTCCTCTCATAGCATACATGGCAGATTGTTTGTTTGTTTTGCGTTCGCTCCATTGTAACCATCACGGATATCCGTGCGATTTCCGCCAGGAGCGTGATTACGTTGTGCCACCGTTATGCGCCTTGTAGGCCTAGCACATCCGATTTCGGCATGACTTGACAATTCGGGTGGGCTACCCTTAGCCTGTGACAGGCTCTATATCTGTCTCCAGGCACGCGTAGTGGAGACTCTTCGCCCAGACGATTTTTGCTCTCGTCTGACTCGCACGAGGTGTTCCACTGTCTATGAACTTGCCTCGTGTAATTGGACGTGCTGTGCCTGTGCCCATTGGGTACTGAACCGTTTCTCATCCGTGAGCCTGGTTCCTTAAGGGGAAGAACTCAACAGAGGAGTTGGACCCTGGCTCTTTCGCCCTCTTAGCAAAGGTGTAATTCACCGACATCGTGTACCCCTTGTCCAAGTTCGAGTCTCACACCACGCGTTTGAGAGCAAGGCGTTCTCGAGCTGAGCGTCCTTGTCCCAATAGCGCCTGAGCCCATCAGGTACTGAACCCTATCTCTCTTCAAGTGTATTTCCGGTGTAGGAAAACCTGACAGTAGAGTTGGGCCAGGGCTAAATCGTTGTCCCTTTAGTGCCTGAGCCCATCGGGTACGGAACCCTTTCTCTCTGCAAGTGTACTTCCGTTATAGGAAACCTTGACAGTAGAGTTGGGCCAGGACTACCATCGTTGTCACTTTCTTGTCTAAGCCCATCGGGTACAGAACCCTTTCTCTTCGCGAGCATATTTCCGGTTTAGGAAGGCTCGACATTAGAGTTGGGTTAGGTCTTCTTGCTTTACCAAACGCCAATGGATGGGTCTGGGTCTCTGCTTGTAAGGAACACATGTAACTAGAAGCTCGCCTCGAGCTGACAGAGCTTGTAGTTCCCCTTTCCTAGGGACTTTTCACTTTCTATTTGCAGTTCGCGCTGCCCTCTAGCGCTGTTCTGCCCTTTCATTGTTTCATTGTACTCGGTATGAAATCTGTTTGTCTCTCGCCATGCATCTACCTTTACGTGCATTTTACATTGGCCGCCCCTCCAATGTTCGGACTGGACTGACTAGCTTCACTGTATGTCGACAGTGTCGCTATATGTGGTGATGCTGGTGGTGTCGGAGATATTGTCTGTCTCTTGTGCAGTCAAATCTCTTTCCATCTGCTACCTCCACATTCTCGGACACGATCCCCAAAAGATTTGGCCAGAATCAGCTCGAGCTTCTGTGTTTCTGTTTCCAGGGTGCACCGCGAGGAGGTACATTTGGGATCTTGGTTATCTGCTAACCCTGGGTCCGCCTAGAGCAATGCGTTCCCTTTGCACCCCTGGCAGATTGTAATATTATTCGTCTTTGTTCCACCATTGAATCACTGTAACACAAGAAGTTCATTTTCTTTATAAAAATATAGCATAACTTTCTGTAATATTTAGAATTTACTGAATGGCTTTTTGAATCTAGCAGACGATCATTAAGAAAACAAACAAAAACAAGCCAATGAGCCTTTTCTCTCAGTAATGGAACACTTTCTAAGCGATCATGTTAAAGGAACAGAAGATGTTTGTTTTCATCTTTTTCTTTTATCTTCTATATCTTTTATTATATTGTTCCTAAACAACATCGCCCCAGCCAGCACGCAGATTGTTCCTCCAGACAGCTCAAGTTTTGGCCATGTTTGCCAGATTTTGAAGAAATCTTTCATTGATGACTTACAAATGTTTTTGTACCTCAGCATGGGACTACCACAGGCCTTCAGAAGCTTCTCTGAATAGTACTTATTGGGGAATGCAACAATTTGGCATTCTGTGGACATGGTCCAGCCCTCGCAATCTATTTTTATTAAGTGTTTCCATGGCAGATGGTAGCTGATTGTGGCGTAAAAGTTCTATATTGATGATTTTATTGTGCCATTTAATGTAAGATTTTGCTGAGACATCTTAGCTGAAAGGTGTTTAGTCTCCTCTCTTGTCTTGTGTAGATTGTCCATGTTTCAGATCCATAATATAGTTTGGATTACCTTGTTGTGAAGCAGACATTAGTCATTTCAGCAATATTCTCTTGTATGGCTGGTCGATTATACTATCGATATAATCACAGACGTACACTGTTGATGTGGTAAATGATGTGGTAAAAACATTGAATGTATTAGTTACCTAAGCCAAAGGTGTCAGGCCATTGGTGCAAATAAAACGTCAACACAACACATTTCCATTGTGTGAACTACATTCTGTTGGAAATCTTGTAGAATCACTGTGCTACTATAAGAGATATCCATTGGAGTTTGAGAACGAACAGAATAAAAAAACCTACATAGTGTATAAACAGATTAACAGAAAACAAACATTGCATTTTTTGGTTCAAAATGTATTTAGATTTGCACACTAACATTTCTTTCCTCACACACTAACTTTCCTTTCCTATTGTACTATACCATTGTGAAGGTTTATGTAGTTGATGCATCTGTTATTCTTATGGTGAAACCAATTCCATTTTTGATTGTTTTTCAAATAATACATTCACGTAATAACTTTTTCTCATTGATGGTACCAAGACTTGTCTAGTTTCTCATTGATGGTACCACGACTTGTCTAGTTTCTCATTGTTGATAACAAGACTTGTCTAGTTTCTCCATGATGGTACCAAGACTTGTCTAGTTTACCATTGATGGTACCAACACGTCTAGTTTATCCTTGATGGTACTAATAATCTTGTCTTGTTTCTCCTTGATGGTACCAAGACTCGTGTCTAGTTTATCCTTGATGGTACCAAGACTCGTGTCTAGTTTATCCTTGATGGTATCAATACTCTTGTCTAGTTTATCCTTGCTGGTACCAAGACTCTTGTCTAGTTTCTCCATGATGGTACCAATACTTGTCTAGTTTATCCTTGATTGGTACCAAGACTCTTGTCTAGTTTATCCTTGATGGTACCAAGACTCTAGTTTCTCCATGATGGTGCCAAGACTTGTCTAGTTTATCCTTGATGGTACCAAGACTTGTCTAGTTTATCCTTGATGGTACTAATACTCTTGTCTAGTTTATCCTTGATGGTACCAAGACTCTTGTCTAGTTTATCCTTGATGATACCAAGACTCTTGTCTAGTTTATCCTTGATGGTACCAAGACTCTTGTCTAGTTTATCTTTGATGGTACCAAGAAACTCAAAATATAGTTTCTCGGAGTGCTTCTTCGTCAATATTTTTGTTTTGGTAGTGTATTCTATTCAGGACATAGCATCGACACAGCTTTATTCATTTTCTATGCAATATAAATACATTCAGTAGTTTGCCATCTCTCTGAACAATATGAATATACGAGTTCAAATCTCGTACAATTGTCTGCGGTGAGATTTGAACCCAGTACTTTGGCCATCACAGACTCGAGAGTTTGTGAGCTGGAGGAAGTGGGAAGAAGCTGTGAATGGGTGGTATTTAGCAAAGATAGAAAGTTATTGATAACAGCTGTGATTCAGCTGGGACGATAGTGCAGTGACTGGGCTGCCAACAGAACAGAGGGATGATCCAAGAACTCATACTGCAGCACTTGAAGCTACATATAATTTACACAGATGGCTCAGTAACACACGAAACACACATGTGTGGTTGGGGTTTCGTGGCCTACCAAAATGGCAGGAAATTAGCTAAAAAGTGAACTGCATATCCCACAGTAACATCAAGTACGAGAATGGAAATAGAGGTAGTGACAGCAGATCTCACTTGGCTGGCAACGCAATCACCAACAGACTCAGTGAATTTATTGAACACTATGCTGTGCAAGATAGAAAAATGTTATGACCAATTATACTGTACGCCTAAAGAAATACTACAAAGGAGGTGCAGCTAATGTAGTACTCGTACCGTAATGACACTTACAGATTATGGGTTTATAAATAGATGGTTCATTTGTCATGTCAGAGGTGTTAAGTCTAAGGCATATGGTTCTTGCATTCCATGTTCCCAGTCTGAGTATTACTGATTGCTTGTTTTGTCTAGGTACTATTCATTCATTCATTCATTAACCTTTTGCGCTGAAGTTAGCGCATAGGGCAGAGGTCAGATCTCTCCAATTCTGTCTGTTCAAAGCTATTCTGTGCAGTTCTTGAATAGTATGAATATTGGTTGTTTTACTTTAAGTATTGTTCTTCTGAATGTTTCTTTTGGTCTACCCCTTGCTCTTTTGCTTGTAGGGATCCATTCAAGAGATTGGTGGTGTATTATGTTGGTGTCTGCGCGTAGGTATGCCCGATGTAGGACCAACGGCGTTTTCTGAAAACATCTGTGATGAAATTTTGATTTGTCTCTTCTCTGATTTTATCATTCGATTTGAATTCACTCCAATGGGTGTTAGCTATCCTACGAAGACATTTGTTCTCGAAACTCAGTAATTTCTATTCTGAAGATAAATAGCTTTTCCAGCTCTCACATCCATATGATAGCACCGGAATAACGCAGGAATTAAATAAGCACATTTTTGTGCGTGAGCTGATTGACTTTGATTTCCAGATATTAGACAGTCTGTTAAATACACTTGATGCTAGGGCAATGCGAGTTGTAATTTCTGTCATGACAACACCGTCGAGTGTTAATTATGAACTGACTTCTGTTACACAAATCGGTCTGGACTTTACGATGTTAGTTGATTAATCCAACGATCGACGGAATTACCTCACTACACCTAGATTAGGTACTATACATTATTAAAATCAGTTTTCCAATGTTTCATTTATTTCAATGAGGCAGGCAGAAATAATGGGCAACACCTAATAGCAGTGCAGATTATTCCAGGTGTAAGCTGACCAGTACAACTAAATTGCTGCTCTCACTGAAATGAGTGACTCGTAGTGAACTTTCACCAGTTTAAGAGAAATTGAAACTTGTAAACTGTCCCTTTCCGTGTTGTGAGAATGAAGAGGCGTTCTTCAAGGTATGGTGGAGTTTGAAAGAAGACTAGGAGGCCAGAAGAATACATGGCTAGATAATATCAATGACTGGGCAGGGTGTGAAGTTTCAAAACTCATCAGGATGGTAGAGGATATAGATGTGTGAAAATCTTTCTGTACCGAATTTATCAATGTGACACTCCTGCGACCCTGACGGACTATGGGTTTTATTACTATATCAGTATCTTTTGTCCACCTCATCTTCTCCTACCACTGCCATTTAACTATGATCAAATTTTATGACGCGACTAATGCATGCAATGACATCGCCAGTACAATGTGAACGATTGGCTTTCAAACCACAAGCTAATTCAACCAAGTTGGGTCTGTGAAGTGAACCAAAAACCCCCTCTACCACCGAGCCAACATATGGAGAAAATGTGTGTTTTCAAACAGTGTTCCCCGCCGAAGACGGATGTGTTGGGCCATTGGCGCAAATAAAACGGCGACACAACGCATTTCCAATCTCTGGACTACATCCTGCTGGAAATATAGTAGGACCATTATCCTGTTACAAGAGATATCCAGCGGGAGATTGAGAATGAAAGCTGAAGAAGAAGAATAAACAGTGTTCAGAACAGAATAGACTTCTGGAGATAGTGCTCACTGCAAACGTTTGATATTCAACACTGAAACAAAAAACTTTTACTTCCAAGACAGGAAGTCTCCATCTCCTGATGTTTTTGGCAGTTGGTGAAAACTGTGACTTTATTTGCACTTCATAGAACTAAAAGGTTTAGCTTGATGTGCAATTTTAAATTTAGCTAGCTGACAGAATTAGGTTTGCCTCTTCTGCTATAGATGTAAAACTGGTTACCAAATAATGTAGCAAATGTTTGTAGTGCTTAGATGGCAGGAGTAATTTCAGCATACAACTTACAGCTGTATATTTCCATTGACAAGACTAAAAAACTTTGGCGGAGATATCCACAGAACTGTAAGTCAATAAATCTTCCATTCTTACAGTGACTTCTAAATATGACAGGTCTGAAAAAATCTTGGCGGAGACACCCAAAGAATTATATGTCAATAAATCTTCCATTCTTACAGTGAGTTCTAAATATGAAATGACTGAAAAAATCTTGGCGGAGACACAGAACTGTTAAGTCAATAAATCTAAATTAACATTTTCATTTTCTTGTTTTGTGTCTTACTAACTCTAACCTTGTGAAGTAATCATATATGATCAATGTACTTATATATTCATATTCTGTATCCATTCCTCTTTCCAATGATATATTACACATATACTATTTATCAATATTAGTATGTCAAGTGATACAATGGAAAACACATGTAGGGAAATTTTTCGACCCCTGAAATATTTTCATATTTTTATTGCTTCTGGTGTCAATCAGAAAAATTTACATAACTGTAACATTTATTGATATAAATTCATCAAATAAAATGCATAATGAAGCGAATTGGATATACTTGTGTAAACATTCTTGAAAAATGGATATCATCAATGACAAGTATGGATACATTTGGGTAAGTCAAACTATTTATACTAATAAATTAACATTTTCATTTTCATGTTTTGTCTTACTAACTCTAACCTTGTGAAGTAATCAAATATCATCAATGTACTTATATATTCATATTCTGTATCAATTCCCCTTTCTAATGATATATTACACATACACTATTTATCAATATTAGTATGTCAAGCGATACAACAAAAAACACATGTAAGGAAATTTTTCTACTTCTGAAAATTAATTAGGTCCAAACCTAAAAATAATCTCGTCCTGAAAGAGTTAAATATTGCTTTTCACTATATCGCGTAGATAACCATTTTTACTAGTGCCAATCTTGTCTATTGTGTTGTTATTACGCCGAGGGAGTAGGAGTTTGTAACGTAAGTCCCTATATATCTGTACCTGGTATTGCCATTTCACTTTCTGCTCCAGCTTTGTGGGGGTTTTCTTAAAAGAATAATTTCTTCCATGGGAGGGAGGTCTCTAATGTATTTTTTTTAAAGTCTTTGATTTATGGATTAAAATCTTGTTTTAAAAAAGGCGTTTCTCTTTTGGAACCCTAGCCTGCCTATATTTCGCTTGTATAAGAATTGTAAGCGAAATAACTTAGTATGCACATGTTCATTTTGCATTCATTATGGTGCGCAAAACCTAGAAATCAAAAATAGAAAATGCAATAAACAAAAAGCACCAATAAACAAATCAGCAGACTCTGATAGCATACAAAGAAAACTCATCAAAGCAACAGCAGAGAGCGGAAATAAATGGCTACACAAATTTTTCTATGTAATATGGAAGAAACAAGAAATACCAGAAGACTGGAGAAACGCACCGATCATTCTCATATGGAAGAAAAGAGGTAAAAAAGATTTCACGAAATACAGAAGGATATCCTTACTAAGCCCACAGGGAAAATTACAAAAAAAATATTAGAACAAGGATTACGATCATACATTGAACACAACTTAAAAACACCCAAATGGGCTTCCATAAGAACAAAAGCTGTACAGATGTTATATTTACAACTAACAGAAAGAAGCCACAGAAAACAACAAAGAATAATACATCGCATTCGTCGACCAAGAAAAGGCCTTCGACAAAGTAGACAGACAACTGTGGAAAATAATATCAATATACGGAGTTCATTCAATCATTTTCATTTTGTGCTGAAGTTAGCGCATAGGGCAGAGGTCAGATCTCTCCAATTCTGTCTGTTCAAAGCTATTCTGTGCAGTTCTTGAATAGTATGAATATTGGTTGTTTTACTTTCTCTAAGTATTGTTCTTCTGAGTGTTTCTTTTGGTCTACCCCTAGGCTTTTGCAATATACGGAGTACCAGGACATTAATCAATATATACAAGGGCATTTATACTAATAGCAAATGTTCTTCTTCTTTCGTTCACATGAAACATGTCTATATCTGTAATTCTGTCTCCTTAATAAAACTCACTGTCTTTTGTAGTTCATACAGTGTCCCATAGAGTTTTGATTCCAGTGTTGTTTCCTCTGGCCAATATGTCTGCCTCAGCGTTTCATGTTCAGAACACTCTTGAAGTATATGTTTGGCGCTCTGTGCTGCCTGTCCACATGTACACATGGCCGTGTTGCCAATCTTGAACTTTGTATACATGTGACTGCGGAGTCGGTTGTGTCCTGTTCTGAGACGTAAAATTATAACTTGTTCTGGTCTGTTCATAATATGATAGTCATCTTGTGTTGGTGTTTGTGGCTTTCTTATTGACTTGATCATCTATTTTTTCTGATGGTAGGTGATTGGTATATCTGGTTGGTCTTCGGCAGCACCTTCCTTGGCCAGTTGGTCTGCTTTTTCATTTCCTGGTATTCCACAGTGAGAGGATATCCACTGCATGGTTACCCTATACTGGTAAGACAATTCGCTAAGTAGTTTTTTCAAGTCTGTTAGTTTTCCAGACTGGAGAGCTTGAAGCACTGACCTTGCATCTGTCAGGAATACCACAGGCTGTAGGTCAGAGTTGGAGTTCAGCAGTTTTTTTAGCTGCCACACTAATTGCCTGGATTTCTGCATCATAATTATTGCAGAATGTTCCTGTCGGTGTTCTGATTGTATCTCTAGGCTTGTGTGGATATTCTATATATACACCTGCACCTCCATTCCTAACGGCATTCTGTGCTGACCCATCTGTGTATACTCTGACACATATATCTTGTGGATATTCCTCATCCAGGAAACTGTGGGTGACTGTCCTTCGCTGCACACTGTTCTGTTCGTCTTCGCTTAGTATTCCTTTCACATGTGTCTGAACGTATATCGGCATTCCATGTCTTTCACTCCACGGGGTTTGTTCTGGTACAGACCTTAAGGGGCTGTCAACTTCAGGTAGGTATGTAAGTTGTCTGCGGAGTCGTTTAGCTTGATGGATAAAGCTGATTCTTTTCAGTCGTCCCATTGCTAGATTATGGAATCTTTCCTTCATTGGATGACTTGGCATACACTGAAACTTTTATGCCTGAATTAGTACTTTTGTGTCTCTGCGTTCGCCAAGTGTTTGCATTCTTCCCATTTTCTGCATCTCTGCTATGGGTGTTGATTTCATTGCTCCCAACATTATTCTAAGTGCCTGGTTTTGCACTTTATCTAGATCTTGTAATGTGGTGTTTGATGCAGGACACCATGCAGCTGAACCGTATTCCAGGTGTGGTCTTATGCCTTGCTGGTAAACTTTACTGAGTATATTCCCACTGGCTCCCCATGTAGTTCCACTTAGTTTTCTCAGGATAACTAACTTCCTCCTGGCTTTTGTTGTTGCTTTGTTTATGTGCTGCTTCCATGTCAGCTTATCATCAAAAGTAACTCCGAGGTATGTGGGTTGTTTGTCTTCTTTCAAGAGCTCTCCATCTATTTTGATATGACCGGCTTTTTGTTTTGGTGAGAGGGTAAAAAGTGTAGTGCTGCACTTATCTGTGTTAATGCTGACGCACCATCCATTAGCCCATAAGGTTAGGGCATCGATAGCTCTTTGTATTTGTTTAGTGGCCACTGTCGCATGTTCTTCCGTGCACCAGATCACCAGGTCGTCAGCATACATTGCCACTTTGATCCCATGTGGTAGATCAGCAACTAGGTCATTGATGTAAACCAAGAAAAGTGTTGGTGACAGGACTCCTCCCTGGGGGACTCCATGAAGTAGTAGAACTTTCTTGCTCTTTCGACCATCTAATTGTACCGTGGCTCTTCTATTCAGCAGCGTGCAGTGGTGATGGGGCTTAGTTCAGCCATCAGGGGCTGGAAACTAAGACTGGTCGGGCAGTCCCATTCGAGCAGGACCATAGTCCTGCCCAAGTATGCAGAGTGCTGAAGACGGAAGCATCCAGCCAAAAGGCGCACAGATAATCAGGATGCCACGCACAAAACACAATAGCCAATGTGAAGTAAGAACAAATGCTGGAGTGTCTAATAAGTTCCAAATTCAATCAGAAGTTCGCCAGGAGTGTGTCCTATTCTCCCAACTTTTTATAATATATATCGATCACATCTGTAAAATAACAAGTACTAACGAAGAAGATACCAAAAACGAAAAATTGAACGAACTACTCTTTGCAGACGATCAAGTACTAATAACGACATCACAATGAAAAGAATAGGTATTAGTGTTACCAACTCAAGTCGATAAAACAGCCTAACAACGAGACACAGTGACAGACGACGTTTCGAATAAGAAGTCTTCATCAGGACAAACAAATGACCACAGTAATAATAGAGACATCAGAAGGACAATTTCAAGAGCATGTGAACAGACTCAATACAACATGTCAAAAATTCAACACGAAGACTAATATAGAAAAGACCGAAATAATGACAATAAATAAAGAAAAAAATATCAAAATCTCCATCGATAATCAACACATTTAAACAGGTTAGTTAGTTAGTCGTTGGATCATCGTCATTGCACTCCGGACAAGTCCATAGGTGCTCAGATCTTTCCTTTAGTGTATCCGTCATTACACGTTGACTGACAGTCCCAGTACGTTGTTGATTGACCATCATTCTTTTTCGCCCACGAAAACTCTCCTTTTTAGCGACACCACATTTCAAACCAAGTTCCTTTATTCTAATCATGGAACAAGAGTCATCGTCACTTGTACAGTCATTTGTTCGTGCGTTTTCTTGTAGGGCATTCAAAATGCCTGCCCGATCCATCGCTCCACCAACAGCCGTAGTAGCAGCGTGGGCGGCCAACCTATCTGCTCTTTCATTACCCCGGACTCCCGCGTGTCCCGGCACAAAAATAAAAGTCACTGTACGCACACAGGAATTATTAACTGCATCCAGCCACTGTTCTCGAACGTACCCCGTCTGAACTTTCACAATCATGCTCATGGAGTCACTGAGGATACAGGCATGCTCGCAGACTGTGAGCAGACCCATTGCAAAGCTTGGTCACCGCCAGAATCTCCATTGTCAAGCTGCTTGTCGTCTGAACGAATGCACCACTTTCCTCTCTGATAGTCTCCCCCCACCTTTGAGCCGTGAAAGCCCAGGAACTCCTGATGTGTCTCTCAACTGACCCAACTGTATATATAACTATATCACCTTCCCTGGAATTCTCACTGATCAGAGCGAGCACCTCCGACTCGACCACTGTCGGACACCATTCCCTGCACTCTCTATTGAGTGTTATTACTCCTTCGAAGGCTGTTGGGTAATCCGAGGGTGCCAGACTCCATTCGGCACCAGGTAGTACATCCTCCAATCTGCAGACACTCTGTATAACGTCCTCTGCGCGCCCCATCCACGACTTTCCTCTCTTAGTCGACTTCCTTTCACTTTGATAATTTCTGGGTGTAGGGGGTGCTCTTTATCAGCGGTGATGTTTAGGTAGTCCCGCGCCCTGCACATTTGTATTCTTTGCTCCACAGTTGGGCAATCAAGTAGGTATCGCATAGCCCGAGCCGACGTATCTCTCGTGCACCCCAAAATTATTCGCTTTGCTTCATTTTGGATTCTATCCAATCTTTCTGTTTGAGTTTGACTCAGTGTCAGAATTGCCAGTGCGTACTCTACCACCGCCACTACCAATCCCTGATACAGCAGAAATAGCAGTCTCTGTTCGCATTGAGCAGCAGCCATAATTTTCATCGCCGCAAGACATTTATACGCCTTTACAATTATGTGGTCAACATGATCTTTGAAACTCAAACTTCGGTCCAACATGACCCCCAAGTACTTCATTGTGCTGTTTCTCTCGAGGACATCCCCTCTCAAAGTAACCGATGGCGTGGACGTGTTCACTGTGTGATTGTTTAGGGAAAACCATGTATATTTAAACAGGTAACTGAGTTCAATTACTTATGAAGCATTATATCGAGTGAAGGGAAAACAGTAAATAGATACAAAATAGATGCTGCAAAACATACCAGATCCTAGGACAGATGACACGTATTTTTAAGAACGAAAATATAAACATAGACACTAAAATTGCATTATACAAGACTATTATTATCCCATCACTGTGCTACCAGTGTCAAACCTTGACAATGACATCACAAAATAAAATAAAAATAGTGACTGCAGAAATGACGCGTCTACGAAGAATACTTTGAGTTAAGAAGAATACTTAAGACATAGAATTAGAAACGATAACATCAGACAGATAAAACAATACAAGTATGGAAACACATCAAGAGATAACAGATCAAGTGGTTTTCATACACTTTCAGATTACAAACAACATGCCACAGATGGCCATAACACATAGACATTACGGCTATAAAACCAGAGGCAGACCATATAAAAGATGGATCACAAAAGAGGCCACGGGAATAAGTTTGCAAACAGCACATAAGAAGGCCATCTTCATAGAACTCTTCTACCCCTGACCCTGCAAGACAAACAATGGACACATCGTATAGAGAGACAAACAGACACAGATAGATAGATAGTGCGCCCTGCAATTGAAGTGTAGATATAATGTACTTTCAGACCGTGTAGCAAGAAACTAAACATAAACAAGAGCTAAACATAAACATATATGGAGAGAAACTGCAAGTAAAACATTATCAATATCTTGGACACATAGTCACAAATGATGGCAGATGTGAAACAGAAGTTAAAAGGAGAATAGGAATGGCTAAAAGTACCTTCAATGACATGAGGAAAATATTTTCTAAACAAATTACAAACAAGTTAAAATGAGAATTATAAAAAGCTACATCTATTCTATATTAATGTATGGCTCAGAAACATGGACACTAAATAAACAATTAGAAGACAGAATTGATGCCTTTGAGATGTGGGTATATATAAGAATAGGGAGAACATCATGGAAAGAGAAGAAAACAAATAAAGAGGTGCTAAAACACTTAATATGAAGAAAGAACTACTAAGAGAAATAAAGATCAGGCAAATAAAATATTTTGGACACATTAAAAGACATGATACCTTATTGAAGACCTTACTTGAGGGTAAAATCAAAGGGAAGCGAGCAAGAGGTAGGCAGATACAAGTGGGAGAGTAACATCACACGATGGACAGGTCACAGTCTAGCAGAGTGCACTACCAAGACAAGAGACAGTAGATGTTGGAGATCCGTTGCAGCCAACCTTCGTTGCGGAGACGGCACTTGATGATGATGAGCAAGAAACACAAGATCTTTTATCATCATCATCATCATCATCAGGTGACATGCCGGCTTGCGTAGATATCATGGCTCTCCACGGTTCTCTATCTCCAGTATTAGGCACTACGCATCAGGATCGTTGTTGTTTCCCTGCTGTTCCAGATTATTAAACTGTCTAATATTTTCTCACGTTGTTACCCTCTGTCTATATTGCTTCAATCTTGTCTGTTGTGGCTATGTTCTTCAAACTTTCTTGTCTCATAAAATGGCCAAAGAAAGAAGATTTTCTTTTTGTTATACTATTGATTAAGCTCCGTCTTACATTTGACTCTTGCAACACCTTCACATTATTTTTCCCTGCAGTCCATGGTACTCTAAAATTTCTTCTGTAGAACCACCTTTTTACTGCCTCTAATTCCCCACTTTCATGTTTGTTTTTTTGTCCAAGACTCGCATCCATATGCTAATATATGAGTTATATAGGACTATATAACTCTCTTCCTCGCCTCAAATAACAAGGTCATATTACAAAATATAGTTTTCATTTTTCTTAAGGTTGTTTTGCCTGTCCTATACTGCTTCTTATTTCTGTTGAACTTCTTCCATCTGCTGTAATTCTTTTAAATAACCATTGCTTCCGTTTTCTTGATATTTAGAAAGAGGTCTTTCTTTTTATTTACTGTCACTACTACATTAATTAATTCTTGAAGGTCTGTCTCACTTTTAGCAATCGGAACAGTGGCATCCGCATATCTTAAATTATTTGTTATTTCCTCCCACTGATATTCCTGGGATATCAACCATTGCACGCATTATGTTTTCTCTGTATAAAGAGAACAAGTCTGGTGAAAGTACACATCCCCGTCTAACTAGTATCATCATCAGGTACCATGCCGACTGGTGAATACGATCATGGTTCTTTACTGCTCTCTATCTCCAGTATTATGTATATCCTAAGCACACATTATACTACATTTTAATGCAACGAGTGCACATTGAATAAAGGCACATTGTTTTCAACCATATATTATATAATCGCATACGTTATATCGGAACGATCGTGGTTAAGAGAATTTATAGTTTTATTTAGGATTTAATTAGGAATATGTTAAGTATTCATTCACATTCATAACTAACATTTCTTCCTATCAAGTTATTTAGCTAGGTAGAATTATTTTTTTCTTTTGGCAATAATTTTATTATTTCCGTTCTTTCAGTAGAAAACGATTTACATTGCGTTAGTAAATGCTCAGTTGTGTTTTTCTGGTTACACATTAAACAAAAAAATGGTTTACTTTCATCTGAGATAAAGCTTCAGTGTCGGGAAACAACCTGAAACTAGAAATTGGGTGGGGAGGCTGGGTAACACATGACACATATGAACAAAATAGGTACAAATGTTACCAATACTACTCAATATACCAAACTAGCAGTGAGACCCTGCGACAGATGATGTTTAGACCTTCATCCACACAAAAGCAAACATATAACAAGTTTTACATAGAAACGCATTTATGGTATCTTCTTCTTCTTCGTTCGTTCTCAAACTCCTGCAGATTAACAGGATGTAGTCAGGAGAACGGAATGCGTTGTGTCATGGTTTACAGCATTGCTGTGATATCTGCGCCTTTCGGCCTGACACACCCGACTTCAGCATGGCTCTGGGTCACTGACCCTATATGGGATGGGACAGCCAACTCCATCCCATAACCTCCTTAGTCGCCTTTTACGACATGCATGGAAGGTAAACAGTGTTGCTATTCTTTGCTTCCTTTTCGGGCCCGGCAACACACGGGCGACTTATGGTATGATGATGATAGAATGAGAAAAGAAAATAAGCGGGGAGAAGATAGGAGAAACAGTAATATAGATACCAACTCCCGCCCCCCCCCCCCCACTTATCTACCTCTCCTCTTTCTTCAGCACTGCATAATGTATATGCTATTGATTATCACAGGCAGAAAACGCTAATGTCTGTCTTTTCAAACTCCATAATGAAAAGTTAGTACATTATGACAATAATTTAGGGGGTGGGGGTGGTCTGAATTTTTTAGTTATTGTCAAGGAGAAAGGAGGGGGGGGGGGTTGACAAAATTAAATGTCAAAAAATAAACTTGTATATGCCAATCATTTAAACTGTGTGAATCTGATTAAATTTTTTTTTTTAAATCAGGGGGAAAAAAACATCAAGTATTATCGTTCTTTTTTCTGCATTTTGGGGGAGGGGGAGAATTAACATAATTACGTAGGGGAGGGGAGTTTATCCTGAATTCTTGACAATTTGTTGACACGGCGGAGGGGGGGGGGCAACTATATGCACCAGTAGATCTGTAGTATACCTATGTGCTATGGTAAGAGGGCTGAATTGTGACAATTATGTCAAGAAAGTTGACAGAAGTAGTGTAGATGTTAGACGAGATTGAATACCAGTGTTGAAGTTTTCAGATTTTAGGGTTGAGATAATCCCACCCACCTCAGGCATGCAGTAACACATATACCATCGTCAATGTATTTATGAAAAAGAAATGGAAAATGGCCTACATAGGTCTTTCACACTTACAATTTCAAATGTCTCATGAAAAAGCAAGCATAATGTAAAACCAATGGCAACAAAAAATATCTGAAAAAAAGTACCTATCGAATTTAAAAAAAGTTTAGTGTCAGCACAGATTTAGCAAAGCGGATAAGAGTGGAAGTGGATACAGAGGGATGCGACTATTTGTCAAGGAGAACTGCAATGCCTCAAGACCACCGCAATGAGGTATAGAATTGTATAAAGGACAGTCGATAAGTGCGATCAGAAGACAACAGAACAGAGAAAATATAGATAGTGCATGATTAATGTCTTTTAAGAATGAACAATAATCAATATAAGGTAATACTGCAGTGAAACGGAACAACAATAGTAGGCCTACTTATGTAGAACACAGGTTTTTTGATGTTTCACTTGAACACAACAGACAGACTATCACTAAGACTAAGGAGTTATGAGGTGTAAACACGAAAACCTACACATTACAATACACAAAACATTTTCAACGTTTCGAACCATTAGGTCTTTCTCAAGAATAAATAAAACAAACCGTGAAAAACAATGAAAACAGTAAAGACAATGTTACCACCACAGAAACACTAGATACACTATTGACATGTAAACAATACGAAGTTCAAGGCGACAATGTTGTATATGGAAACATGTAGTAATGGAAGCGAATTTTGTTGAAAATTGGACAAGATATGATAACAGATATAACAAACTATTACCCAACACAACATGGTTAGAAATGCAATAAGGACCCATTCAATACTAATTTAAACAAATGAATTTCGGAGTAAGTCCAAAAGGCTTGAGGGTACCAAACTCAAAATAATTCGATTTTCAAGAGCGTACCTAGATCTGTCATCCGTGGTGCAGGATCTGAGGGCAGTGACCTGGATATCGAGGGCACCATGATGGTCAACAACATTGAAATGAATGGCGACAGGGGTAGGTTCTCTGTGTTTTATGGCATGAAGATACCCAAAGAAGGGGTCACTCAATCGTAAGCCCGTTTCACCTACATAGCCTACTTCTTGTCACAACGTTTACATATGGTAACGTTTTATATTCTATGATTCTCTCACTCAGCTGTATCAAGGTGAGTATTGCGTCAGTGCAACCCATTCGTTCTCTGAATTCGAACTGGTTTCTACTTAGTACCTGAGTCAACTCTCTTTCTAATTCTTCTTTCAATTATCTTTGCATACAACGTCCTAAATGGCTCTATAGTGAAATTCATCTATATTGTCACAATCCCGTTTGCTGCCTATGAATTTCCAAATTGATACTATTATGGAATTCTGCCAGTCTTCATGACATTTTCTTTCTGCCCAGGTAGTTAAAAAAATATTAGGGCCTATATGAATCTACCTGTCTTGTAATATTTTACATAAAAAATGTATACTTTTTTTCTAGTATTTAAAAAAATAAAAATATTGTTTTATTTTAGGCACGAGACAAGTATTTTAACGAAACGAGTTGGCAACAATCATGGCGGTTTTTACTACAATACTTTGGATATTTGGGGGCGTGTTTATTTTATCAATAATAAATGGTATATGTCTTGGAGATGACAATGATGTACAAACGTGCAACAATAAGCAAGAGAACTCTAATAAATATGACGCAGATTGTGGTTGCAAAACTAGCCGTCAATCTTTACATAGGACTACAGTTCATAGCGAGTTGTCTAACAATAAATTTGATTTTGATATTGACGCAGGTAAACCAAATTCTATACCCCGAATCGATAAATCAAATGATAATAGTGAGGGACAAGTTGAAGTACCTCAAGATACTGAAGATACAGATTTAAAGACATGGCACAGAACTAACGAGATGGTTTACATTCCAGGAGGTACATTCACAATGGGCACAAATGAACCTGTTTTTGTAGCTGACGGTGAAATGCCTGCTCGTCAGGTCACTGTCAATTCTTTTTATTTGGACAAATATGAAATCAGCAATGCTGAATTTGACAGATTCGTGAGCAGTGCACATTTTAAAACAGAGGTTGGTAGTTTTAAGTTTATAATTAATTTGTGTACAGAATTGCAAAACTTTATAAAATAGGCTATATCATAGTTATGGTATAATAAATAAATTGATCTTGCTTAGCTACTTGGACACAATTTTCACAATAACACTTAGTTGTCTTAAGTAGCGTAGGCCATACTACTACAGCTAACTTTAAAATAGCCCTTGAAAATTGCAATTCCCTGGGGGAGGGGCTACCGACCCCTACCAGGAGCGTTCACAGGTGGAGGATAGTGGAAAAGCCTCTATAGAGGCCAGTTGCAAATAAGCAGCTGCTGACAAAACCAGTATTGCTGAGGATGAGGCAGATGGCCCAGATATCCCCACTGAAATTCCCATGTGTTCCATGACTGGCAGCATCAAGTGAGTATGAGCCGCTATAAGCTCAGGTTGCTGGTGTGGGTCACTGACACTACACCAGGAATGTGCCGGGGGGGGGGGGGGGGGGGGTGTTAGAGGGTTGGATACGGCAAGGGGGATATGGATATCGGAACAACAGAGAGGAACACTCTTAAACATCATCCTTAGATCACAAGAAATAAACCACAGAGGAAGGATACAACAAAACAATTATCCTAGGACTTCAAACCTCGGGAAGATGGTGCTTGTTAGCCCTGGTAGACAAGCTGTCTAGGAGAAGGAAAACTCCAAAATGAAACTCCCACTGACAATCCTTGGATGGGTAAGGGCTAGGGAAACACATCCTGACCCAAAAGTAAGACGGAGACACTGGACTGAAAGATACAAAATAGTCCAGCCAAGGCTGAAAACTACATTGCCACGCAATGACTTCACATGTCAAATAAAAGGTTGCAGATGATTTGTTTTGGTGCTTCATGTGTGAAATCCTCTGTCAGGTGGATGATGTGCCAGGTTCTAAGCCTTGAAGAGCTCACACTCAACGACTGGTGGTACTTCTGTCTCAATTTGTGGAGCCAGGAAAAGAGATCAGAGGAAAATCATTACTGGTTAAAAAAATACACATAAAGATCATGATGCAGACTCCAAAGACAAGAATAAACACTTGAAAATATTGCAGTGGAATGCAGGTGTCTACAAGAAAAAGACTGCACTTGCAAACTGATTACACAAAGAAGAAATTAATATAGCATGCATACAGGAAACGCACCTCACAAACAACAATAGATTCAACATCCAAGGATACCATACATTTCAGAATCATAGAGAAAAAAAACACAAGGGAGGAGTACTTATACTGTTCAAAAACATTATCACTGCCTCTGAAATTTGAGTACACACTGAAGAACATGCTGAAATAATTGGAACCTGCTTAACCCTTCCAACTAAAGATGTTACAGTATATAGCTATTATTGTCCACAAGAAAAGAGCCTATCTTTGCACACATCACAGAAACATATAATTGTCTTGTGATTGGTGACTTTAATAACCACACACAGTTGGGGATATACAGAACAAGATACTAGACGAGAAGTGGAAAACTGGCAGTGTGAGATGAAACTTCCACTGCTTAATGAACCAGAAGACCACCCAATGTTCTACTCTAGAAGATAGCACACCACTTCAATCCCAGACCTATCCTTTGCAACAGACGCTTTAGCTAAAATAACATACAGGGAAGTGCTGGAGCAACTTGGTGGAAGTGACCATCGCCCCCATCAAACTCACCATTGACAATAACCACACCCTTGCTGGCCCCACAACCATACCTAGATGGAACTTCAAGAAAGCAACCTGGAATAAGTATGCTGACCTGACAGACAAATTGCACAAAAACCCTAAATTCAAGGATTAAAAATGTGAACAAAACTGCACAACTCTTGGCTTCTGCACTAGTATCTTTTCAAGCAGCCAAGAAAACCATACCAAGAGGTGCTAGAAAAAATTACAAGCCGTACTGGTCTGACGAACTCGATGAGTTGGAGAAAGAAATGTCAAAGACAAGAGACAGAAGAAAAAAGCTAATTCACAGAAAACAACATATCACTAAAAGCTGCTGTAACCAAACTAAGAAAACGACAATTACAAACACCAAGAAAAGCTGGCATGAAAAAACAGAAAATTTAAACTTTGACAAAGAAGGAAGAAAACTACTTTACTTAACGTAGGCTTAGACTAGGTATAGCTATAGGCAAGTTTTCCTTTTTCCACACCATCGAGGCATATTGGGGAAATAGGTGTTAGGACCATAGGTGTTTTTCGTGGCCTTTATTGATAACATCAAGGAATGGTCTGGGCTGGATTTTTCTACACATCTCTGAATGGCTGATGATAGAGATGTTTGGAGAGCTTTTTTATGACCTTGAGGGTTATGGGTCTTATTATTATCATTAGTCAAAAACATCATCTATTATTGTTTTATTCTGACATATCCCAGGGTGTTTCTTTTCCTTTGTTCAGGCTGAAGGATTTGGCAACTCATTTGTTATGGACATGTACATCAGTGAGGAGACAAAGAAGAATATAACTCAGATGGTATGTTATTTTAGAACTTGTTATATTTTGATTGTTATATGTGCTGTTTATAAGCAGTGTAGAAATTTCTCAGATTTTGATGAACTAGACAAGACTTGACCACAAGTACTGAGCTGAGGCAATAATTTTGAGGTCACTTGGACATGAAGAGGCACTTGGAACTATATCAAGATCAGAATGGTCCTGAATGAAGAAGAAAAACATGTGTAAAATAGTGCATCAAGTATGATTGTGTTTGAGTGTAAGTGGTTATGCAACATTTAAACATGCCTTGTGTGGGCACGAGGTACGAAGAGCATCTTTGACGACACAGGTAGGTACAAGGTTCAAAATTTCCCCAATCAATTGTTCATCTGAACCATTCAGAAAGCAATGGCAAACTACAGAGCATAAAATACTGCAAAGAAAATCATTAAGTCAAAAAATTCTGGATTGAAGCCTACATTCTGAATAGGATATACTACCAATAATTGTTTAATTTATTTTATGATGAGTTGTTTTATAATGGAGAATTGTTTTATTCATACTAAGACTACTCTTAAACCATATGATTGAATGCCTGTTGCTAACTTATTCCAGAACAATTGATCATTAATCTACTAATTATACAAAACTTCAAACTGAATAGATATTAGTCTTATTCTTCTTGTTTCCTTGACCAAAATATATCAAAGTAGACAGATCATTACATTTTGTGGCATTGTGATGGGCAGCAACTAATTCTCTACATTATTTGGACAATGGCAATCCTTCAAAAAGTACTCCAGGTTATGATCAACCTTCATCTTTGTCGTTGTTCTTGCCATATGATCTTTAGTTCTCATATCTATCATTTTCCATCCAGAGTCAACATCATGGGATCATTTGGTTCTCTTCTAGGATGTGGCTAATCAAATTCCATTATCTTTTTTTTGTGTGGTCACAATGGTCTGCATATCTTAATTACTTCTAGTTAGCTCATGATTACTTCTAGTTAATTAGAGATTTTGTTTTACCAGAATATTCTGTGTATTTACTTGAGACAACTAGTGTGTAAAATTGATAGCCGAGACATTTATTAATTGTTCATCTCCAACATTCAGCTATAAACAATATGGTAAGAAGTACAGAACTCTAGCATATTATGTTATTTGGATTGACAAATGCTATTCTGGCGTTATTGATCCTATTGCTGATATCCTCACCTGTTTCACCTTCAGCAGTTACAGCTCTACCCAGGTAGAAAATGTATTGGTTGCTATTAGATACTTCTTCTGTGTTAGCTTTCCGATAACCAATATGAATGTTTGTGTGATTTCTGCCGGGGAGCATGAAGTACGTTGTGTTATTGGTTCCACAGCGGAATTGCGTTATTTTGCGCCTTATGGCCCAGCGCATTCCTTTTCTGTATGCTTTTATTTCAAGTGAGATTCCCTAGCCTTTCTATCTGTCACCATGCAAACAAGTGAGTATCTGATTTATGCCATGACTGTTTATCACCCACTGTGCCCTTGGACTTTGCAGGCCAAAACATGTCCCTGTGGGGCAGTTTCTGAGGAGACAGTGGACAGGGCTTTAGGCAACTACGCCTATCTTATATGAGATATTCCACTGTTAGTGAACTTTTCTCATGTAATTAGATGCCATTGCCCCCAGTGCCCATGGATACTGGTCCTTATCTCAACTGTGAACCTCTTCCAGTATAGGTAATTGCTCAAGCAGTAAAGTTGATCTAGGGCTGGGTTCAACATCGTGAACACCTTGTCCAATTTTGAGCTCTTACTCAATTTTCTTTGTGGCTGTTTGGTTTTTTTCATTGTCATTTTAGCTTTTCTCTTACACAATGCTGCCATCTAGCATGTTTCCTTCTTCAGTATATTCCCTTCAACTGTGTCGGCTGAGAGGTGCAGGAGATTTTGCTTGTTGTTTTTGTAATTCTTATTTCATCACAGCCATGGATACAATCCATAAAAGCATTAGCCTGAAACACCGAACTAGGCGTTGGTTATTTGCTAAGTCTGGGAATTACATAAGAGCAATGAGAAACTCTTTTGCATCCACTAGCAGGATCATCCAGAAAGCTATTACCAGACACTGACATGACACCATGATATCTCAAGGACAGGAAGACATTGCTCTTTACAGAGTGGATCCCATTGCCCCAGTGATATTGTGGGGAAAGACGGCTATGGGCATATAACTTGCCAGATACTGGACAAGGTAACCACTACGCCAGCACTGGCAGATACCACACCATTTTTCTACCTGCCGGCCCATGCCTCATTGTGAGAGAATAGACTTTTATTGAGACCAAGTCGAGCTGACAAAAATATATTCAGACAGAACTACCAACTTCATGCACCATACAGATACAGTTAATGTGTCAACCCTCCCTCACTGTTGGGAATCGAGCAGGCTCATCGCTTCACTCGCTGGTGGAGAATATAGACACATGCTGGTAAACAAGAGTGCCAATTATTTGAGAGTGCATACCAGATTCTATTAGATACTGACTATTTTAGTAGTTTTTATGTGAGAGTTTTGATGTTGTTTGTCATGATCTCTGTCTTGATTTCTGTCTTGATGTTGACCTTCAGTTGACAACCAACCAAAGAAGATGGTCGTGTTGGGCTATTGGTGTAAATAAGCTGGCGCCACAATGAATTTCCATTCTCTGGACTACATCCTGCAGGAAATCTAGTAGAGCCATGCTACAAGAGAGATCTAGTGGAAGTTTGAGAATTAACTCTGAAGAAGAAGAAGCTGACAACCATATGCATTTCATTTATCAATTTTTCTTGCATTTTCTATTGGTCACATAATATCCAAGTTGTGGTCATTGATACCAGTTGAAACCTGTCTTTCACTAAGTTGTATTCAAACACCAAACATTCACAAGCCTGCATCATCTTTTCGCTTGTCAACAATCACAAGTAAGTGAAATGTCTCCCTTCAACAAGCTAGAATAAAAAATGGCTGGCATGAATACTTTGAAAAAAGCTTCCTATTGCACTAGGAAAACTAATTTTAAACTGTTCTTAATTATATTTATCAGCAGTATTGCTTAATATTTTTGTATCTGTTCTTTCAGGTAGCTGCTGCACCATGGTGGCTGCCTGTTGAGGGTGCTGATTGGCGCCATCCAGAAGGACCTGATTCAGATATAAAAAACAGGTATAATGTTTGTGTCAAAACCATTCTTTAAAAAATCTCCTTTAACAGCTTCTTCATATTTTTTGCACATTGATTTTACTAGCCCTATTCTTATAGTCTTAATGCATGTAATGCCCCAATTACGAACATACATAAATGCTTGAAAATAAAAATAGTGAGTATATTAGATGTAAAATAAGCACAATGAAGTCACTCTTTTGCCATCTGTTGGAAGATAACATTGCCATAAAGGAACCAGCGTGATGACTTGGAGAGACCCTGAATTCGAATCCAATAATGTTTGCTTGTTTGTTTGTTTCGATCTCCAGATCGGAATTATGAGCAATAGAGCTCTTTTATCCTATAAAATGTTATGGACTGCTAAGAAATGTAATTTGGAGGTTTTCAGAGATGCTGATGCTGTTGCTAACGTTGGAGCCAACCTTTGTTGTGGAGACATCACTTAATGGATGAATGAATCCGATATCGGGGAACACTTCAGTGTCTGGTAACGCCTCCAGACAAAGGTCGCACTGTATTATCCTCATTGTTGTATTTTATGTGAGTACACATAGGTTACAAATGGAAGAAAGGACCTTATGTCTTACCATTGCTAAACTTTTCCTTTTAGCATTACCTGCTATTTTGCTTGTCCCTTTATTCTTATAATAACAGTATTATTACCAGCATAATACGCATGCTGTTGCATTGGTGGGGCTCAACAATGGCCCACTAAACAAACCACCCATGCAACAGAAAATCTTAGTAGATGACATGCTGTTATATTGAGGCTCTCTTATGGAAGCTTTGTAGCATGTCATCTATACAATTATAGACCCCCTCTGAGTAGAAGGCTCCTTCATTATGCATTGCACTAAGTCGAAAGCTGAAGTCTCTTGGGTATGAAAGAAAGCTCAGAAAATCCACCCTACTGCACATAGGAAGTAAGAGCAAATCGCTCGCAATTCCTGAGATTCTCAAACAAACCAGCATTTTTATTTTCAACTTCGGACTAAACATAGGTTTCAGACTTTCATGACATTTTGTACATTAAGTCACATCCTCTGCTAATACATGAATCGGCTTATACACAGAAATATGCAATAATTCTTGCATGTTGTTGAGACCCATAGTCATACCCTCGTTGATGGTTATTCTGCGAAGAGTCTCTCTTGGTCTGCCTATATTTCTTGTGCCGTCTGGTACCCATTTTAATACTTGTATTGGCAGTATGTTTTCATTCTTTCTAAATACATCCCTGATTTAAGTCCATTGTTTTCTTATTGTTATAGAAACATATTGCTGTTTGGTGTCTTCTCTTACTTGCTTGCTTGACTTGAATTCTTCTTAACCAATATTTAAGAGTTTTCTAAGACATTTGCTTTCAAATGAATTTAATTCCTTCTCTGGTGCTTCTGTTATTTTCAAACTTTCGCAACCATATGTCCTTCTTCTTCTGCGTTCGTTCTCAAACTCCTGCAGATTAGCAGGATGTAGTCTGAAGAACACTTCTGCTTCTGCAAGTGGTGGTGCTATTGGTGCTATCTGTAATAGATTATGGCCTCGGCCTACTAACTTTGTCACAGACACAAGTCGATAGATTGGAAAAAGTTCAAAATGAGACAATGAGAGCGGTACTGGGGTGTACTAGAGATACACCCATCTCTGCTATGAGATTTCTGCTTGATCTCCCCAGCATTAGAGTGCGACATCAGGTAGCACAAGTTAAGTCGTACCTTAAAGTGACAGAATACAACCACCACCCATTACACCATCGTCTAGATGAGTCAAATGGAAAACGAATCAAGCGTGGCAGACCATGGATGGCAGAGGCTGAAGACACACTGCGAATAGTATGTGAATTGGAAGAAATAGGAAAGGGCAGTGAATGGGTGGAGGTAGACACTGAGAAGAAATCACTGACTAAAGTAATAATACAACTAGATAAAGCGTGTCGAAAATGGACGGCAGTCAGGGCTCAGGATACAGTGCACGAACTCGCCCAACTACACTCGATACCACAAGACATAATTATATACACAGATGGCTCTGTTAGCAGAAACACAAATAAAAGCGGTTGGGGTTTTGTTGCCTGCAGAAATGGTGTGAAATTGGTTGAGAAATCTTCAGCATATTCTAGTGTCACATCGAGCATGAGGATGGAGATAGAGGGAGTTACAGAAGCTCTTAATTGGTTGATAACTGATACATCAACACACGTGGTAATACTCACAGACTCTCAAAGCATGTTGTGCAAGATAGAAAAGTTCATGATAAGAAAAGAATGGTGGGACTTATTGAACAACTCATTTGTCCAGAACATTACATGGATATACTGCCCTGGTCATGCTGGGGTCAGAGGAAACGAGAGAGCCGACTTATTGGCAGGCAATGCGGCGATAGACGGCACATTGCTGAGAATAGATAAAGCAGACTTAATGAAGGCAGTAATAAATTCATTTCAAGATGCAGATGATGTCTATGAGGTGAGAATGTACACATACAGAGAATGTTAGAAATGGGAGTATCTAGAGGTGAGGAAAAGTAAAGTTTTTGGAAAGTCCTGAAGATCACACAATCAACACCTGACTGGAACTATGAGTCTACATACACTGGGATGGCTGCTGGAGCGGAGGGCGGAGCACTTATGGGAATGTCCCGTGTGCTGTGAAGCCAGTTTCTAATCAAGAAGAAGTCCGAAGAACGGAATGCGTTGTGTCATTGTTTACAGCATTGCTGCAATATCGCGCCTAACGGCCTGACACATCTGACTCAGCATGGCTTTGGGTAACTGACCCTATATGGGATGGGACAGACAACTCCATCCCATAACCTCCTTAGTCGTCTCTTACGACATGCATGGAAGGTAAACAGTGTTGCTATTCTTTGCTCCGCTTTCTGGCCCTGGCAACACACGGGTGCAGTCATATATTAATACGAATATTACATCAGATTTAAATATTCATAATTTGATATATTTACTTATTGTTTTTGACTTCCAGATATTTTCTAGGTGGTTGAATGTACTTGATGCCAACACTATTCTGGTAGAGATCTCTTTTATTGTATCTCCCATCTTGTGTCATTTGGCTACTTAAATAAGAAAAGTTTTATCAATCTGAATTTGTTTCTCTGTGGAGTGATTGTAAAATTACATTGAGTAAAATTCATTATCTTAGTCTTGGAAGTGTTGACTTGAAGGCCAATTTGTTCTAAAATATGACAAAGTCGATTCAACATATCTTGTGCCTTAGGAGTTAAGCACCTGATGGTGATAAGAATATCAGTCTTTGTTAGAAATAATACAACTAACATTTGGAGTGTAATTCATTATTTGGTTGATATTTTTTTTAACTGTAGACTGAAATTTAACGATGCTGTCATTGATCAAGGAAAGGATGTTTTCTGTGTTTAAATAAGAAACTTTGTTTGTTTGTTTAGTAGGGGTTTATGCCTCATATGGTCGAGGCCCGCCTCTTTCAACCTAGGACTGGTGTCCATAGTGGTTATATCGAGGCGGTTGGGGACCTGTGGTTTTTGTGGCTTGTTTGCCTGGTTGTTGCTAGGATGTGGCTCTGTTAGCCGGGTTCGCTGTAGGGCCTCCTAGCTTCAGTCCTTGTATGGACTATGTTGTGGCTCTGCCTGTCTCTGGTATGTTGAGATTATAAGGTGATAGTCCTAAGAAGGACTTTGTGGTTATTGGTTGGAGCTCGTTCTTCTATTCGGAGCTATTTGCTGTGTTGTTCCTTCGCTGTGTCGATCTGGATAAGGTGATAGTCCTTAAAAGGACTGTGTGCAGGATTGGTTGGAGCGCTTTCTTCTGCTTCTTTTCAGTGCTGTTCATTCGCTTTGTGGGTCTGGACCACATGTTGTCTTTTGTTGTCTAGGCTGACATTGTTTGTGCCGTATCGGCTGCTGATTGTACCTGTGGAGAAAGATTTTTTTTTTTTTTTTTTTAAATTATGAAAAAAGTTTATAGCCCTTATAAGGACTTTATTCTGTCTGGTTGGTGCTTTTTTGTTGTGTCATCTCTGTGTTGTTCCTGTCTGGGTTGGCTGTTTATTATATGTTAAGTTGCATGTCTGTTGGTGTTACCTGTGGATATTTTTTTTATTTTTTTTTAAATTTTTTTTAATTTTTTTTTATTTTATTAATTTTTTTTTTTTTTTTTTTTAAATTTAGATTTAAAAAAGGCATATATATTCATACATATATAAGGTTTTGAATTTTACTATATGCATACCATATACACCCACAATTGGGTCTCCATAGTCATATATACGCACATACCTCCCTTATACACATCCACACACACCTATATATATATATACACATATATATATATACAATAATATCATACAGTATATACACATACATATACACATACATACACATATATACATACACACTCCCATATATATATCTAAGAACATAATATACTTAATTAAAATTACAAGACAAATTATATACATACAATGGTATACATCTCTATTCTTCATTCGATACATGTTGTGATTATACTAGTCTAGACATGACATTATATGGTATATGTTATAATCCTTTACAGTCTTCCTGTTACATAGAGTACAAGCTTCTGTCACTTGTGTTTAGATTCCTATTATTCCGTCTTTCTCCTGCATTCTCCCCTTCTTACATACTTTACTCACTCACCCATTCTTATAATTCTTGTCTGTTCTATTACATTTTCAGTCCCTATCGTTGCATCATTCAATCTCGACCTTGTACTTTTTTATGTGTTCCTTTTCAACTTTTCATTTATACTTACATACTCTCTCATGTATTTCTCTTTTGTTCTTTGCCATATTCAAATCTTTTATATGGATGTCTCAATGGTTCTATTTTTTTCTTATACTTTGTGGTTTTCACTCATTCTATACATGTCATTCAATATATCACATACTTAAATAAGAAACTAAGAGCTTCAGTTTGAATATATATTACTTGTTGAATGTGCTCTACAGAATGGATCATCCTGTTACCCATGTTTCTTGGAATGATGCTGTTGCATACTGCACTTGGGCTGGAAAAAGGCTGCCTACAGAGGCTGAGTTTGAATATGCATGCAGAGGAGGCAAGGATAATAGGTAAATTTATAAGGAGTTTGTAGAGAAAACAGCTTCTCTATCTACTTATTTTTTTATTTTTTTTTATTGCTGCCATGTTTTTTCAATTTCATACCAAAAGTTTTGTATCACATCAAGCTATTTCTTCCAGGTATGTCTTGGTTTTTAGAAAATGGAGTATCCATCACCATGCTCAGCCTTCTTCAGCTGTCCTTTAGAACATGTATTTCCTCTTCTGACCCTGATAAAACATTGGTGTTTATGGCACCAATTTAATGTGACTGGTGTGTGCATCAGTGGTAATGTCAATTGTGATGAAAGACAATGACAAAAAACCTTTATGACACTGCTGTCGCAATATTGCGCCTATGAGCACAGGCTACATTGTGCCTGCGGGTGCAATCCCACTACATACGACATCGCCCGATTCCCGAGTACGAAACTTCACGAAGTAATGATCCCGTGACGTATAAAACCCGCCAAACGAAGCTAGGAATATGTCACAGTTTAAAGGTCAAATTCCTTTACTCATTATGATTGCAAGAACGGAGAAAGCCTTCTGGTTTTGTCAACAAATTTCTTGAGCGGCGTTGGCCATTTTGTAGCCATATTTTACTATCAAATTGAGTACCGCATGGCATGGCTAAGTGATCGTGACTACATGTTTTAATTATTATTTTTGTGTGTTTAATATGTTGTTATTTGATAAGAATGTTTGTGTAGTCGCTCAAAAACACAAAAATAATATGTATCAGGGGTGCCACGTGTGTGCATAGACAATAATTACGCTGCGTGTCGGCCTAGACCTAGTGTTGACCGGACGGACGTTATATGCGATTTCTTCACGTTTTATTAGTTATTTTTTCCCGGCGTGTCGGCCTAGACCTAGTGTTGACCGGACTGACGTTATATGCGATTTCTTCACGTTTTATTAGTTATTTTAATTCATATTATATTAGTTTTGATATAAAACAATATATATACAATAAGTATAGGTATTTATGAGGATTTTATCAATGTTTCCTCACATTGCTCAAGTATTAGGGTCGTCAAGAAGTTATATGTGCAATTTGAAAATGCAGTTTTGTGATTTTTTTCCCCCGAATTTTCAACTTCGCAACTTGCTCACAACTGTCATATCTTCTTCTTCTTCAGCGTTCATTCTCAAACTCCTGCTGGATCTCTATTGCGGTAGGACAATGGCCCTTTTAGATTTCCAGCAGGATATAGTCCAGAGAATGGAAATGCGTTGTGTCGCCGTTTTATTTGCGCCAATGGCGCGACACATCCGTCTTCGGCGGGACTGTCATATCATACATACAGCAACAACAAAAACATGACTATATTCACTACTCACTCCTTTATTTAGATATTCAAAAATTATTTTGATATCTTTTAAAACAAAAATGTTATCACATTTTAAAAACACCCACCATCAATAACGCAAATTTTCCAAAAAAGAATTCAGGCCCATGGGGATGTTTCTTAATTTTTAATTCAGAGCCCTAGAGGAAAAAGGTCAAGTATGCATGGTATATATGCTATATACCATGCTTATGCTATATATTTACAGTTTGGTGTTTTCTATAGTGTTTTTGTTTCTTGAAAAAGGTTCCAATAGGACTGTAACATAAAAAATTGTTCTTGTTCTATGTTCTATTGTTAGCTATTATTTTTTTACTAATGATAGGTAGGTATTCTTTGGTAACCATTTTAATTCATTTTGTATTTCTCAATTATGCATGGCTGTGGTTTTCTTTGAGCTTGGTGATCAGTGTGTAAGTACGAGAACCAGTTCTCTCATTCAGTTGACCTACTATACTTGTGATGCTGTTACAGACATCCACCATTCAGTGAGAGTGGTAAAAAAAACATATTAGTTAATGATGCCGCAGTCAGATGTGTCAGACTATTGGCCTAAATAAAACAGCAACACAATACATTTCCATTCTCTGGAGTACATCTTGCTGGAAATATAGTATGACCATTGTCATGCTATGAGATCCAGTAGGAGTTTCAGAGCAAATGAATAAAAAATGTAGATGGATTGATTTGGAATAGTTATATTGTTTCGCATGAGGCATAATGTAGGTTACATATCTTTTTAATTTATGGGCCATGTGAAGTAAAAACAGTTTCAACCTCGTGATATTTTGCAAGTAAAATATTGAAGATTCAAGTGTATTAAAAAATTGGTTTTATCAAGGATTTTTTTGGGATTTTTAAATAATTGGTTTTATCAAGGATTTTATTTCTTCTTCTTTCTGTCCTCATGTACCTTTCGGTGTTGAGGGGAGAGTGAGTGTACGGTCTCTTGCCTCCTCTGCTGTTATATTTCCGAGTGTCTCTAATACACTATCTATCCACCTTTTACGATGGCGTCCAACAGGTCTCCTGTTTTCGTATCGTTTGTTAAGTGTTTTTTGGATAATACTTTGCTCTTTCTGTCTGGTTATGTGGCCGTACCATTTAACTTGTTGTTTCTGTATGTATTCTATTGTTGGTTTGATCCCTAATTGTTTCCTTAGTGCTTTATTCCTGATTTTGTCTCTCAAGCTAACTCCAATCATACGTCTCACAAATTTCATTTCAGTGGTGTTAATCTTATGTATTGTTCTAGAATCTAATATCCAAGTTTAAGACTGATAACACAATGTTGGTAAGAAAATGGTGTTGAAAAGCGCTTTCTTTGTTTCTAGTGTAATATCTTTGTTTCTTAGTAAAGGTGTTAATTGACCAATGATTTGACAGGCCTTATTACATCTTGCGTTTATTTCTGCTTCTTGTTTGTTGTCATATCTCAATGTGCTGCCCAGATATTTGAATTCATCTACTTGTTTTAGTTGTTTATTATTTATCTGTATGTTGATGTTCTCATTTTATTTGAATTTTTAAATAATTAATCTGGGATTAGTAATTTTTTTCCCCAGATTATTTCCATGGGGTAACAATATGAGCCCAAAAGGAGAACACTGGATGAATATCTGGCAAGGTCAGTTTCCAGATTCTAACAGCGGAGATGATGGCTACATAGGAACTTGTCCGGTAGGTTTGATATATTTCTATACATTTTGATATTAGTTATATGTTGCAATTTGATAATGGTTAAGTATTGCTATTTGATGATTTAGTGTTTAAAAGAGCTGTGGAAAAAATAATCACATCTCATTGAAACATTATGCCAGAGTGTTGCCAGGGCCCAAAAGGGGAGCAAAGAATTGCAGCACTGTTTAACTTCCACGCATGTCGTAAAAGGTGACTAAGGAGGTTATGGGATGGAGTTTGCTGTACCATCCCATATAGGGTCAGTGACCCAAAGCCATGCTGAAGTCGGATGTGTCAGGCTGAAAGGCGCAGATATTGCAGCAATGCTGTAAACCATGACACAATGCATTCCGTTCTCCGGACTACATCCTGCTAATCTGCAGGAGTTGGAGAACGAACGCAGAAGAAGAAGAAGATTGAAACATTTAAACAAATAATGAAATGATACCTGGTACTGGCTGAGACTGGCAGATATGAGAAGATCCAAGGAATTACTGTATATTCCTGAATATAAACTGAATCGTATATAAGCTGAGGATGTAACTTTAATGCCCAAAAACGAAAAACTGTGCATAGACCAAAGTTTTAAAAAGTACTGATAATAATACTGTGGAATCAAGAGAGTGAAGATAAAGCTCTGTTTGCTACTCATTTTATGTGTCTTCTAGCTATATAGTATTATTTTTCTGCAAACTCAAACTCCTGCAGATGGGGTGCAAAGGGAACGCATTGCTCTTGGCGGACCCAGAGTTAGCAGATGACCAAGATCCCAAATGTATTCCTTGTGGTGCACCCTGGAAACAGAAACACAGCAGCTCGTGCTGATTCTCGCTAAATCATTTTGGGTATCATGTCCGTGAATGTAGAGGTAGCAGATGGAAAGACATTTGACTGCATAAGAAACAGACAATATCTCCGGCACCACCAGCGCCAATACATGCAGTGCCACTGCCGACACATAGTGACACTAGTCAGTCCAGTCCGATCATTGGAGGGACGCCCAATGAAATAGGCACGAAAAGGCGGAGGCATGCCGAGAGATGAAAAGACAATATACTGAGTACAAAGAAAGGGCAGCACAGAGTGTCAGAGGGCAGTGCCAACTGCAAACAGAAATTGAATGCGTTCCAAGGAAATAGAAACCAAAAGTTCTGTTAGCTCGAGAAAAGCTTTTAGGTACCTGTGTTTCTCACGGGCAGAGACCAAGACCCGATCATGAGCACATGACAAAGAAAGAAGACATGGTTCAACTCTAATGTCGAGCCTTCCTATACTGGAAACCTGCTTGCGGAGAGAAATGGTTCAGTATCCGGTGGGCTCAGGCACAAATGGGACACGGTCATTCAGCTCGAGAACACGTTTGCTCCAAAACATGTGGTGAGACTCGAACTTGGACAAGGGGTTCATGGTGCCGGTGAACGACACCTCAGCTAAGAAGGCAAAAGAGCCTGGGACCAACTCTTCTGTTGTTCTTCCTCCACCGGAACCAGGCTCGGGGAGTACCGTTTTGGTACAGTACCAGATGGGCACAGGTAAAGAACATCTAACTACATGAGGTAAGTTTGGTAACTGTGGAACACCTCGTGCGAGATAGACGTGAACGACAATCGTCTCGACGAAAAGTACTTACACATCCGCGTGCTCGCTGACAGATAGTCATGCTGTCACTGGCTAGGGAAACCTACTACCCAAATTAAAAGCATAACGAAAACGGATGTGCTAGTCCTCGGACGTCCAGACCACAAAGTGAGCCAACCGAGGTGCAAATAACACAGTCCAACTGTGGAACCTGTAGCACAATGTACTTCACGCTCCCCGACGGAAATCACACAATATATTTGTTGTTGTTATAAGATAGCATACGCAAAGAAAACTCCTGCAGACAAGCAGGATGTAGTCTGAAAAATGGAATATATTGTGTCATGGTTTACAGCTTAGCTGTGATATACTTTTCAGCCTGACACATCTGACTGCAACATGGTTTCTGGGTCATTTTGACCCTATATGAGATGGGACAGCTAACTCCACCCCAAAACCTGCTTAGTCGATCTCAGGGTTAGTAGATAACCAATAACCTAAAAGTACCTCCTTGTGGTGCACCCTAGACACAAATACAGTGGCTCTTGACAAATACAGCGGCTCTTGCTGTATTCCTGGCCAACACTTTTAGGCTCATGTCCGTGAATGTGAAGGCTGCAGACAAAATAATATTTACTGCACAGACAAGCAATATCACAGACACCTCTGTGCCACCAACATATACAGCGTCAATGTCAATACACAGTGACGCAAGACAGACCAGCATTAGAAGGGTGACGAATGCAATTGACATGAAAAGGCGGATGCATGGTGAGAGATGAAAAGATAACATGCTGAGTACAATGAGAGGGATGTGCAATGTGCAAAAAAGAAAGGGAAATCAGAATTACAAGTTCTATCAGCTCAAGACAAGCTTCTAGTTACCGGTGCTCCTTACGGGCAGAGACCCAATCTGGGCGCTTGGCCAAGAAGGCAGCTCTGGTCTAACTCTACTGTCGAGTTCTTCCTATACTAGAAACATGCGTACGGAGAGAAAGGATTCAGTACCTGATAGACTTGGGCACAAATGGGACATGGCTGTGCAGCTCGCGTACACACTTTGGTCCCAAACACGCAATGAGACTCTGACTTGGATGAAGGGTTCATGATGTTGGTGAATGACACCTTGACTAAGAAGGCGAAAGAGCCCAGGTCCAACTATTCTGTTGAGTTTTTCCTAAACCAGAACCATGCTCGTAGATGAGAAAAAGTTCAGTACCTGATAGACACAGGCACACAATGTCCAATTACACGAAGCAAGTTCACTAGCTGCGGAACACCTCATGCGAGAAATATGTGAATGACAAGCGTCTTGGCAAAGAGTCAATACACACCCGCTTGCCTGTTGACAGATAGGCAGGCTGTCACAGGCTAGGGAAGGCCACTATCCAAATTAAAAGCATGATGAAAGCGGATGTGCTGGGCTTCGGATGTCCAGGCCACAGAGTGATCCAACCAAGGTGCAAATAAAACAGTTCCATTGTGGAACTATCAGTGCAACGTACATCATGCTCCCCGGAGGAATTCACATGATTTATTCATGGTAATTATCAGAGGGCGAGCAAAGATGAAGAGGAAGAGGAACAGTGTCTCCATTCATTTGGACTCTGGCATATTCAGGATTTATTATCATTCTACTGTCATGAATTTGTTTCAAGTGTTATAAAATTTCTCATTTGCCTTTATTGTTTGATTTACTCCATCATTCCACAATGTTTGCCTTTATATCTTTATTTATATCACTCTTTGTGTTCATTATCTTTAGAAATACTGTTTTGAAGATGCATCATTAATTTTTGAATATCACATATTTTTGGTGTTAAAAATAAGTTATTTCTAAATATATTTATCGGATACTTTCCCATGTAGTACTTTTTTTTATCTTTCCTGTATCTATTTTCTTATAGATATTATTTGGTTAATTTCAGCAGATTGATGGTCAGTACCCATGCTGATAGTGGGAATGATTGTTCTTCTGCTTTCATTCCCAAACTACTGCTGATCCATAGGATGTAGTCTAGAGAATGAAAAACATACAGTGGCTTATATTTTGGCTGTAATTCTGTGCTATTAACTGTGTTGATTAGGTCCCAACTCTGCTGGATCAACCATATCGTCTGTATGCCAGACAAGTGCATCCCAAAGAGATTATTCTATGGGGAGTTGTGCAATAGTAAACGTTCAAGTGGAGGATAGAACAAGCACTTCAAGGATTACTTAAAGAGCTCTTTCAAACACTGTAGTATTGATCCCACCCTCTGGGAGACTACAGCTCTTGATCGCTCAGCTTGGCACACTCAGATCACTGCTGGCATCACAAAATTTGAACAAGAAAGAACACTGCGGGCAGTCTACCAGATACTAAAACGGAAGGAAAGATCTGAAAACGTTCTTACTCTGACCCTCTGTGCACACTGCAACAGATCTTTCCTGTCACGAATCAGACTTTTGGGCATCTACAAACTCACAAACCTAAATCAAAATAGACAAACACCAATGTTTTTGGGTTTTTTTCTTAATTTTTCGTCACTTATGTTTATTGTTTTTCAAGTCATACTCATCTTTGCTTTTGCAAAGGAGGAATAACATCATCATCATTATTCGGCCCGACACATCTATCATCATGACTTCTGGGTCACTTTGATATTTTATAGAATTGGACAACCTCCTTAATCGCTGCTTATGACATGCATGGCAGATCACGTTTCTATTCTTTGCTCCTGTTTCAAGCCCTGGCAACACTTGGGCAGGCATATTGTCTCTGCGTTGGCTTTCTGATAACCAATATGAAAGTTCATGTGATTACCACCGGAGAGCGTGAAGTACATTGTGCTGCTGGTTTCACAGTGGGGCTGCTTTATTTTGCATCTTCTTACCCAGCACATCTGTTTTATGCATAGGCGGGAATATCTATAATCAGACTTTTGTGCTTGTTCTCAAACTCCTACAGGTTAGCAGGATGTAATCCGGAGAACGGAATACATTGTGTCTGGGTTTACAACTTTGTTAACTTCACACCCAAAAACCTCTTTAGTTTCCTCTAATAACAGTGTCATTTTTCTTTGCTCCCTTTTCAGTCACAGACAATACACGGGTGTATAATTTTATGATATTTGTCTGCATTTTGCCTACTCTGCTCCAAATTAGCACTTAATTTGTATAGATCACCCTTGATCTCAGTAGTGTCTAATACATCTTTTATTATTTTCATTAAGTTGAATTACTTTTGATAATTTACCATGAAGCCCACTACGTACCCACCAATATAAGAAATTCTTTATTTTGTGGTACTTCCTATCCTATTACCAATGATGTTAATTTAATCATACTTTAGTGTAATATTTTCAATGAACTCATTTATTCCTATGTTGCACAATCTAGGTTACTTCTTTTCCTGAGCAAAACAAGTTTGGTCTCAAAAACATAATTGGTAATGTGTGGGAGTGGACACAGGATTGGTGGGAGACAAGATTTACTTCAGAGTCTAAAACTAACCCTGTAAGTTCATTGCATGTTTGTGGACATTTATTTATCTCTCATCTACCTGATTCTACAGATTTACTTTGCATTTACTCCATTATATAATACTAAGATTCCCCTATCTTGACTTTAGCAACCTGTGTGTAAGTACATTGTGTTGCAAGTTTACATCACAACTGATTTGTTGCACCTGTGCAATAATATCCGGAGTAATATAACGGTAATATGAGTTATGAACCAGCGTCATAGCACACGGTTTCCCATAAGTGGTCAGCTGCCTGGTCAGTGATTGACAAGAAAAGGCCTGACCAGCGTCAGCTTCCGCACTTACTAAGTAGCGATTGCGCCATTCCTCAACCTTCCTATTGATTTCTCTCCCCCATCCCCCTCCCTCCAACACTGCCTAAGTAGCAAAGTTTTGAATGTAAAAAAAGTGGCGTGTTTGTGCAAGACTGTTGTATGTAGAAGAAGACCTCTGTACATAATTAAGCACAAATAGCATAGCTTCTCTGTAAAGTTAATGTTGATTAATGAACAGGGAAGAAAAATATAGATTTTATGAAGGAACGCTATTTTGCATTTACCGTTAAATTCTGAATATAAACCCATCCGATTGTAGGCCGAGAACCTAACTATCCCTTCCCAAAAGTGGAGAAAGTCGAAGGTCCGACCATAGACCGACATCCCCAACTTAACAAAGCCAGCAATAATGAACTTCATCATCATAAGAAAGAACCGACACGCTAAATGGAAATTAACACAAACTTTTGCAACTCTAAGAAAATGGCATTCCTTTCATTTGCTTCACTCACATAACTTGAATGAATCAAGGAATGAAACCCTGGTGGCTACTGTATTCTGGAACAATATATCCGAAAATAATGAATACCCCATAGGCTGACTTCCCTATCCATGACTATAGACAGTTTATGAGGTGGCGAGACTTTGGGGAACAAAGTTTTTCCTGAATGAATTGTCTGTGTTGGGTGTCTGGGCCTTATGACGCGGAACAGCGCTAGTGAATAGTAATTACTATGTAACTATTATGTCACCAGCTGGCTTCTGACAGTGACATTTAAGTGGGAAACGTTTAAGTGGGAAACGATGAAAGTATGAAAGGCAAGACCACGTTTGTTTTTATAAGATACAGAAGAGTTTCAACTTTGTTCCTGGTTATGTTTACGGTGTGGGGAGAATACGGTAATAAAATAAACATAACAGAGGATTGTGAAATTGATCTCGTCTTCCACTAAATGTACAGTGGTTGGGGGAGGGAATCAATTACGGCGCAATTTTACTACAAAATGTCTATGATGTGTTGTGATTTGGAACCTCCTTTCAAATCTTCTATAAAGAAAGATTGCATTTAGTCACTTATCTGAATGGCATCACATAATGTGAGGGAAACGTGGATTGGTTGAGCCGATTGAAATGGGTAGGGCCAGTAGTCCATCTGCGGCCTCAGTGGGCTGGACTAATTAACAGAATATAAGGCATACTTAGCTAGCCAAGAATACTGCACAAGTAGTTTAGCTTCCAGTTCATACATTTTTATTGTCATTGTGATTTTATTCCCGTAAGTGTAAGAGGGAAACGGATGGATGAATGGCCAGACAAAAACATGCCAGATCACGTTTGTTTTTAAAAGATACAGAAGAGTTTGAACTTTGTGTGACCTGTATGTTTACCTTATACGGTAATATAAACTGAGGCACAGCTCAGACAGTTTCACTATTGATTTCTCTCCCATTCCCATCCCTCCAACACTGCCTAAGCGGCAAGGTTTTGGATGTCAAAAATGTGAGTGTTTGTGCAAGACTGTAGTATGAAGAGTAAGACCTCTGTACAGAATTAATTAGGACTTCATTCTATGTTTCTGATTATTGTCTTGGTCAATATTTATATACTTGGAGTCCCATGTTAAAAAATGGCAAGACCGACCAGCGACATGCACGGAAATACTCAAAATCTGCCTTTGAGGTGTTGTTTAAAATTTTCTGTACACAGGTCTTATAGCCTAGTAGACGGTCAGTAACTGTTGTAACATTTGCTTTACCGCAACAAGAAAGTGTGTGACAGTGTTTAGATTACTGGTAGTTAGTGTTTCCCTACACAAACAAGACTAGGCTACCAATCAGCTTAGGCTAGGCTATGGTATTTCATTTGTTTTTTCCACAGACCATTACCGTATATTGGTCAATAAATAACATCAGATACTGGTATACTTTTCTGACCAATTTCGATGATCAATTGAAACCTTTATGATAGAAATATATGTACTATAAACGGTAAAAAAAACCGGTAATACCCATTGCTAAAAATAGCGTTTCTGGGAAATTTTGCTAAAAAAATGGTGGCGTGTTGGAAATAACGATATAGACCTAGTAAGTGAGTTTTTATCAAGAAATATCGGAGATTTTGAAGGAAATATTGTATGATATATAGAAATTAATGTAATTAGAGGCCTAGTATTATGGTATGTATGCTCCAGATTGCTGGTGAGCCCTAATCATTTTATCCTGGCTTAATATATCGGGACATGTGACTGTAATTTTTTTTAAAGTGTTTTTCTCCATTTTTACTGTGATTTGGACGTAATTTTTTTTTAATTTGATCTTACTCTCGAAAATAAGCCTAGGAGTATGAAGTCATCTCTGTTTTTTGTCCAAAAATTCTCGGGTTATACACGGAATTTAACGGTACTTACAGGATACTTAGATAAAAAAAATTGTTAGACTGACATAACATTTATGTCATAATCAAAATTTGCTATATACAATAAACAAAATGATTGAGGATTTTGAAAAGGGATCTTAAATAATTTAATAATTATTTATTAAATAATAAATAATGTTATAAATGTATCAACTATAAAGATATTCCACATCCCTGGAGAAATCCACCCGGCATTCCGTAACAGGAAAGTGTGTAGTGATGCTTGTAAAAAAGAAAGATGCAATAACCGCATATTCACATCAGTAAAGATTGCATCAGGCCTATTTTGTGAAACAAAATTTCTGTTTCAATTACTTATGTGAGGCCTATTTTGTGAAACAAAATTTCTGTTTCAATTACTTATGTGAGATGGTTTATCTACCATAAGCCACATGAAGATTTTGATCCTACACGAACGTACAGGCAAGAATACAGGCACATGGCAATAATTCTTAGCGTCATTCCTGCAATAGTTAACTATGTGATTAAAAAAGTAGGGAAAAGTTATATTTTGCTAAAACGCAGAGAAATATTGTTTCTGGAGGAACACCCCACCAGTAGTGACTCATACCTACTAAGGAGAAATGTGAAAAAAGACATGCAACTTATTCACATGTGATTTGGAAGAAAAATAAATAAAAGTATGGTCTTCTTAATGCTGTGTGTGTTTACCAGGCCTGAATGGGAAACAAATAATAGCAATACTGCCACTTGCCATTCATGTCATAGGAGAAGATTAAAGAGGTTTCGAGTATAGTTGGCTGTTCCATCCCATAGGTCAAAATGAAAGACATGCTGAAGTCTGGTGTGTCTGTCCAAAAGGCACAGATATTGCAGCCAAACTGTAATCCATGACACAGCACATTTTGTTCTCCAGACTACATCTTATTAACCTGTAGGGGTTTGAGGACAAAAAAATCAGAAGTTCTTTTGTTGCTCATAGAAAAATCCAAAAATATAAACAAATAAATTGGAAACCCAAAATCACTCTTGAAAGAGCTGAAATAAATTGCGGAGAAAACCCAAAATACCTAGGTGTTCGGCTGGATGGGAGGTTAACCTTCAGAAACTTCATTACTAATATCGCAGAAAAAGCATCTAGGAGGTTGAACTTGCTAAAGCGATTTGCAAATACATCCTGGGGAACCGACAAGACAATACTTAGACTATGCATACATAGAATATGTCAGATCCATATTAGACTATAATCTCCCCTTGCAAGCAACATCATCAAAAAACTCTTGTACACACTTGGACAGAGTACAAGGCTAGGCTCTCCACTTCATTTGTGATATCTTGAGATCAACACTAACAGTGGCCTACGAAATCGATACAAACCAAAAGCCACTAGACATAAGAAGAGAAAAGGCAACTGTAGAAGCAGATATAAACAAATCCCAAAAACCATCCTAACAAAGTAGTCAACAAATGGACATACAAAACAAGACTAAAACAAAAATTCCCAGTACAGATAGCAGAAGAACTAAACAAGAAACATAGCCTTTCTGAAGATAGAGAAATCTGAAAAAAGTATCAACTATCCCATCAAATGCATCCTTCATACTGCTCCAAATAAACACGACACTAATTGACAAGTCAGTAGCCAAGGCAACAAACCAAAACATCCTTATGTCTAGTGCACTAAGGATCTAATATTTGATTACTAGAGCACTATTTAATTACTATTTGAGCAAGAAAAAATTGATCTTCACCATTTTCTTACATATCACATACCACACACATACATCAACAAAATTTACATTGTTACATTCAATAGCCATTATTTTTTTTCCACACACACACACAAATTATACAAAAAGCTTACAAGGAAAATTTTTGGTTTTTTTTTCCAAATACCCTCTGTATATAACGCATAAAGACAAAATAAACAACAAACAAAACGCAGTGGCAGGGGGAAATTACTCAATTTTAGTGCAGAATGCTAAAGGTTAATTTATTATGACATCGGACATCAGCAGTTTGTAACCATTGCTCATAATTTATTATCTATGTGATATATTCTTTAAATAGCTTCTCTTTTTTTTCCAATAACTTGCAGAAGGGTCCACCAACAGGAGTTGACAAAGTTAAAAAGGGTGGCTCTTTCCAATGCCATAAGGTAAGATGAGAAAAAAAGAATGGTGTGTACTAGAAACAAGATAAATGTAGGCCATTGTGTTAGAATATGCAACAATAATATCTAAATATTGTGGGTGATGCACTTGTCTCCCCGGAACAAAGACCAAAACATAGGAAATTCTTCTTAGGGAACTCCTCTCCACTATTCATACAGTGCTTGAGCACATGGAGAGGTAGATATGTACTCACTGCAGAAAAACTTGAGTTCAACAGGCAAAACTTGGAACAGGGTAATGAAGTTTTGCTAATCACTGGAAACGCACATAATAACACACACAAATGACACTTCGACCAAAAAGCCTTTATGAAAAATACATTCGCAACCAAAAACGAAGAGTAAAAACTGCACTATTGACATTCACATAGCAGAGCTAGGAAGAGTTATACATGTATTTATTTATATAAGAGAAGGTTATCCTGGTCAAAGGTGAAACAATATAAACAGAGAAGTGACAGAGCAAATGATGTCATGCATGTGACTGGTGGGCATTGATTCTAAAAAGATCAATCATGCCAAATGGATGTATATAGCATTTCTCAAGCATGTGATGGGTCCAGTTGTCTGAGAAGCAAGACTTAATGGCCGTCAACTGAATATCATGTGCACCCCGATGGCCATATCATTGAAGTGGACAAGCTATCCACTGTTTAGCTAAGCTGTAAATCATGGCACAATGCATGCCATCCTCTGTACTACACCCTGTTAATCTGCAAGAGTTTGAAAAAGAACACAGAAGAAGATCTCACTGTAATACAGTGGATAGATGACCACATCATTGGCATATATAATATAATAAAATATATATCAACATTATCTGTTTGTGTTATTTCACCTCTTACCTTCGAGTTTTAACTCTTCTGGGTTATATCTATCTTTTGTTCTGCCATGTGAACTTCAACAGAGCCGAACAGATATAGACATGTTTCAAGTGAACGAAAGCAGAAGTTTTGCTGCAGTGAGTACATATTATCGAGTCCCCTCTGAGTAGAAGGCTTTTTCAATTGGCATTTGGCATTGCATTAAGCCGAAAGTTGAAGTCTCCTAGGTATGAAAGAAAGCTATGAGAAACCATCCCACTGCACATAGGAAGTAAGAACAAATCACTTGTAATTTCTGGGGATATTGACTGAGTGTGAGTCATAAACAGGATAGTGGAAAATTCAAAACAACAAAGATGTGGTTCTATAGAAGAATGCTGAGAATACTACGGAAAACTATAACAACTAATGAGGGGATGCTGAAAGAGTCATATGCGAGATGGGGGTTACTTATCTTTAAAGAGACTATCTTTATTTTTGTGGACACAATATGAGACAGAAGTGTGCAGAACATAGCTATAACAAAAGAGATCAAAGACGACAGCGTGACAAAATATTAGATAGTTTGATAGCTAGTTAGTTAGTCGTCAGATCATCATCACTGCAAACTGGACACATCCATAGTTGCTCCGATCTCTCCTTGAGTGTATCCGCCATCACACTTCTGCTGACAGTACCGGTCCTATGCTGGTTGACCATCATTCTTCTGCGCCCTCCAAAATGTTCACCTCTAGCAACACCACATCTCAATCCCTGATCTTTAATCCTAGCCATTGAAAAGGAATCATCATCCACATTCGTCTCACTCTCACGTGTTATATCTCTTAAGGAGTTCAAAGCGTCAGCGCGATCTATTGCCCCATCGCCCTTTGCCACAATCGCACACGATGCCAGTTGATCCGTTCTTTCATTGCCTCGAACGCCCACATGTCCCGGCATGAAAATAAATGTAACCCGCTTTCAAGCTCGCATTTCTCAAGGCCTCAATCCAATGTTCGCGAACGAGACCCACTTGTACCTTCTTAATCATACTCATAGAGTCACTCAAGATGCAGACCTGCGTTACTTTCTGTGTGCGTAGCCACTCAAATGCCTTGGTCACCGCCATAGTCTCCATGGTCATACTACTCGTAGTTTGATAGCATGTCATGGCAAAGGTCAACAACGATTCTGATAAAAGATCATGGAAATAGAGTTGTAGAAATCCATGATCAGCTATGCAAGCCTGCACCGCACCTAATGGGGATGAATATGAATCTGTGTATATTAATGTGATTCATTTACCACAAAAATCAAACTCAACAATAAAGCCAGACTCTTCTTATGTGTTCAGGATTCTGTTGGTCTTGCTAGATTTTCAGACTACTTGCTAGGATGTACTTCCCAGTTATCTCAGGTCAGAGCAGCCAAAGGTTTTTGTCTCAGCTCATTCTAGTGTGATGATGTTTGCCTTACAGTTCATTGAAGTCCAGGCAGTCTTGAAGTATTTTCTGTATTCCTGTTCCATATGGACATTCATTTGTGTTGGCTGCCCTGTTCTGGTAAAAGTAGCCTTGTAGTCTGCAGTGGCCAATTTTAAGTTGAAAGATGAGGGCCTGTTGTAGCCTGTGTAGTTGATGGTCTTATTTACGATCAATATCCATATCTTTCTTCGACTGTGATGAATAAAGATTCACATTTTGACCTCACTGTTTACATGCTGAAGTGAGATGTGTCCGGCCAAAAGGTACAGGTATCACAGCTAACCTGTAAACCATGACATAACACATCCCGTTCTCTGGACTACATCCTGCTAATCTGCAAGAATTTCAAAAAAGAACACAGAAGACCTCACTGTACTACAGGGGATAGCTGAATTGTTCTATTTTTAAAAACAGACTGCCAAGATTGATGAAATGTTTTTTATGTGGCAGATAAAGTTATTTTAATATTTGTTGGTAAGTTATTTTCATATTTAAGTGATGTTTAGAACTGCAAAACAAAAACATGGTGACCTCCAGAGACATAAAAAGTGTCATATTACATTGCATCTGACTCTAAAATATGTCAAATAGTTTCTTCTTCTTCAACGTTCATTCTCAAATTCCCACTGGATTTCTCTTGTAACAGGACAATGGTCCTACAAGATTTCCAGTTGGATGTAGTCCAGAGAATGGAAATGCGTTGTGTTGCCGTTTTATTTGCGCCAATGACCCAAACACATCCGTCTTCGGCGGATGTCAAATAGTTTACTAAATTGGATCTGTACCAGACTGAAAAAGAGCATTAAAAATACCAAAAGAGTAGCAACTTTGAGATTATTTCAGATCTGTGTGGATTTCTGAGTAGAAAAACAATGATGTATAAGTGAATTCATCTGCTTGCAAATCTTGATATATGGATGTGCATCACGGGATACTGCAACACACAAAGGTCATGTCTAAATTTCAGAAATGAGATATTTGAAGCAGTTTATTAACATAAGAAGAATCAAGGTTCACAATTGTACAATGGATGAAGATCAAAGTTCAATCTTTACAAACAATATTGGAACAGACCTATTTGAGATATTTGCCCTCCTAGGCACGATGGAAGAATATTGATTGCCACTTTAGGTATGGTAGGTAAAATATGCTTGAGATCTAGACATTCAGGAAAACCTAGAGTGTGATAAAAAACAACATTGAACAGTCTATGAAAGACTAATGCTTAGACTGGGTTCAGGACAATTTTAAGATATTTTAAATTGTGTGACATTCATTCTGGATGACCTCTTTACACAGAGTAGAAAAGGAAAGACTAAGAAAATGTATATTTAGACAATTACAGTGCATTTTATGCTATTTTATTTTGGTCCCCAGTCTTACTGTTACCGATACAGATGTGCTGCTCGCAGTCAAAATACACCAGACAGTTCAGCAGCAAATCTTGGTTTTCGCTGCGCCAATGACAATCTTCCAGATTATTTAAAGAAGAAAAAAACTGAACTTTAACTTTGGATTTCAAAAACATAGTTTGTGCACATCTTTATTTTATAGACAAAAATCAAGGAAATTGATTAGAGAGGGAATGTTGCAAATATATTGGTGGGTTATGTTATTACATCTTCTTCTATGTGATGTGTCCTTTAACCTTTAGCAACCTTGTTTCCAAATTATGCAATTTTCCTCTGAAAGCTGGCTTTTTTTAATGGCCTCGGATTTTTCTACACGTGTTTGATTTTTTTGGTATTACTGTTTTTATTGTTGATTTATTGATTTCAAATTCAGAGACAATAGAGATAAGAGGATGCTGGATATGATTTGGAGTTGTTGTTTGCTTGTGTGTGTCATTTTTATGTTGTGGACAATGAAAATCGACAGTGTGGATAAACGCACACAAAAAACTTAACTGTTCAAGGTCATCTGAAGACAGATCTGTAGAAACACGGCTCCTCAATTTCCTTGTCATATATCACTGCATTTACATTACTATTCAATATTATCAACATCTCCCTTAGTCCCCATATGTTAATCTACAATACCTGCAATACTAAAGCCTTAAAACTAGTCTTTGTCTGAATTACTATCCATAAAGAATACCTGAACAATGGCGTTGCTAACGTTAGGTCTATACATATTGTTGCTTCAAAACATCAGAAGATAGACTAAACCCACTACAGTTCTTCAAATACCATGAACAAATCAAGGGCTGATCACTCTAGTACATAGTTATTATAAAAGCATGATGGGAAATTAACATGGCTGATTGTTGTTCGTGGCAACAAATGGCGAAATCAGTGTGTGAATAAAGTTGCCATCTGAAGCCTACGTAGGTGGTAACTAGGGGAATAAAGTAGCAATTAGGTTGCTAAAGGTTAAAGAACGTTGTGCTCACTTCCACTCTGTAAACCTCTCGGCTCTGTGCCAGCTGCCCAGCCTCTTCCAGTGTTATGTTCAGAAGGTCTTTGATATCCTGTGTCCATTGTAGTCTTTGTCTGCCTCTTGTTCTCTTTCCTTGAACTTTTCCCTCTATGATTAATCTTTCTTGCCCATTGTGTCTCTATATATGTCCAAAATATGTTACCTTGGGTTTTTTTTTTAGTTTTGAGGATCCAGTCTTCTTCAATGTTCAGGTCTTTATGGACGTTTGCATTGGTTCATCTTTCTGTACATGCTATTCTTAGGACTTTCCTATAATATTTCATTTTGAATGCTGATATTTTCTTTTCTATTGCGAATGTCATTGCCTAGGTCTCACAACTATATGTTACAACTGCAAAAAGATAGCTCCTTAACCCTTTGACTTCGGGAGTAAATAAGTCAAATCATCACTGTAGTGCAGGAAAATTGTATGGGTTGTTGAATTTTTTTCCCCTAACATATTTGTCCACTGCATTCTCGCATTCAATAATTTGAGTGTATTAGTACTGTATACTCTAATTTATGAATTTACAAGCATAACGCTGCATTATATTATGGAGGAGACGTAAAACCTTTATAAGCATTTGCCTCGCAAAAGGAAACATTATTTCAAACAAATAATAACCACAATAGTCTGTGTTATTCCGGCATCCAATTATTTTTCTATAAGAAATTGTCCGCATATTTATCGGTCTCATCGCAAATATGTTGAATAATACTATCATTTGATACAGTTTCAAAGATTCTTAAAACATCTGCATGATCAATGTTTTGAATTATTACACCATTACGCCCCTGTGTTGCCAGGGCCCGAAAGGGGAGCAAAGAATAACAACACGGTTTACCTTCTCGCATGTCGTAAAAGGTGACTAAGGAGGTTATGGGATAGAGTTGGCTGTCCCATCCCATATAGGGTCAGTGACCCAAAGTCATGCAGAAGTCGGATGTGTCAGGCAGAAAGGCGCAGATATCGCAGGAGTGCTGTAAACCATGACACAGCGCATTCCGTTCTCCTGACTACATCCTGCTAATCTGCAGGAGTTTGAGAACGAATGCAGAAGAAGAAGATTACACCATTATTTCCTGAAAATGAAAATGGGGACCTTACTGTATCACACATGTCTTACTATGAGTTTAAAACTATGAGTGCGCTGCAGATATACACAATTTATATTGACAGCGGCTTCAAAGGCGGGGACCCAAAAGGCATGGTATCGGGCCAAAGGTGCACCAGGGACAAGTTGATAAGCAGCCAGAACCATTCAGAACGCAGTGGCAAACTACTGAATGTAACTGCCAAGAAATCATGACAGCCTACACTGAAGAAACTCAAAAGATCTGATGGTGAGGATCCCCAGGCCTGGCGTATCAAACAAGTGAACTTGGGAAGAGAAGAATGGCAGAACAAGTTCAACTATATGTGAAAAAGCCTGGCTGTGATACTGTAGAAAGTCCTGTAATCTACCTTGAAAAGAATTAGAATTATTACATGGAACATCAACAGCATGTACCAGGGGAAACAGCATACTATAGAAAACGAAATGACACGATTAGACATAGATATTCTAGGGATATCTGAATATAGATGGGCTGGCCAAGGACACTTCACAACCACAACTGGTGGAATGTTCATATATTGAGGCAAAGAGAAATTGGATTCAGCGAAGTCTGTACTTTACTGTCAAAAGATATCACTAGAACACTTTTAGGATACATCACAATCAGCGATCGCATAATTACAATAAAACTAAATTTGGCTGTTACAGACTTGCTCTGTAGCACTTCGCCACAGAGCCTGACATAATAAGATTAATTTGATGTATAAACTAATTATTTCAGGACTGTGAGACAATGTGAATGTACATTGACTATTACCGACAGATTACCAATGCACTTTAAATCCCTATTTATTTTTCTGCTCAACTAATTGTTGTTGTAATCTGCAATGTTTAATGAATGGTGTTCTCTATTTTTAGTGTGCAGTATATAATGGTTGGGACTTGAACTCGTGATGTTTTCCATAACTTTTCTCTGATTGCATATAGGCGTGACAAAATTCTTAATGACATTTTGATCCACAGTCGCCTCAGGTCTAATGTTCCTGCTCATTTTGGCTTTGTTTGTTGCAAATGTGGTCGTTATTACACATGTCCCTATGTAGTTCAAATCCGCTCTGTTTCATTTTCTAAGGCCATTTTTACTATTGATGAAGCCTTTACATGTAAATCTTGTAATGTCATTTAGATTATCAAATTTAAATGCTATGACAAGAAGTATATAGGTGAAACGGGCTTACGACTGAGTGACCTCATCTGCAGAAACCTTCATGCCATAAATAACAAGAGAACCTACCCCTCTCGCCATTCATTTCAATGGTGATGGTCATCATGGTGCCTCAATATCCAGGTCACTGTCTTCAGATCCTGCACCACGGATGAAAGATATGGGTGCGCTCTTGAAAATCGATATTTTAGTTTTTGCACTCATGCCTTTTGGACTTAAGTTCGGCACACTCATTTGTTTTATGTTGGTGTGGTCCTTGGTATATTGCTGTTCATGTTGTTTTGAGTAATACTTTTTTCTTTCTGTTCTTATATCCCTTCCCCTAGCAACAAAACCCACTTTCATGACTACATGTTTCACATACGTCATTGTCACCTTGACTTATATTGTTTATGTCTGCAGTCTAGTGCCTCTGTGGTGGTAACAATGTTTTTGCTGTTTTTAATTATCATTTCGCTGTTATTTTTGTGTATTCTTGACAAAGAACTAATAGTTCAAAATATTGAAAATGTCTTATGTAAATGGCACAAATAAAATGATGACCACACCTCTCCATTCTCTGGATTATACCCTGCTGAAAATCGAGTATAACCATTGTCTTGCTACAAGAGAGATTCAGCGGTAGTTTGAAAACAAACACAAGCAAGCAAATTATATGTTCATGACTTCTGTGTTCACTCTCTGATAACCAACACAAATGTTTGTGATTTGTGTCAATGAGCATGAAGTACATTATGCTGCTAGTTTCATGTGGAACTGCGTTATTTTTCACCTTCCAGACTAGCACATCCATTTTCAGCATTGTTCATGACTATAACCTAAAGGTGATGATGAAAGAGGGGGGGGGTATAGGTTGTTTCATAATGCTTGTTGTAAAACTGCATTTAATATTTCAATAACATTTGTTTCTGTGATTTTATGTCTTCATAATTGTATAATATAAAATTCTTATGTTATTGCTGTTTTCTCACATTGGCAAATTTCTTTGGACTTTTGTTGAGGTTACAATTATTTTATACCTAATAAGTGTAATTTATGTTAGTTTAACCATTGAATGTCATTTTATGAGGTATATTGACAATTTTTTTTGGTTCTAATAATGTAACCACACCTTTTATATCCACCGTTCACATATCTATGAACTGTTTTCTGTTTTTGACATTCAACTTATAATGTTGGTACCAAAAGTATTGCATACTATGAATGAGCATGCTCAAATGTTGAAAACTCAAGAAATATGCAAAAATTTACTTCTCAAATTGCATGCTAACTGAAAGTATTTGAGATAATGTACAGTACTTTTTTTAATATAATCCAAATAAGACATATGTGTTATATATTTTTAGTAAAGAAATGTAATATACCAACATGATTATTAGGTTGCACACACAATTTCATTAATTCAAGTTAAATTATTATCAATTACATTTTTTTAAATATCCACAAACATTGTTTGAAACACTTTAATAGGAAGCCAAAAAATTGCAACTACATGCACAGTAATAAAAACAACCCTGAAAATAATTGTTTGGGCAAGTGACAGTTGCAACACTCTGTTCCATTAGGATGAAAAAAGGCTGATGTTTGATTGCACCTTGATATGTCTTGATACAAATAGAATACATACTGGTACATATTTTTCATAGTCTCTAGTATAATCACTTTGATTTCTCTTTGTGGTTTGAATCATTTGAAGCTGTGATATATGAACCCTTAATGCCCATTTTCTACAATTATTTGTTTTAATTTTCTATGGGATTGGGACACGTTGTCTCAACAAACATTGCTGATGGAACTTTTCTATCCTTTATGTTCCTAGTAATATCCTGTCCGACTCTGTGGCAGAGTTGTACAAAGTGCATTTTGAACAGACAAGGTACCAGACCCACTGCCGGCAACTACATCTGTACCATTCAGAAAGCATAGGCAACCTACTGAATATATTTTATTGCCTATGAAATTGCTACTACCAAAAGATACTAGGTTGATTACTATGTCTTGAATATATGTTACCATCTTTTTTTAACATACAAATGTCAACTGTTTAATTATGTCAAGTTGACTAACTACCTAACAAAATTCAGCAAACCATTCAGTCACTTCTCATACCCAGCACATGTACTATCTGTATTGTTGAAATCTGATTTTTGAGTTTATACTCAGAAAGAAAATCCGTGTCATTAAACACTAGTCACTTTTTAAATGGAAATTTATAATATATCTTGCTGTATTCTCAAACTCCAGCAGATTAACCGAATGTAATCCAGAGAACAGTATGCATTTTGGTTCATTATGGAATGATGCATCCATATTGTTTACGAAATAAACCAAACATTATTTAGTGAAATGAATGTTCATTAAAGGCGCTTACAACGCAGCATCCATCATTCTGCACACAATGCACTGAGAGGCATTCCTCCCTGGAAGACCCTTGGGGTTGGGGGGCTCTCAGTACGTTGCGTGCAGATCAAATGATCGATAGCAGACGCTGCGTATTTTTATCTTCGCGTCACAGAAACTGCATGAAATCAAACCTAATATTAAAAAGTTGGAATATGTGAATACATCATTCCTTAGTGAACCTGAATATTTTATGACAATATCTTTATCCACCTTTTATTTCAACTGTTCACATATTTATGAACTGTTTTCCGTATTGACATTCAATTAATAATGTTGGTACCAAAAAATATTGCATACTGTGATTGGACATGGTTTATTTTATTTACACTTCTTCCTCGTTCTCCAGTTGATGTAAGAGGCGTATATAGATTTCTTCAATGAACTGTACTGTTGTCACCAGCCCCGAGACAGGGCTGTAGAGCTTGTCCATCAGAGCTGTTTCAGGTAGCCATAGTGTTCATGTGGTGTCATACAGTTCTATAAAATATGTGCTGTATTTTCTGGAAATTTAAATAACTAAATTATAATGTAATATATGAGCTAGCTTCAAAAACTTCCCGGAATTATTGGATTACCGGTATACAGAAATAAGTAACAATAGAATTATCTATAAAACATTTCCTTCAAACTAGTTCACAGATGTACTTTTATAGAAGAGTGCCAAACCATAGGGACAATTAAAAATAATGTCATGAAAGAAGATCTGTGTGATGTAGTCCAATTTTTGGGATTGTTGCTAGCACAAGAAAGTGGTTTTTTTTAACATGAGGGATAAAATATTTAGTATTTTAATATGGTTTGGGAAGTGCCAACAGCATACCCATAATTGATAAACATCACTATAGACTGTAAGTTATATAGTAACATGATTTTCTATGCCATTTAGTACATCATGTACAAGCTCGTTTATGCAGATTATTTTCATCCATACTTGTTTGGTATTAACTGTTTAATTGGTTCTCAAATAATTCAAGTGCCTTGAATTTTGCCAATAAATTTTTCTTCCATAGTCATGTGATTAGTATATCATAAACATAAAATGAAAAATGAGCATCTGATTCTTCCACATCACAAGGGCTGGTACATATTAGGACTGATTTGTGTCTGGGTGTCCTACCTGTATACAGCGTTGCAACTAGGCATTATGATACCATAAATAAGTTCTTGTGTGATTCTCTACGCACAGTCTGCCAGATAAAAATTGGGATTAAGTTCAAAGATCCAGTTATTCCTTCAAATTTAATGTGCAGTGTCTGGTACTTAGCATGCAACACTACAAGAGGAATCATAAAACTGGGTCACTTTAATGCTTTTATTTGATGCATTTGCTTTGGCCAGAAAAACAGCAAATCTCAAATTTTGTAGTTTCAAGAATACACTATGTGGAGGTTGCTTATATTTGTCCCGGATATGCGAGTGTGGATGGAAATTAATGTGCTGACCAATTAGAAAGTCTTGCCACTATAACAGATGGTCATCCTATGAACCGAACAGTACACTCCTTGCTCTTTGTGAATTCAGATGATCAGATGATTTTGAGATAAATGAGCATGAGTCAATAATGAGAATGCGTGAGTTGGGAGTCAGAATAGGCGTGGCCCATAGAGAACACCTAACAAAGATTTTTTTAAAGAGCGGTGAACCAACATAGAACCGGAACAATCAGCCATTATACCCTGAGAGATTTACTGAGGCAGAGATCTGAGCACCTATGGACATGTCTGGTGTGCGAAGAGGATAATCAACATATACAATACCTAATACTATGTGATGTGGAGGTGCTTTCCCAGATTTAGACCATTAACCAATAGTCTAAAGAATTTCACAAGAGTAGTATGAATTCCTTCATATGTTCAATATTACAATTTTATAACTTAACTTTCAATGTCTAATATGTAAAACTGTATTCCAGCATTATTATTTTGATGTCCTATTGTTAATGTTGCAATACTATTTTTTCATAGATCCATATATCATGATTTTTTTATGTCAATAAAATGTACATTTTTTAATTTGCTTAAAATTTTCAGTGGGAAACTTATACATATCAGTTAACATAGTCCAGTGTAATTGATTTAAGCATTAAAATGAGTGGTTCAAATTCCAGTATGAATAAATCCCCCACTCCATATAGTTGAAGATGGATATCTGACATTCAAAGTATGAGAAAATTTGGAGACTGTTGCCAAAGCTATTGTGTATGTGCTCTAATGCTGGAAGTGAGGCAGCACATATAGAGTGTTCTGGGTGCAGTGTTTTTGATTCCATCCAATTTGGGTTTTTTAAATATTTTTTTTTACAACTGTAGTTTATTCCAAGTTAGTGTATGCTTGGGTTTAAAAAATAATTAAGTATTACTAGTAAAATTTCATTGGGGTGTATAATGACTATTTGTTTTATCTAACTGTTGTTGCTGACATTCTCTACAATCCTGGATCACATTGGTTGGTGGTAAAACTGTAACAAGAAAAACTCTTTTTGGTATGTTCTATGAGCTTTTGCATGTTCACACAAATTAGAATCTAGTGAACCGTAATGTTGAAGAGCCAAATGTAACATGGGTTTTCATTTCTTCCCTCTCCTCTGTTGTTTTATCTCAGACTCTTGTAGCACAGCAGCAATTCATCATGATCAACAGATTAGCTGTGATATTTACATCTTTCTGCCTAACATCTGACTGGTATGTCATTATTAGATGTGGGTTACCTTTCCTCAAACTACTCTCCGATCAGGCTGCCCTACTGCAGCAATCATCCTGAGGAGGTAGTGTATGGTTTTAATAGCCTTGTTTGCCAGTCCCAAATCTAGCAGCTATTATGAGTTGCTGCCCACTACAAACAATATACCACTCATTATTTTGGTAGATATAAACTGTAAATACTGCATGTTTCCTATTAGGGTGTTGCAGGGAGACTGTGTATGGCTTGTGTGTTAAAGGCCTCATCCCCTGCTGTCATCACTCATATACAGGGTGAGTTTTCAGATTTACCCTCCAGAAAAAAATACAGTCCTTATTGTAAGTTGAACCCTGGACCTCTTGGTTGTGAGACCACCACTCTAACCTCTCGGTCAAGCACCACACTATTTTGATACATAGCCTCCCTCAAATTACACACTAAAGAAAGTGTAGCGTAGCTGGTGTGCAGCCTTATAATGCAACCTATGTACGATTTTTTTCTTTTCACTTTTTTAAAACATCCCACAACCTTTTGAGTGGAAGTCATAATCTTAAATTTTCTTGCTGGGCAGTCCTTTCTGTCATTTTCCCAGAAATAGAAAAAGAAATGCAAGTTGAGAAAGTGACCAACAAGTGGACAGAAGAAACACATGAATTGATTGGAGTGTCTTTAAAAAGCTTCAACAATGACATCTTCTTATGCTTGACTATACACCATAATTACACTATAACACCACTAGAGGCATTTATATCACTGAGGAACACACTGAGGCAAAGATAAAAATGTGCTGCTTGAATGTGTACCATGTCCTGCCAGCAATAAATCACACACTTCTGATCCAACTATCTCATCATTCTGTCAGATTTGGTGACCCATCTACAGTGATGTTACAACTAGTATTTCCTGTCACCTAGGAGTCTGCCACAAAAGTACAAAGGTGCAATGTCTGCTGTCCTGTATCTCTTTGTCATCTATAGAGATTATTTGATAGTGGACAAAAGTAAGAAATTGAGACAAGATGTGACAATGATTTCTTTTTACAGGTGACAGGTTGTCAGCTTAAACCCAACTTTCCTTAGTTGCCTCCTGACATGCCTAGAAAGAAGACCGTGGCCTATTCTTTGCACCCTTAACCTGACGTCCAGGTCCCAGTTGCCACACTGGCAAGGATAGATAAACAATAAACCAATAGTATAATGTGGCTTATCACTTTTGAACCACTAGCAAGTTCAACTGAGTTTTATGTGTGAGGATCTAACTACTGAGCACAAATATTAAACCTTATCTTTCTGTGAGATGGGGGGGGGGGGGGGGGTAAATCCTTCCTTGCTGTTTTTGCCTTTTATAAATATGAGCCATGTATTCATTTGTATTGCTGGAATGACTGGAGATTGAGTGTTCCAAGAATTATAATTGAAACTACAACCTTTAGATGTCAATGTGTGAAGGACTTACTTCATCCCACCCTATGAATATTTTCCTATTTTGATTTACAAAACATGGAATGTGATATATGGTATTTTATAACATTTCAAATTGTTACAATAATAATGTACCATAACCATATGCTTGGGATTTTGAACACCAATTTTAAATGATACAATAAAAACATTTTAAGAGGTTGATTGTATTTGTTTGTCTCATGGCCAGAAAACACTAAATATTTTATGACTACGGTAAATCATATCATCATTCCACACAAAAAAATATATATATAAACTTTAAAACTGATCCTGCCTTTGTGTTGCTGGAGCCTGTAAGGGGAGTGAAGAATAGCAACACTGACTTGCCACAGATCTCGTAAGAGGTGACTAAAGGCTTTTGTCCTTATTATGACTTAGTACATGGGAGCAATTACAAGCGACTATGAGAACACATATACATCCGTAAATGTGCAACTGATCCAAATACAAGGGTGCTACAGAACTGAATCCTCCTCTACAGGGATGTCTCTGTAGCATCTATTGTATTTCGATCAGTTACACATTTGTGTACGTAATCACTTGCTCTTATAGTCACTTCATATAAAGAATATGGACAGGATATACATTTTTTTTTTTAACCATGATAATCAACAAAGACATAGAAGAACAGGAGCTAAACATAAACATACATGAAGAGAAACTACAACAGGTAAAACATTATCAATATCTTGGACACAAGTTACAAATAATGGCAGCTGTGAAACAGAAGTTAAAAGGAGAATAGAAATGGCTAAAAGTACCTTCCATGACATGAGGAAAATAGTAACATCTAAACAAATTACAACGTTATAAATAAGAATTATAAAATGCTATCCTATATTAATGTATGGCTCAGAAACATGGACACTAAACAAACAATTAGAAGACAGAATTGATGCCTTTGAGATGTGGGTATATAGAACAATAGAGGGAACATCATGGAAAGAGAATAAAACAAACAAAGAGGTTCTAAAAACACTTGGTAATATGATGAAAGAATTACTAAGAGAAATAAAAATCAGGCAAATAAATATTATGGAAACATTAAAATACAAGACATCTTATTGAAGACCTTACTTGAGGGTAAAGTAAAAAGGAAGCGGGCAAGAGGTAGGCAGAGATATAAGTGGGAGAGTAAAATCACAAGATGGACAGGTTACACTCTAGCAGAGTGGACCACCAAAATAAGATACAGGGGATGTTGGAGGTCTGTTGCAGCCAATCTTCATTGAGGAGATGGCACTTGATGATAATGATGATTCCAGTGGAGAGAAGGCTTTGGGAATGGTTTGGCTATCCCATCTCATACGGGGTCAAAGTGACTCAGAAACCATGCTGAAGTTATGTTGGGTGTGTCAGGCCAACAGTGAAGATAAGTTATAAACCAAGACATGATGCAATATTTTCTCTGTATTCCTATGGGCAGGCAGCACATACTGCAAAACATATTCTGCAAGACTTCTTTACACTAAACAAGTTTTGAGGGCCTAGCAGTGATCCACTGAGACTGACATCCACAGAAAGTTTGTTTTGTTTGTTTGTTTTGTGTTCGCTCCATTGTAACCATCACGGGTGTCCGTGCGATTTCCGCCGGGAGCGTGATTACATTGTTCCATCGTTATGCGCCTTGTAGGCCTAGCACATCCGATTTCGGCATGCCTTGACAATTCGGGTGGGCTACCCTTAGCCTGTGACAGCCTCTATATCTGTCTCCAGGCACGCGTAGTGGCGACTCTTCGCCCAGATGATTTTGCTCTCGTCTGACTCGCACGAGGTGTTCCACTGTCTATGAACTTGCCTCGTGTAATTGGACGTGCTGTGCCCATTGGGTACTGAACCGTTTCTCATCCGTGAGCCTGGTTCCTTAAGGGGAAGAACTCAACAGAGGAGTTGGACCCTGGCTCTTTCGCCCTCTTAGCCAAGGTGTCATTCACCAACATCGTGTACCCCTTGTCCAAGTTCGAGTCTCACACCACGCGTTTGAGAGCAAGGCGTTCTTGAGCTGATCGTCCTTGTCCCAATAGCGCCTGAGCACATCAGGTACTGAACCCTTTCTCTCTTCAAGTGTATTTCCGGTGTAGGAAAACCTGACAGTAGAGTTAGGCCAGGGCTAAATCGTTGTCCCTTTTGTGCCTGAGCCCATCGGGTACGGAACCCTTTCTCTCTGCAAGTGTACTTCCGGTATAGGAAACCTTGACAGTAGTTTTGGACCATGACTACCATTGTTGTCCCTTTCTTGCCTAAGCCCATCGGGTACAGAACCCTTTTCTCTTCGCGAGCTTATTTCCGGTTTAGGAAGGCTCGACATTAGAGTTGGATTAGGTCTTCTTGCTTTACCAAACGCCAATGAATGGGTCTGGGTCTCTGCCTGTAAGGAACACAGGTAACTAGATGCTCGCCTCGAGCTGACTGAGCTTGTAGTTCCCCTTTCCTAGAGACTTTTCACTTTCTATTTGCAGTTTGCGCTGCCCTCTAGCGCTGTTCTGCCCTTTCATTGTTTCATTGTACTCGGTATGAAATCTATTTGTCTCTCGGCATGCATCTACCTTTACGTGCATTTTACATTGGCCGCCCCTCCAATGTTCGGACTGGACTGACTAGCTTCACTGTATGTCGACAGTGTCGCTATATGTGGTGATGCTGGTGGTGTCGGAGATATTGTCTGTCTCTTGTGCAGACAAATCTCTTTCCATCTGCTACCTCCACATTCTCGGACATGATCCCCAAAAGATTTGGCCAGAATCAGCTCGAGCTGCTGTATTTCTGTTTCCAGGGTGCACCGCTTTGAGGTACATTAGGGATCTTGATTATCTGCTAACCCTGGGTCCGCCTAGAGCAATGTGTTCCCTTTGCTCCCCATCCACAGAAAGATGTATTGGAGTCTTGAAGAGTTTTAAAATACAGCAACATGAATCAAGGAAACCAGAGTTTCTGTGTGAACATATTAAACTGAACGAGATCTCCCTCCTATTCATCATATACATTGATCATATACTAGTCAACACCAACAAGGAAGAAAAACTAAAAAACAAATGATATACTAAGTGAACTTCTTTTTGCAGATGATGAAACAATAAAATCAATATCAGAAGACCAACTACAACATATAGATAGACTCCATGCAATCATGCAAGGACTTTAACATGAGAATTAACACAGAAGACTGAGGTAATGACAATCACAAAAGAAGATGAGAGAACACTACTATCTCAGGGTGCTAAGGGTACCTTTTGCCCTGCGCTGACCCAGGATTTGCAGAAAACCGAGATTCAAAAAGTACCTCCTCATTGTGCAATCTGGAAAAAGAAATACAGCTGCTAGTGCTGTTTTCCTGGCCAGCACTTTTGGGGGTTGTGTCCATGAATGTGGAGACAGCAGATGGAATGAGAATTGACTGCAAATAGACAGGCAAAATCTCTGTGCCAACACATACAGCAGCATTTTCGATGCACAGTGACGCAAGACAGATCAGCTCGAGCATTGGAGGGGTAGCCAATTGGTCACGAAATTGGTAGACATAAAGACGAATAGTAAGAGTCGTATGTTAGCCTCTGTAAACATAACATATTGAGTACAATGAGATGGCAGTGTAGCATTAGAGGGTAGAGCTCCATGCAAATAAAATGGAAAATATTAAAAGGAAATTGGAACTGAAGTTTTATTTTGCTAGAGAACAAGCTTCTAGTCCCCAATGCTCCTAAAAAGTGTAGAGACTTGGATGAGGAATTCACGATGTTGCTGAATGACACCTTGGCTAAGAGGGTGAACTAACCCGGGCCCAACTCTACCGTAGATGCTTTACTATACCGGAATCATGCTCGCGGAATGAAAAGATTCAGTACCTGACGGGCACAGGCACAATACATCTAATTATGCGAGACGAGTATATCATACATTTGTGCCCCAAACATTTTGCGGCACACAGGGATAATAACAGATAGAAACCAAAACAAGCATAAATCATCAGAATTGTGCCCAATGAAGAGATAGTGCAACACATACTGACGGAATGCTAAACTCCTGAAATAGGTATTAGTTATGTTGATTATCCTCTTCGCACATCAGACATGTTCATAGGTGCATGACACCTCTGAAGTTTCATCCTCTGAAATAATGAAGTTGTTATGACATTCACCAATTACAAACAACCTTTATAACTCCACTTTTAACTGTTACAAAATACATACAGGTTTATGAACCTGGCACTAGCTGTTTCTTCTGGATTCGTTCTCAAGCTGCTGCTTACCGAGATGTAGTCTGGAGAATGAAATGTGTTATTTTATGGTCTGTACCATTCTGCCTGCCACATCTGACTTCAATGTGCGTGTTTGAGTGACCTTGGTCTGTGCAATTAGACAGTAGCTACACTCACAAACCCCCTTAGTCGCGTCCTATAACATGCATGGCAGGTCACAATACTTTGCTTTCATTTCAGTCCCCAGCAACACATGTACACTGACAATCTTCAAGAGCTTTTTATAACCAAGAAGCTGTGAAGATTATAAGCAACGATTTGGTTCCTAGAAGAGCATGGTATCCTAGTTGATAGTGAGCTTGCTCGCTATCACTGGGTTACAGCATGCCAGGTTCAAAAGCATGTCCAGACACACATAAATTCTGGTTGTGATTTCTCGCTTGACACGACCACTCTTCCAGTCGACTCAGCTGTAAATGAGTACCTGACGCATGAGGACGGAAAGGGAACCTAATAATTGCTGCAGCTTAGTACATGAAGAGTTATCTTCATCCCGACGGCAGGTTCTTGCCATGGGACCTACCTTTTGGTTCCTATCGCTCAGCAGACATTTATTACTTGTTTTTTATCTGCACCTGGTGATATGCATAAAGGCATGTTCTTTATACTTTATCAAATTTTTGTGTAGTAATATATATGAGTTTTATATTATTCATATATATCACATGTAATTTGCATAGCCAACAGCTGGATTCAGGAGTTTTTAAAAAAATGTTTTGTCCTTCTGGGCTTATGTTGTTTCTTCACTATCGGGTATATATTGGGTTTCAGCTCCAATATGTCAGCTATTGCACAGAAAATGAGATATGTTAGTCTATCCATTGAACTGATAACCCATCAGAGTTGTTGGTGGTAATGCCTTAGAGGCATCAACACATTAAGCCCTGCAACGATTATACTTCAGAGATGCAGATGAATGAAGAAAAATCTTGACCTGTCAATTCTTTGATGTTGCCTATACTGGATTTTCTTTTCTCTGCTCCTTTCACCTTCAACTGTTCCCTGCAGGATTGATTTTGGCAGGGAATCATGTTGACTTGCATGTCCAAAGCAAGCATGTTTTATCGTTTTATTACTGAAAATAGTGATTATTATAAGTTAGTGCACACATTCAAACTCAAAACCATGGATATGCAGCAATTTTATTTATCATTGGGATGCTGCTATAACCAGACAAGAATGAAACTAGATTTTACAAAACAGTTGTTTAGGTCTGGAAGCTTTAGATTTAACCATGAAAACAAGCTTGATGATCTAGTATGATCAATTAACTGGACATAAATGATATAGAAACATTTATATACTACAAAATTAGTCACATAGAAGTCTATTATCCAGTGGTAAAAAACCGGTACAATTTTGACTGCCACAGAAGCAAGGTTTTCTTTTCACAAATGAAGACATGCTGGTTTTTGGATCATTTACATCAAAATATGTTGTCGTTCTTGCCGTAGTTGCATAAACTGATTTATTTAATTTCACAGTTACTTCACCCTCTTTTTTGATTTTATGATTATTTTCAAATAAGCCATTGCTGTCATGTTTACATTTAATTCTTTTCTTTGGTGGATTAACATCAGACTCTGATAATTGAGAACTCTGGGTTATATTGTCCATTAAATACAATGAAATATCACTTAAATTTGATGTCTCAGAACAAAGAGGCCACATCTGAGCATTAATAGATTCAGCTTTAGGAATGCCTTCTGAAAACATGTTTGGAGTTGAATTACCACTATAGTCAAATGTGAGCTCTTCCCCAGGTTTAATATTTTTACCAGCAAAGAGTGCTAGTCTTGGTACTTGATGATTTGCTCTGACAGGCACCATGAAAAGATTTGGATCACATGAATGATTAATGAATCGTCCAACATTACCTATGTAACGAGGATCAATGTATGTGCACGTTTCTATACCAGATGCATGTTCTCTGAGGGCTATGAGATAGTTCGCTTCAGCAGTTGTGTCAGTCTGTTTCATCCGTTTCTTTGCCTCTGAGTCCCCAATTACTTCACCTGCATATTCACAAACAAAATTTAAACTAGATATTCCAGTGTTATTTTTGTTGTCCAACATTAATCCATATCCTTTGTCTTTAGTATAAAATACATAAAGCATTTTATTTATGCCTTGCTGGACAATTCTATTTGCACAGGTCTTTGGATCACAGGAGCAAGTACGTCCACATTCCAGAACTGGTGTAGATGATAACTCTCTTAAAATGTTCACCTTCAATAAACCGCTTTCATCATATGCGCTGCCAAAAAGTTGAAGACAAGAGCAGGCATCTACTTTACAAACTTCACTACAGTCACAACCAACAAATTGTTCTGAAAACTTGTCCTTGTCAAGGCCTGGTCCAGGAACATTAGTCTTCACATACTGAAATGCATATGAAGATAGAATTACTGCCAGACTAAATGATAGTTATCCACAGATTAACTATATTAACTTCACACTTCTCATACCACTATATGAATACATTGACAACAAGGATGGACAAACATAATACAGCTGAAGACGAATATGTTGGACATTGGATAAAAATAAAATAGCGACAACGCATTTTCATTCTCTGAACTACACTCTGCTGGAAATCTAGTTGGACCATTGTCCCGCTACAAGATAGATCCAGCAGAAGTTTGAGAATGAATGTTGAAGAAGAAGAACAAACAAAATGGTAACCTAAATATATGGCTTCCTGTGTGAATAAAATTGTATCCATAAACCCCTGATCCATTAGGGCTGTGCGAGTACTAACATTGGATGTATCAAGTCATCCTCTAAGGTGAAATAGTGCCAAAAAATCTTGACCTGTCCAGTCTTTGATGTTGTCTGTCTGTTATTGTCTTTTTCTCCTCTCACTCTTCCACCTTCAATTGTTTCCTGCAAGATCATTTTTGACAAGGAATCATGTCAAAATATATGTCCAAAATATGAAAGTTTTTGTTGTTTTACTATTGAATAGTGATTCTTGTGAACTGTGAGCCTTTCTGCTTTATTTCTTATGTGCTATTGTCTTATGCTCTCTATAGTAAATACAAAAAATTCTATAACACTTGTACTTGATGGCATGTGTCTCTCCATGTCTGAAGTGAGTGTCCAACTCTCAACACTACATAACAATCTTCTTCTTCTGAGTTCATTCATAAACTCCTGCAGATTAGCAGGCTGTACTCTGGAGAATGGAATGCATTGTGTCATGATTTAGGCCTACAGCTTGCTGTGCTACATACACCATTCGGCTTGACACATGACTTCAGCTTGGCTTCTGAGTCACTTTGACCCTATATGATCGGGATAACTCCACCCTACGACCTCATTTCTCACCCATTACAACATGCATGGAAAGTAAACAGTGTTGTTATTCTTTCTTCCCCTTTTTGACCTGGGCAACATAATACTAGGCAGCACTAATGAGATATCATTGTGAACTTCACTCCAACTCTGATTTTGCTTTTCCATATCAACTTTAGTCTTGACATAGAAGATAAAGATACCTCCAGCCTTATTTGTAATTCAGTTTTGGATTTTCCATCGCTGAATACGCATGATCCTAGACACTTGAAAGTATTCAATTCTTCATCATTATGCCCATTCATCATGATGTTGGTTTGTGCCTCTGATATGAACCAATGATCTTGCTATTTTCCGTGTTGATTTCCATTCCGTACTTGGTAACATTTTCAACTTCGTTGTTAATTCTTATAGTTATTATTCTGAGAGATGGGTCACCTCCAATTCTTCTTCTTCTTCAGCGTTCATTCTCAAACTCCTGCTGGATCTCTTCTGTAGCAGTACTACTAGATTTCCAGCAGGATGCAGTCCAAAGAATGGAAATGCGTTGTGTCACCATTTTATTTGCGCCAATGGCCCAACACATCCATCTTCAGCGGAACCTCCAATTGATAGAGACGTTATAATCCTTACTGGTCTCTTGTATTGTGTGCTCCAAGCATATGTTGAAAAGTACTGGAGACATGATGCATCTCTTCCAAACTCCCACATTTGTTCTAAAGACCTTCGCAATGGTATTATTTGATAAGACAGCACTATTGTATAGTGACTATAACAATGACTATGAAGGTGGTGTAAAAATTAAATAGTCTCAGCATATACCAATACCATCATTTCAGAAACACTCAAATACCTTCGTAAAGTCAATGAAATTGTAGTATTGATTATGAAGTCTCTACATTGGAAGTTAAGCAAGGTTGCAGAGGATGTCAGAAGTTGGTTTCCAACATTTCTATCCAACAAAGTATGACAACAATACAACACTAATCACATCAGTTATTCACATTATAGGCCAGTTTTTCCTATATCAGAATCAGGCCCACATGTGAGCAAAGGTTTAGTAAATGAAGACACAAGACAATAGACCATCAAATTAAAGGAGACAGGTTGACTGGCAGCGGAACACCTCATACAAGAAAATTCGGTAAATTTTTCATTTAAATAACTGTTGCGCTATAAATAGCAGTTTACATTTTGAAGTAGCTGATGTCATGGATTTCCATGCAATACCAATGAATTTGAAGGATGCTGTGACGTCACATCCCCCCTGACATAAACTAGTTGTGACCCTGAATCGGCATCCATAAATTTCATTAGTTTTACACAGAAAACCATAATCGGTTAGTCAAAAATGTAAACAATTTTATATTAAATGAAAAACTTACCTTATTCATCATTGCATGGCGGATGCACCAGTCCGGAACACATTATTTCTCATTTATTTATTTACTAGTAGGGAAATTTATAAATTAAATCGAATATTTTTACATTAGATTCTTTATACATCTCTGCACCAGTACAGAATACATTTATTACAGTCCAGAAAACATTTATTACAGTCCAGAAAACATTTATTACAGTCCAGAACACATTTATCTCCACTAATATGCAAATTTATAAAACAAATAACTCAGTGTACACTGCTCTTGTCCAAAGAACTTGTGTGCGCGCCAAAGACAGGTTTACCGCCTCATTTTCCTGCCTGTGCGCATGCGCACACACAATGACAAACCAAATCAACTCTTGTTGCAAACTCGAGATTTATTTGTTTGAATTAATTATTTACCGCCGCAGACGGATGTGTTGCCGAAAATCAAGCGGCAACACAACGCATTTTCATTCTCTGGACTACATCCTGCTGGAAATCTAGAATAGATCATGGTCCTGCTACATAAAGATCCAACAGGAGTTTGAGAATTAATGCTGAAGAACACCCGTGTGTTGCCGGCCCTAGAGGGGAGCAAAGAATAGTAACACTTTAACTTCCATGCATGTCGTAAAAGGCGACTAAGGAGGTTATGGGATGGAGTTGGCTGTCCCATCCCATATAGGGTAAGTGACCCAAATCCATGCTGAAGTCTGATGTGTCAGGCCAAAAGGCGCAGATATCGCAGCAATGCTGTAAACCATGACATAACGCATTCCATTCTCCGGACTACTTCCTGCTAATCTGCTAACCCCACCCCCCCCCCTTTATTTGCTGCCTGCCAAAACCAACTTCCATTAACTTCTAAATTCACTGCTCCAATACTAACCTTGACTTGGAAGGGTTGGGAATCACATACTATCAGCAACGGTTGGGGAATACTGCGAAACTAGGCCAAAGGTCACAGTTGTTACTAAAACGAGGAACAAGCTGAAAATTCAAATAGGATGAATTTTGATAATATTTGAAGCAATATTGTCCTGTCTCTATGTTATTTATGCATATAACTTAGCAGCCCAATAATTGTACACATACGGATGTTGTGTTTGTATTCCTGAAGATACTTCAATACTTGTACATGATATTCGTTGTTGTAGTCACGGTTACGATTGATCTGTTTTCAGTGACTTGTGCACACTGGTTTAAAGTCTTGACGAGATCACATCTTTTCAGGGAGATATGGTTGGTCAAGTACAGAAAATAAGTTTACTTGAGTTGCAAGGCGATTCGGTGTCGCTAGAAGTACTAGAACAGACCTGGTTCAATTCCCGTCAGCATTAAGAATTATTATCATAAGAGAATAGTCGACTCAAATCCAAATTCCTGTAGAACGTTTCCTGGGAAACAGTTACAGGGACATGTGGTTTGTAAATAAGTTCAATAGCACAGTGGAGTAAGCCGTACGTAGAGTTGATATTCACTCGTTGTCTTGTAACTGCTATGATTACTATGAACTTGAAGGCTGACACATGCTGGGAACGGTTACTTGATTTAAAATCATGCTGAAATCAGATGTGTCATGCCTATGCCTACATGACAAATCAGACAGTACAGTAGTGACTACTGAGTAGTCACAGGCAGTGTACAGTAACTGTACAGCTGCATAGGCCTACTGCATACGAACCATAGTATGGTCCATACTTCACGCCCAAATTTGAAAAGCACACTTTTGTACACATTATTATTCACATTTGCGATATTACTGTAACGGGTAACGTAATTTACTGCACTGTACAAACTACAATTACTGAATTAGGCCTACAATAATAATAATTATATTATTAATATTAATAATAACATTAACTTGATTAATAATATTCGTGCTATTTAGAACAAAAGTGAAGACAATGTCAGTAACTGTATTATCATTGATACCTTAAATGAAGTTCGCAATGGGGAACCTGGTGGTAATTTATCGCAAGCTACTGGGTAAGTCTCGATTCCATGACTTAGATCTATTGTTGAGGAATCATTCACTGTTTCCATTTTCTTAATTTGATTTATAATAGCAATATGCACATAGTAACCACCCAACTTTTTGAAAAGCTCCAAGCTCGAAGGACAAAAAAAGCCTAAATAAGCCAAATTCTTCTCTCTCTCTCTCTCTCTCTCTCTCTCTCTCTCTCTCTCTCTCTCTAATATATATATATGTATATATATATATATATATATATATATATACATATATATATATATATATATTCTTCTTCTGCGCTCAGCATCTGTGGTCATGCTATACCGTCAGGCCTGTCGTCAAGAAAGAAAGAAGATTGCCTTTTTCTTATATTGTTGATTAAGGTCCGTTTCGCATTTAACTCGTTCAACACCTCTACATTAGTTTTTCTGGCAGTCCGTTGTATTCTCAGCATTCTTCTGTAGAACCACATCTCTGTTGTTTCCAATCTCCCACTTTCCAGTTTGTTTATTGTCCAAGACTCGCACCCATATGTTAGTATAGGGGTTATATAGCACTTCGGAATTCTCTTTCTCACCTCTAATGACAAGGTCATATTACACAGTATATTTTTCATTTTTCTGAATGTTGTTTCTGCCTGTCCTATTCTGCATCTTATTTCTGTTGAACTTCTTCCATCTGCTGTAATCATTGTACCTAGATATTTGAATTGGTGTACCTGTTTTAATACTATATAATTCACTTTGATCTTGCAATGTGTGTTATTTTGTTTCTTTGAAATAACCATTACTTCTGTTTTCTTGATATTTAGGAAGAGACCTTTCTCTTTACTTTCTGTGACTACTACATTAATTAAATCTTGAAGGTCTTCCTCACTTTTTTCAATTAGAACAGTGTCATCCGCATATCTCAAATTATTTATGTTATGTCCTCCCACTGATATTCCTGGGATATCTACTATTGCACGCATTATGTTTTCACTGTATAAAGAGAACAGGTCTGGCGAAAGCACGCATCCCCCGTCTGACTCCTTGTTTTAATTGTTGACAATGGCCAAATTGATTTCCTACTCTTATTGCTGCTGTTTGTTGCCAGTACATGTTCTTAATTATTCTTAAATCCTTGCTGTCAATGTTCAAATTCTTTAGCATGTGTATAATTTCGCTATGTTTAACTATGTTCAAATGCTTTAGTGTAGTATATAAAACAGAGGTACAGATCTGTTATTACCTCTATAGACCTCTCTATTAGTGTTCTCAATATATAAATAGCATTGTTTGTACCTGTGCCTTCTACAAAGCCACATTGTTTTGGACTTATTTCTGATTTTATTTTGTTTCTCACTCTCTTCATGGTGATTCTGAGAAGTATTTTGATTATTTGGCTCATGAGGCTGAGTGTACGGTGTTCTTCACATTCGTGTTTTCTAGTGTGTAAAGTTGAATATTTCTGGAGGGGAGTCGGAGTTTAGACGTTGATCGTGCCGCCATGATGTTCGCTAGGCGCGAAACAAGGAAGCGACCGATAGCCATCGGTATAAGTGGTAGCTCTGCAACTGGGCAGGGCGGGGCACCCATTTGTTCTGACATAAAGTATTGTCAAAGGGAGCGGATATAAATGGATATCCCCCATATGGATGTGCAAAGCAACAGGAAACTACCGCATTATTCTCCCAAGATGAAAGTCATGGCAACACACAGAAGTAGGCCCTATCTGTATATCTTTCTTGATTAGAAAACTGGCCTCACAGCACGTGGGGCATTCCCATAAGTAAGGACATGAACTTGGACAAAGACATCAATAGAGCAGTGAGTGAATTTAATAGATGTATACTACATGCTGCTAGTAAAACCATACCCAGGGGGGCACGCAAAAACTAAAAACCCTACTGGAATGATGAACTGGAAAAGCTGCAAAATGAGATGGAAACATCTAGACAGCAGGCTGAGAACAGACCTAGCCAAGAACATCACAACAAATATCAGCAAACAAAGGCTAAATTTCAAAGAGCCAAGTTACAAGCCAGACGGAGCAGCTGGAAAGAAAAAACAGAGTCGCTGAACCTAGAAAGAGATACTAGGAAATTATGGAAACTTGTAAAACAACTAAATGATGAAGGTACAGGGAGAAATACCAGGATCACACTTAATAAAGATAGAAACATTTTAACAGGTAAACATGCAGCTGATTACTTTGCAGATTCCTTTGCAGAAGACAATAACGTCAAAGTCAGCCCAGACAAACAACAGGAGGTTCGAGAGAACCAGCAAAACATTGGACAAGGTGAACATATACCTGAAGTCATGGAGGCACCAATCACAATGAGAGAACTGGAGCATGCAATATCCAAATTGAAAATGAAAAAGTCCCCTGGAGCTGATGGAGTGTCCAATGAAATGATTAGAAACCTGGGAAGTGCAGCAAGAGCAAAGCTACTGCAGATCTTTAACACAAGCTGGTCCACAGGTAATGTACCACAGGCGTGGAGAGAAGCAATAATGATACCACTCCTCAAATCAGGAAAAGATGGCAACACAGTCTCCAACTACAGGCCCATCAGCCTCACAAGCTGTCTATGTAAAACAATGGAACGCATTATCAATCTTAGGATGCAGTGGTACCTTGAAAGTGAAAACCTTCTGGTATCACAGCAAGCAGGTTTCAGACAGTGCTACTCTACTGAAGATCAGGCAACCTACCTCTCCCAAGAGATTGAGGATGCCTTCCAAGAAAAGAAACTGGTACTAGCAGCATGGATAGACCTCAGGAAAGCATTTGATAAGGTCTGGAAAGAAGGGCTCCTAAAGAAATTGCGAAATTGCAGGGTTAGCTCAAGAATGTACAAATGGGTAAAAGCATACCTGCATAATAGAAGAGCCAGGGTACAATTAGATGGGCGCAAGAGCAAGAAAGTTCTACTGCGTCATGGAGTCCCCCAGGGAGGAGTCCTGTCACCCACACTTTTCTTGGTTTACATCAATGACCTAGTTGCTGAACTACCACACGGGATCAAAGTGGCAATGTATGCTGACGACATGGTGATCTGGTGCACGGAAGAGCATGCAACAGTGGCCAGTAAACAAATACAAAGAGCTATCGATGCCCTAATCTTATGGGCTAATAGATCCTGCGTCAGCATTAACACAGATAAGTGCAGCACTACACTCTTTACCCTCTCACCAAAACAAAAAGCTGGTCAAATCAAGATAGATGGAGAGCTCTTGAAAGAAGACAAACAACCCACATACCTCGGAGTTACTTTTGATGATAAGCTGACATGGAAGCAGCACATAAACAAAGCAACAACAAAAGCCAGGAGGAAGCTAGCTATCCTGAGAAAACTAAGTGGAACCACATGGGGAGCCAGTGGAAATATACTCAGTAAAGTTTACCAGCAAGGCATAAGACCACACCTGGAATACGGTTCAGCTGCGTGGTGTCCTGCATCAAACACCACATTGCAAGATCTAGATAAAGTGCAAAACCAGGCACTTAGAATAATGTTGGGAGCAATGAAATCAACACCCATAGCAGAGATGCAGAAAATGGGAAGAATGCAAACACTTGGCGAACGCAGAGACACAAAAGTACTAATTCAAGCAGAAAAGTTTCAGTGTATGCCAAGTCATCCAATGAAGGAAAGATTCCAAAATCTAGCAATGGGACGACTGAAAAGGAGCAGCTTTATCCATCAAGCTAAACGACTCCGTAGACAACTTACAGACCTACCTGAAGTTGACAGCCCCTTAAGGTCTGTACCAGAGCAAACCCCGTGGAGTGAAAGCCATGGAATGCCAATATACATTCAGACCCACGTGAAAGGAATACTAAGCGAGGACGAACAGAACAGTGTGCAGCGAATGACAGTCACCCTCAGTTTCCTGGATGAGGAATATCCACAAGATATATGGGTCAGAGTGTACACAGATGGGTCAGCACAGAATGCTGTGAGGAATGGAGGTGCAGGTGTATATATAGAATATCCACACAAGCCTAGAGATACAATCAGAACACCGACAGGAAAATTCTGCAATAATTATGATGCAGAAATCCAGGCAATTAGTGTAGCAGCTAAAAAACTGCTGAACTCCAACTCTGACCTACAGCCTGTGGTATTCCTGACAGATGCAAGGTCAGTGCTTCAAGCTCTCCAGTCTGGAAAACTAACAGACTTAAAAAAACTACTTAGCGAATTGTCTTACCAGTATAGGGTAACCATGCAGTGGATACCCTCTCACTGTGGAATACCAGGAAATGAAAAAGCAGACCAACTGGCTAAGGAAGGTGCTGCCGAAGACCAACCAGATATACCAATCACCTACCATCAGAAAAAACAGATGATAAAGTCAATAAGAAAGCCACAAACACCAACACAAGATGACTATCACAATATGAACAGATCAGAACAAGTTATAATTCTACGTCTCAGAACAGGACACAACCGACTCCGCAGTCACATGTATACAAAGTTCAAGATTGGCAACACGGCCATGTGTACATGTGGACAGGCAGCACAGAGTGCCAAACATATACTTCAAGATTGTTCTGAGCATGAAACGCTGAGGCAGACATATTGGCCAGAGGAAACAACACTGGAATCAAAGCTCTATGGGACACTGTATGAACTACAAAAGACAGTGAGTTTTATTAAGGAGACAGAATTATAGATATAGACATGTTTCAAGTGAACGAAAGAAGAAGAAGAAGAATTCCCATAAGTGCTCCGCCCTCTGTTCCAGCAGCCATTAGACTCGATGGTGTTTCGAGTCCAATGCCGCCGAAACATACGTCGACATCAGGGCACAACTCTGGCCTTGCGACATGTTTCTTTGTTGTTCCGCCCACCCACGTCGTGCCCGTAACTAAGTTAAAACACAACGTCGGCCTGTCGGAACAACACGGTAACTGCTATCGAAGGTTACGACTACGGGATTGTATAGATGACGTGCCATGAAGCTTCTATAAGAAGATAACTTCAGTATAAAGGCATGCCATCTACTAAGGTTTTCTGTTGCATGGCTGGTTTATGTCTAGTGAGCCATTGGTGAGACCCACAAACACAACCGCATGCGCATATATCTGTCTATCTATCTATACACTGTGGTCCTTGTTTGCCCTGCGGCGTCAGGGGGGGGGAGAGTTCTCTAGAGGTGGCCTTTTTGTGTGCTGTTTGTAAGCTTATTCCTGTGGCTTCTTCAATTTATGTGGTCCATCTTTTACTTGATATGCTTCTGCCTTTATAGTCGGTATGTCTATGTGTTATGACCATCTGTGGCATGCTGTCTGTTGTAGTCTGGAAGCGTGTGAAAACCACTTGATCTGTTGTCTTTTGATGTGTTACAATACTGGTATTGTTTTGGTTTTTTTCTGTCTGATGTTATCGTTTCTATTTCTATATCTCAATGACACTCCGAGTATTCTTCGTAGACATGTCATTTTTGCTATCACTATTTTTCTTTTGTCTTGTGCTGTCATTGTCCAGGTTTGGCACTGGTAGCACAGTGATGAAATAATGTTATTTTTGTATAATGCAATTTTAGTGTCTATGTTTAAATTTTTGTTCTTGAAAATACGTGTTATCTGTCCTAGGATTGGTATATTATGTTGCATCTATTTTGTATCTCTTTACTGTTTTTCCCTTCACTTTATATAATGCTTCCTAAGTAAGTGAACTTTCAACACCATTTTTTTTACCAACGTTGTGTTATCAGTGTCAAACTTGGACATTAGATTCCAGAACAATTCATAAGATTAACATCACTGAAATGAAATATGTGAGACGTATGATTGGAGTTAGCTTGAGAGACAAAATCAGGAATGAAGCACTAACGAAGCAATTATGGTTCAAGTCAACAATATAATACATCCAGAAACAACAAGTTAAATGGTACGGCCATATAATCAGACAGAAAGAGCAAAGTATTATCCACACAAAAAAACACCACTTAACAAACGATACGAAAACAGTCGACCTATTGGACGCCCTTGTAAAAGGTGGATAGATAGTGTATTAGAGACACTCGGAAATATAACAGCAGAAGAGGGAAAAAGACCGTACAATCACTCTCCCCTCAACACCGAAAGGTATATGAGGACAGAAAGAAGAAGAAGTAGGTGAACTCCTTTACAAGTTTAAGGTGTTTATTATCGATGGAGATAGTGATATTTCTTTCTTTCTTTGCTATTGCCATTATTTCGGTATTTTCAATATTAATCTTCGTTTTTTTTCACATTGTGTATGGAGTCTGTTCATATTTTCTTGCAATTGTTCTTCTGAAGTTGCTATTAGTATTTGATCGTCTGCAAAGAGTAGTTCGTTCAATTTATCTTTTATGTTATCTCCTTCGTTGGTACTTATTAGTTTACAGTTGTGGTCGATATATGTTATAAAATGTAGAGGGGATATGACACACTACTGGTGAACTGATTGAATTAGAAACTTATTGCTTCTTACTAACTCACTAACGTGAAAAAATACACTATGACATGTTTTTTTAAACTGTCATGGCAACACTGAAAACAATACATGTTATTTTTTATGGACGTATAAAAGTGACTATGGGCATTTATTTATCGTACATTACATGTCAACAAAATATGCTATTCACATTATCTAACATATTAGTTTGCCTGGAATAGTTATATCAGATTTGCAAATACGAAACAACGATTGTTAGTAGCACTGTATTCAAAATATTGTTAGGTTTAAGATGGCAGCCATTACGGCGGAATAAATTTTAAAATTCCTTTTATAAGATCTTGTTTTTATTTCCATATATTTGCTATTATCAAGGGTTTACTCATCCAAGGTGCGTAGATTTATAATATTAACATATTGATTATGATTTAAATAAAAATAAGAAAATACACCAGGTAAGAAAATATCAAATCATGCATGTGTTTTCTTTGTTATCCTTAGTTAAATACAAGGGAAATAAGTATGTTATTGTTATAGCAGACGCCGTACAATATTTGCGGACATTATTATATTACAATAAATTTATATGAATAGTTTAATTTGAAAATGTGGAGATTCATTTTAACTTTTATTTAATTTAATGGAGAACAAATATATTTTATTGTATTATCATAATTATGTCGGTGTATTGAATTGTGCACAGAAAACAAAACTTATCTTTGACAACATCCTGGCATCCATGAGTTACACTAGTAGACCTGAGTTAGGCTCAGGCCTACACACAGTTACAGTACACTTACAGCTTACAGACAAAACAGACTCCAAGATCAAACCGAAAGGATTAGGGATAGTTAGGCATACCTGGGAGCAAATATAAACAGTTCCGGAGATTGTTCAATTGAAATTAAAAGAGAAGATTCACAATAGGCACACTCAAATTAACACAAATGAGAAGAAAGCGTTGACTGTTGCGAAGTAGTAATAAATAATTATGCAAAAAATAACCCTTTTATTTTTAAGATCACATGTTGTCCCAGTGGCAACATATGGATGTGAGATTTGGACTTTAAACTAGACAATATCCAGAAGAATAAATTCATTTGAAATGAAGTGCTACAGAAAGCTCCTACTACGAATATCATGGGCAGAGAAAAAGAAGAAATTAATTGATATTTTGAAATTACTGAAACTAAATGAAAGTGGCTTCTAAAAAATACGATCATAAGAAGGAAGCTACAGTATTTTGGACACTTAAAGAGACATGATGGCATCAGAATGCTGATTGTAGAGGGCAGAGTGCCGGGAAAGAGAAGAAGAGGAAGACCAAGAAGACAATAGACTATTGACATTGAAGAATATGTGAGTATGTCTCTGGCCAATGGAGACCTGTTTGTCTGGGACAGAGGTGTTCAGATTATCTATGATGAAGACAAGATTCTGGAAAGAATATGTCACTTGATTATATATATATATATATATCAAGGTTATATATAGATTGTATATAAATATATGTGAAATATATAATATTCAACAGATTTCACAGCTTTTGATCTATCAAAAATACGGTAGACTTATATCTAGATAGGTCTTAATCTCCTTATCACTTTCTCACACGTCTCGTATCACACACACAAACAAAACTTACACCAATACATGCAGAATTTAATTCTTTATTTATATGTGCAAATATTATTTAAATATCTGTAACAACAACAAAGCTGTTGTGATTTCAAAATAGCCACCAACGATTGCGTAACATTTCCAAAAACTGATTCAGTGGCAGGAGAGAAATTACGTAATTGTAAACACAGTGTGCTAAAGGATATATATGTGTGTGTATATATATATTATATATATATATATATATATATATATATATATATATATATATATATATAAACACATGCACGCACGTATGATTTTAAAATTTTATAGGTTAAATTTTTATTGTTTTTTTCAGTTAACACCATTAAAACTCATCATTCCCAAAATACAATGTGGTTATGGGCACTACTTGGCTGAAAATGGTGCAGCAGAGCAAGATTTATGGTTTATTGTGAAAAAATGCACTAGCTTGGATGACATGCAACGACTTCTAACCATGAAGCCATATATTACATATTTAAACAATACTTTATTGCTCAAAAAATTAGTTTTTTGTCATTGACAGATTGTCCAATACACCTTGAAAAAAAATATAGTTAACTGGTCCTATAATGCTGAGAAGAACACAGCTTGAACACTTAATAACCACTGGAAAGATCAAGGGCAGAAGAGATAAGGGACGAAAAAGAGAAAAGTTACTAGATGGACTTGTATTGTGGCATGGTAGAAGCTCAGCAACCGAGCTTATTGACAACGCTTAGAGACAGAGAATCGTGGAGAAACATGATCGTCTACGCCATTCGGCATGACACTTGATTGATTGATTGGTCCTCTAATTTCATTGCAATGTTTCTTGTATTTTAATTGAACTAACCAAAATTGTCCTCTATTTACAAACCAATTGTACTAATTGGACAATTAATAGCTTTTGTGCATTTTTACTTTACTTTGCTAAAGACATGTTTATTGACATGTAGAATCTGCACTTTAATTTTTTTTAAATTACTTCAATTAGTTATTTTGTTTCCTCCATTCACAATGTTTTACAGGTATCCATATATAATGTCATTTACATTTTGAACTTTTGATTAGCAACACAATGCCTCGTAAACGACAACAACCTGATGTCAAGGATGACAAAGATGATTCTCCAGGTCCTTCTCAGATCAAAAGGAAAAGAAAAATTCTTAATTATGATCCAGTAAGTTAACTTATTAATATTTCCTTTGGTGCATACCGCAGAGATATTTCTTATTAAAGTGTTTATTATTTCTGTAAGTTGACTGATCTATTTCATTCTTCCATTGTTACCTTTCAGGTTTTTAAGGCAGATATAATTTTTATAATAAACATTATCTTCTTACAAGTTGTATACTTTGTGAAACATATTACTCTCATACTACTCCCTTGACAAGGCAGACTAGCAAAGAATGGAGAACGACAAGAACAGCCATATACATCAACGACCATTCACACAGTTAAAATGATGTTGAAATCTGTGAACAAAGAGATTGGATGAACAGATGGGCCATGGGAAACACTGGGAGGGAAATCTATAAATATATGTCCAGCCCGAATTATAAAGACAACATCAACTTCCTGAGAAGGAAAGACCAGAGTATCATTTTCTAACTTTGCACACAACATGTACAGCGTAACAATCACCTGAACAGAATTCAGCCACAACACACTTCAGGGTGCTGGCTGTGCACTCAACTCTATGGAACTGTTGACCACTACCTTTTTGAATGTTCAGCGTTGAATGATGTCAGGAAAATGCTCTCCCTCCAAGGCCAGATAAATGGAACACATATGGAACAAAACAACAGCTCATAAACACATGCATATATCACACAATGGCATTGGGTCAAAGGACATGAGCCCATAGACCACAGGATCATAAACCAACCAACCATACTACTCCATCAAATATTTCCCCCCAGTTTATTCAAATATTTGTTTTCTAGAGTTTGTGACATGAAGTTTTTCATGATGTGTATATTTCTATGTAGATATTTAGATGCTTTATGGTTGCATTATGTTTTAATACTCCCCACTTGTATTTGGATGGTCATATCATGCACCCAACACCCCTCCCCCCACCTATTCTGCATTAATGCCTATAAAAACATATATCCTACACAAATGCTGTTAAAATTAAGGATTTCAACATGGTTTGATACTCTAATGCGGTGGCCCCAACCTTTTTTGTTGACCAGTGACTCCCTTTTGAGACCAGTTTTCTTCTATCCCCCTCCTGGTGCCTAAATAACTAAAAGATTGTTGACTCTTTACAGATCACAAAAGCTGTAAAGGTTTATCAATGTCTATCATTCAAATAGTTATCTTACAGTGACTCCCGTAGACAAGTTTGTGGCCCCAGTATATAATCTTTTTTACTGTGGTTCCCTTGCAAGTAAATGTGGCCCCCGAGGGGGGGGGGGAAGAAGAATCATATGGCCACGTTCAGAACCATTTCTCTAGTCTAGGCTTTGAAAAGTTAGTAAAAGTAATGTTGTTTTATTCCCCCTTTAAAAATGACATTTGTTAATGATTTCCTCGTTTTTATTTAAAAACCGCCAGTATGTGCCTAGGCTTGAAATGGGAGCAAAAAATAGCGACACTGTTACAAGTGTTGCATGCAAAAAGAGGCAACTAAGGATGTTTTGGGTTTGTGTTAGCTATCCTATCTAATAGAGGGTCAGTGTGACCCAGAAGCCAGGCTGAAGTCAGAATTGTCACGTTGAAAGGTGCAGATATCATAGCCAAACTGTACAGTAGGACACAACTTACACTTTTCTCCAGACTATATCCTGCTAATCAGCAGGAGTTTGAAAACAAATGCAGAAGAAAACTTTTAAAAAGTTACATACATGATAATTAAATAATGGACTGATTTCATTATAGCCAAGATAAAAACACCATCTATGAATCAAAGCATGCAGTCCAAACAGGCAACATTCATCTATGATCTAGCTAAATTTCAATGTAAGGCTAGTTTTGGTTTTGATCAAATTTTGTTAATTTCCCTTTAGGATTATTTCACTTGTCCCTTTATTCTTTTAATAACGGGATACCACAGTATTCTTACTGGTATAATTTTTTTCCTACCTCAACCTATGCACAGATTTTTGACCTTTGTCAAATTTTGGACATTGTAATAAAAGGGAAGGAGAGGATAGCAACACTGTTATCTGCCATGCAAGTTGCAAAAGATGACTATTGAGATTTGGTGGTGGAGATAACTGTTCTATCGCATCGGTCAAAGTAATCGAAAGCCATATAAAGTCTGATGTTCAAAAAAAGGGTTCACAAGTCATAGAGGATAGACTTCACTGTACTCGGTTTCCCATATGTACTCCATCACTCTCAACGAAGCGGCACGCCGCCTGCCGAGAGTACTACTCATAGCACGTAATTCCGTAGCTTCAAATGATAATCCACAAGGATCTCTGAAAAAAAATCCACCTTATAAACAAGATGACACGAGCCTGATTCGAACTCATGACCTCTTGAACACAAAGCGAACAGCGTAACCACTACGTTAGGGAGATCCCCGAAAGTCTGATGTGTTAGACCAAATGGAGCATATATTGATATTGCAGTAAAGCTGTAAACCAAGACACAAAACACTGTTCTATGAACTAGATTTTGATAACCAGCAGAAATTTGATAGCAAATGCAGAAGTCCCAATAGCATACTTTGCTTGTTTCAGGTTTAATCATGTATTTGTAATATAGTGGTAAACAAAAACAAGTTTTACATATTTAAGTATGAATACTACTTATATATTTAGTGTTATAAAATTGATGTTTTATGACACATTTTTCAGCATGAAATCATCCATGAGTTGTATGACACAATCCGTGGTCACAAATGTGATGATGGAAGACTGTTGTGTGAAGCATTTATAAGAGTTCCAAAGCGGAGAACTGCTGCAGATTACTATGATGTTGTGACAACTCCCATCGATCTCTTGAAAATTCAGCAGAAAGTGAAGACTGACAGCTATGATTATGTAGATCAGCTCAGTGCAGATGTTTTGCTTATGATAAACAATGCAAAAGCATATTACAAGGTACAATATTATTGCTTTGTGCTAATTCTGATTAAACTAATGTATATCATAATTTATGTTCTCACTCTTCCAAGTTTGAGAGTTCAAAGTAATTTTCAATTAATTTAATTTTCACACATTTACTGTCATGCCAAAAGTATGCTCACACATTTACTCTCATGTCAAATATATGCTTACACATTTACTCTCATGCCAAAAGTATGTTCACACATTTACTCTCACAACAATGATCACAATTTACTCTCATGACAAACTATGTTCACACATTTACTCTTATGCCACAAATATGTTCACACATTTACTCTCATGCCAAAAGTATGTTCACATGTTTATTCTCATGAAAAGTATGTTCACACATTTACTCTCATGACAAACTATGTTCACACATTTACTCATGATAAACTATGTTCACACATTTACTCTCATGACAAACTATGTTCACACATTTACTCTCATGACAAAGCATGTTCACACATTTACTTTCATGACAAAGTATGTTCACACATTTACTCTCATGCCAAAAGTACGCTCACACATTTATTCTCATGATGGTTCTTTCCTAGGAGACAGGAGACAATGCTGTTTGCATTGTGCTCAAGAGTGTGAATATAGCTCATTATTTGTTGTTTACAAGGTGGATTTGTTTTAGATCCCTGGGGTTTACCGCTTGGAACTACTGAGTTATGTGCTATGAATGGTACTTTCAAAAGGCAGCATGCTGCTTTGACTACATATTTTTGACTTGTCCGGTTTCTTGTTGCCTGGTGATTTCATGACATGTTACCTTTTTTTGTATGAGACCCAGCCACTGCTTCTTTTGTAACAGCTGGAACTGCAGTAAAACTGTATATCAAACAGGTGAAAATGAAATAGAGTAATATAGTTTTACAGATCATGTCAGATATTAACATTTAATGGGATAAACTCACACATTTGACTCATGAGAAATCTGATGCTCCGTCCAGAATGGTTAGTGAAATGGAAAAACACAATCACTGTCCTACAGAGAAGAAAAACTATAGTCCACAATACACATACAGTGGAAGAAACAAGGGGAATTGGAAGACAAAACGATAAAGATGGCCATGTGGCCCTAATCATACCACAGACCACACTATATTGCTTTAAAACATGCTACTGCATACTACTGAGCCACCTCTATTGACAGGATTTCATACACAGATGAATGTCCATATGAAAAACAATATAAATTGACATTTCTTCTACTGTGTTTGTTCACAAACTAATGCAATTAGCAGGGTATAGTCTGGAGAACGGAATGTATTGTGTCATGGTTTACAGCTTTGCTGCGATATATGCACCTTCCAGCCTAACTCATCCAACTTCAGCATTGCTTCTGGGTAACTTTGGGGAATTAATGTAATGAAACTAACATGCTCATAATATCGTCTGTGAAAACAAACTCAACACATTTCACTAATGTTATTAGCTAGGCCTAATGATCCTACACATAAATAGTCCTCAAATATGGCTGCCATTTCAAACAATTTTGACAGATTGCGGTGGAGACCGCTAAAACCATAGTCACTAGATATCTAAACCACAACCTTTTAATTTGAAAACAAATGGAAGAGGAAGTTAATTATGTCTACTATTGATTTATGTGTTATATTGATGAGTGATGTTAGTTTACAATTGTGATTTCCTTGTTCAAAAAGGTGCAATAGAACAAGAGGCCCAAATCACTCAAAATACATTTAGTCTAGTGACTGTAGTGGCAGACAGTGTTGAAACAGCCAAAGGGTAAAACAATTTTGCAGGGAATAGTGGAAGGCAGATGATTGGGGACAGAAAGTCACGGATTGACAATATAAAGGAATGAATAGGACTTTATTTATATACACTGGTTCACACTGGTGTGGAAGGAGAAAATGAAGATCTCTATGTGTTGAAACATTCACCACAGCACCCATATGACCCGTACAGGTTCTGAATTATACTTCTACTATGGGCAAGCTGCAGGAAATAGAGCATATTCTACATAATTTTTCACTGTACCACACCATAAGAAGAAAGCTGATCATCAGAAACAGCACTAACGAACAAGCTCTATAGCCTGTCTCATTGCTGGCGACCATAGTACACAATCATTGAAACAGTCTATATCGGCGAATGACAGCATGAGAATGAAAAAAGGAAAGCTCATGCTTGCCACACTATGAAGTATACATTGAGGTACAATAGTGTTTGTGAAAACTGCTGAAGTATATTAATATAGGTTTTCTTGATCTTGATATAAGAATTACAGGAACTGTTTTTTTCAAAAATAATTTTAGAAAAACTCTCAGGAGTACAAAGATGCTTGTGACCTGCTTGAGTTATATGAAGAGACAAGAGCAGATTTAGTTGAAGCTGTTTTTGGTGCTGGTGACAAAAGTGATAGACTTTCTCGCAAATCTCCCTTAGCTAAGGAAGTTCCGGACAATGATGTGGAAGACAGTGACAATGATGAGGTTTGATTGCATGTAGTGTGATGATTGTCTTTCTGATAAAGTTGTACATTGTTGGTATTGTTATAGTCTGATAATACCAATTGAACCTGTAGCAACCCAGAGAAAAATTAATGCAATCTTCCCAAGGAACCCAGCCATTTTTAATGACTCAGGTTTTTCTGGATGTGTTTGGTTTTTGGTGTAACTGTTTTATTTATTTATTTCATATTTGAAGACAATAGAGATAAGTAGATACTGGATATGGTGGTGTTGTTTGTTTGTGTGTGTGTGTGTTATTTTGTGGGCAACCAACGTGGATATTGAGGACAATAACAAAAAAATGCGCAAAAAAGGACTTACAGTTTAGAGGTAATCCATCATGTCAACAGACTAACCCATGTCCTCAGTTTCCTCGCCACTACTGACAACATTTAAAGGTAAAGGTAGATCCCATAGTAGCAACCTGCCATCGGGGATGAAGATAACTCTTCATGTGCTAAGCTGTAGCAACTATTAGGTGGGGTATCCAGTTCTCTTCCTTGCTGTCTTTCCCTACCCTAATTCCTGCGTCAGGTAATCATTTACAGCTGAGTTGACTGGAAGAGTGAGAAATCACAACCCGGATTTTATTTTGTCTGGATGTGATTTCGAGCCTGTCATGCTGTAACCCTGTGATAGCAAGCAAACTCACTATCAACCAGGATACCTCGCTCCTCAGCATTTACATCACTAATATTATCTTATTTAACCTTACGGGCCCCATAGTTGCATGGCTGCACCATTGAATATAAATGGTAAAGCTTACATGACGTTGAATTACTGTCACACGAAGCTAGGGATGCGGCACAGTCTAAAGGTAAAATTCTTGTACACATTACAATTGTAAGAAGCAGAATGCTGACTGATTTTGTCAGTGGATTTCTGGAACGACTTTGTCAATTTTTGACGCCATATTTTACTATCAAATGTAATACTGCGTGGCATGAGAAGTGATTATTTTGGAAAGTTATATCTACATGTTTTAAATTATTTTTGTGTTTTAGTTGTTATATTATAAGAATGTTCATTTATTCATTTAATAACACACAAAAATATTGTATCGGGTGCCACGTGTTCGGCATGAAAGATTGATAATTACATTGTATGTCCGGCTAGGCCTGAATGAAAGGACATTGTAAGCAATTTCTTCATGTTTTATTAATTTGATAGGTGGTCAAGAAATTATTTTAGCTATTTTTTTTAAAGGTAGTTTTAAGATCCCCCCCCCAATTATCATTTTTACAACTTGCTTATAACTGTCATATCTCACATACAAGAACAAAAAAAACCACAATTATATATGAATTATTCACTCCTTTATTTACATGTGCAAAAATTATTTTGATATCCTTACCAAAAATATAGTTATTGCGTTTACCAAAAACTCACCAAAAATAATGCACATTGTCAAAAAAGAATCTGGGCCCTTGAGAGAAATTGCATAATTTTAATCTGGATTTCCAAAGGATAATATATTATATTATCCTAATATTACAACAAGGATATCTTCAAAATCATCTTCAGAATCTGCATCCATAAAGAATTCACGAACAATATCGGCACTATACCATAGTAAATAATAACGAACTTTGACCTACACATGTAAATGTGTGGAGACCCAATAAATAATCTATGTGGTCTTATATTTCCACTGCAAAAATCTGGGAGGACATCTGGCAACTAGCTATTACAAAATCATGATAGGAAAAAACCATGTGAGACTGTTTACCGTGATTACAAAGGGCTAACTCGCCTGTGTTTTGCCAGGGCCCGAAAGGGGAGCAAAGAATAGCAACACTGTTTACCTTCCACGCGTGTTGTAAAAGGCGACTAAGGAGGTTATGGGATAGAGTTGGCTGTCCCATCCCATATAGGGTCAGTGACCCAAAGCCATGCTGAAGTCAGATGTGTCAGGCCGAAAGGCGCAGATATCGCAGCAATGCTGTAAACCATAACAATGCAATCCGTTCTCCGGACTACATCCTGCTAATCTGCAGGAGTTTGAGAATGAACACAGAAGAAGAAATGGCTAACTTGAATGTGACATATCTCACTGTTGGGTTGCTATCGAGACAGTAAATATGTGACATCTTCCTTCCTGGGGTTGCTACAGGTTAAGCTGATGTTTAATAGTAATCAATAGTTAGTTAGTCGTCAGGTCATCATCACTGTGAACTGGACATCTCCATAGTTGCTCCAATCTCTTCCTGAGTGTATCTGCCTTTACACTTCAGCTGTCAGTACCTGTCCTCTGCTGGTTGACAATCAATAATTTAAAGTTAAATAAAATGGCATGTTTTGTATGCTTTTGACTGTACATTTATGTTCCATGTTTCTATTTTAGAAACATTTTTGATAAATATTCATAATGGATGATGATGAAATAATCCCTTTAGCTGTGAGCAAATAATTCTTGACAACTCATAGTCTTTCTAACAAAAGTACGGGTCCTTCCTCAGATGAGTAAGTGAAGCAACACCTAGTTTTGTACAAGATGTGTCTCAAAGACATGACTGTGTTGTGGGGGGGGGAGTGTATGGATACACATTTTGTCCCCAAATGGAGGCATTTCAGTACTGCAATATCTCAGGATCGTCACGTCTTGTCAGAAGTGCAGCACACACCGTGGGCCAACTAGCTCATCATTCTTCTGTCAGATCTGGGGGATCCAACCTCAGTGATGTCACATCTAGCATTCTCTGCCACTTAGGAGTCTGCCACAAAAGGACAAAGATGCTATGTCCGCTGACCTGCATCTCTTCATCACCCATGAGGAGGGATCATTTGGTAGAAGACAAAAGTAAGAAATTGAGATATGATATGCAGTACGGTAGATTATTTTTTCACAGGTAACATGCTGTCTGTCAATCCCCCAGATTTCCTTAGTCACTTCCTACAACATGCCTGGAAAGAAGACCGTGGCCATATTCTTTGCACTCTGAACTAGAAATTCAGGACCTGGTTGTTTTGCTGGTGATTCATAATGGATAAAAATCAATTAAATTTTGATGTTACAGAGTGATGAAGATGACGATGAAGAAGATGATGACGAAGATGACGAAGAAGATGGTGGCAATGGCAAGCAACCATCACGAGAGAGGACAGCCAGTATGTCCGAAGAACTTGCTGATGATTTAGAGCAGCTCTTTGCAGCAATTGTCACCACTAAAGATGGCGATAGAGACATTAGTCAAGCATTCCAGCTTCTTCCTCAGAGATCAGTAAGTAGAAATGTGTCTTCCTTCATAGATATTTTCTGGTAATGACATACAATTCAATCATATTCTGTTACATTGCGTTTTCATCTATTCTTCTGCATTCGTTCTCAAACTCCTGCAGATTAGCAGGATGTAGTCTGGAGAACGGAATGTGTGGTTTTAAGCTTGGCTGTAATATTTGTGCTTTTGGCCTGGCACATCCAATCCTAGCATGACTTCTGGTTCTGGGTTACTTTAACCCTATTTGTGATGGTACAGCCAAATCCACCCACAGACTTCCTTAGTCATCTCGTATAACATACATGGCAGGTAACAGTGTCACTATTCTTTGTTACCCTTTCAGGCCCTGGCAACATACGGGTAAAACTATTAATGAATTTTGTATCAAACTACTTACAAGTTTCAGTAACCCTATCAGAGCTATGTGGAGCAGCATGGTCTATGCTAGTCATCAAACCATGACACAAAGTTTGTTTTGAATTGAGACTATTTGGTTGTGTCACTGGTATCTATACAGCACACATCTAGTTTGTAACAAAAATTTTATATGTTTCACCTAATTCTGATCTACAGCTAGGAAGTATGCATTATTGTCACAAGTTTGTCTTAATATTAAAATTAATATAGATATGTATACCACTACATGCACATTTTTTTTTTCTTTGACTTTTAGTAGGAACATGTCATCTTTCAGTTGTTTATTTTGTTCTATGTACTTTAATCTCTTGTGTACAGAACATAATTATTGTTTCTCCTATTCTTCTTCTTCTGCATTCATTCTCAAACTCCTGCAGATTAGCAGGATGTAGTCCGGAGAATGGAATGCGTTGTGTCATAGTTTACAGCATATCTGCGATATCTGCGCCTTTCGGCCTGACACATCCGACTTCAGCATGGCTTTGGGTCACTGACCCTATATGGAATAGGACAGCCAACTCCATCCCATAACCTCCTTAGCTGCCTTTTACGACATGCGTGGAAGGTAAAGAGTGTTGCTATTCTTTGCTCTCCTTTCTGGCCCCGGAAACACACAGGCGAAACGTTTCTCCTATAACTTTTATCCTCTTTCATGTGAGAGTCACTAAATAATCTATGCGATTTCAATGAGAACTTAATGGAAACTCCAAGTAGTACTTTTTAGCTTGGGGGGGGGCGCAGTGATGCATATAGTACTTTTCAATCAGCCTGCTGGGCTATAAAAAAACACTTTGGTAGGTTTGCTCACACCTGGTTTAAGGGAATTAAATGCTATGCCTAAACAACCTATGCGACTTCAGTGGAGAGAACTAAATGGAAATTATGGACCTGAGCAAGACAGCATCAAATTAAATAGAAAATAATTTAACATATCTCAACTGAGAACAAGACAATATAGTACATTCAGAGTAGTGTAAGCGATCATGTTTCTCCACAGCTCTCTGTCTCTTGTGCTGTTAATAAATTATATTGCAGTTGGTGACATTTTCTCATGTCACACTGACAACTCATCCAGCAACTCAACTTCTCTCTTTGTCTTCATCTGTCTCTTCTCCCCTTGATCTTTCCATTAGTTACTAAATGTTCACATTTTTCTCTTCTCATCATGTCCCAAAAATCTAGACTGTTTGCTTCTAATATTTGAGAACGAGACTCTGCTATCTAAAAGTATGCTTAACCAAATCAGTATCGGAGCTTCTGCAGTATGTATCTGTGGAGCAGTAGCACAGAACCATACTAAAACACTCTTAACTTTGTTTTTATTCACAAAAAAGGTCCACAGGAGTATCTCTCTGCAAATTAAATTGTGGGGAACCTACAACTAAATAAAAAAAGCCTCTCTGATTATGTCAATCTACATGCATAGTAATTGACAGCAGAAAAAGTATCCATTTTAAAATTCAGATTTCATAAGTGGATAGCATACCCTATTATGGTTGTAGTGATCAATCCAGCATTTTTTAATTGTAGTAATTTTCTAGGAAATATTTACATAAGTGATTTGCTATTGTTTTCTCAAAAGTCTGAATGCACAACTTACTTGCAGCTGAAATTGAATCAGGTACCTTAGATGTCTGAAATGTGCAGATTTCATAATATTACATGTTATCTTTCATATTAACCTTTACAAGGTAACTGCGTGAAACGTAACAACAATTAGACTTACGTAAAACACAGGTTTATATATCGTCTCAATGGGACACCATAGACTATATCTAAAACTAGTGGGTAATGATGGGCAATGACTTTGTGTGCTCATCATTGCCCATCATTACCCACTAGTTTTAGATATAGTCTATGGTGTCCCATTGAGACGATATATAAACCTGTGTTTTACGTAAGTCTAATTATTAACCTTTAGGACCCTATGGTCGCAACATTACGCCTTGCCTGTGAAGATACCTTGCCTGTGGTCGCAATAAAGCGCCATACGATATTGCTCCATTCCCGAGTACGGAACTTCACAAAGTTAAAGCTTATATGACGTAGAATTCCCGCTACACGAAGCTAGGAATACGTCACAGTTTAAAGGTCAAATTCCTTTACACATTGCAATTGTAAGAGAGAGAAAACCGGCTGAATTTGTCAATGCATTTCTAGAGCGACTTTAGCCATTTTCTGCCATATTTTACTATCAAATTGAGTACCGCGTGGCATGTGTAAGAGATCGTGACTACATGTTCTAATTGTTGTTTTTGTGTGTTTAATATGTTGTTATTTGATAAGAATGTTTGTGTATTCGTTCAAAAACACAAAAATAATATGTATCAGGGGTGCCACGTGTGTGCATGGACAATAATTACGTTGTGTGTCGGGCTAGACCTAGTGTTGACCGGATGGATCTTATATGCAATTTCTTCACGTTTTATTAGTTTTTTTAGTCCATATTATATTAGTTTGGATATAAAACAATATATATACATTAAGTATAGGTATTTATGAGGATTTTATCAATGTTGCCACACATTGCTCATGTATTAGGGTCGTCACGAAGATATATTTGCGATGTTGAAAATGGCGTTTTGCGTTTTTCGCCCAAATTTTCAACTTCACAACTTGCTCACAACTGTCATATCACACATACAACAACAACAAAAACACGATTATATTCACTATTCACTCCTTTATTTAGATGTGCAAACATTATTTTGATATCTTTTAAGATAAAAAAGTTATGCCGTTTTCAAAACACCCACCATCAATAACGCACATTTAAAAAAAAAATAAGTCAGGCCCCAGGGGATGTTTCTTAATTTTTAAGTCAGAGCCCTAAAGGTTAAAAACACTGTTTTATTGACATTTAAAACACATGCATTTATTTTATTTTCTCAGAAATATCCACAATATTATGAAGTGATTAAAAATCCAGTAGACCTGAAAATGATAGCAACAAAGATTCAGTCATCTAAATACAAAACTTTAGATGACTTGGAAAAGGATTTACTTCTTATGGTCAAAAATGCCAAGACCTTCAATGAGCCTAAATCACTTATATATAGGGTAAGATTTATAATTAGACTAATGTATGTGTGTGAGTTTATTTTCCTGCATTTGTTCTCAAACTTACAGATTAGTAGAATGTAGTCCAGGGAACAGAATGTGCTGTGATGTGTTTTACAACTTGACTACGATATCTTCACTTTTTGACCTGGCAGCCAAATTTCCTAATTTTCTTAAAGTCAATCCTAGTTGACAAAACCAAAAGCTTTCTCCACATTTATAAAAGTCAAGTTGTGATTGCCCTGCTCTTCCTTATATGTTTCCTAGATTTATGGGGCTAAAATATTACATCTGCTGTTTCATGGCCTACTCTAAAGCCACATTAACTTTCTGTTTTTGGGAATAGATCCTGTTCCATGATAATTAAACGATTGGGGAGGGCAGTCAACACTTACTTTTGATCACCTTTGTCACACATATGGCAGGAACTGTATACCAGAATTGAACTTTTACTTATGTACAAATGAGGTGCAAGAATACAAGTGTCAGGCTGTTAATGTGATGGATGACTATTAAATTTTACATCTCTCTATGTGATTTGTCCTTTATAGAACATTGTTCTCACTGCCACTGTAAGCCTCTCGGTTCTGTGCAAGCTGCCAAGCTTCTTCCAGTGTCATGTTCAGAAGGTCGTCGATGTTGTGCGTCCATCAAAGTCTTGGTCTGCTTCTTGTTCCCTTTCATGGAACTTTGCCCTCCATGATTAACCTTTTGAAACCATTGTGTCTCTTTATATGTCCGAAATATGTTAGTTTGTGTTTTTTTAATAGTTTTGAGGAGCCATTCTACTTCTATGTTCAGATCTTTGCGGACATCTGCATTGGTTCGTCTTTCTGTCCATGATATTCTTAAGACCTTTCTATAATGTTTCATTTTGTATGCCGGTATTTTCTTTTCCATTTCAGATGTCATTGCCTGCATCTCACAATCATATATTGCCACTGGAAAGATATAACTTCTTAAAAGTTGTAACTTTGTTGTCCTGTTTGCCCCTTTCCATAGATTAATCTTACATCATATCTATTGTATATAAGACAAGTTTGTTATGCCAAATCATTTGTGCATTTGTTGTCAAGCAAGTTTGACCGTGAATAACATTTATTGTGATCAGCATGCAGTACTAACAATGCTTATAAATAGATTGCAAAGTACGGCTGACTAATTAGCAATGTGGCTGTGTACATCCACCAGTCAGTGGAATTAGTAAAAAATACTTAACATATTAGGTACACCCAAAAGTTGCATGTGTTTGGCTATTGGCAGAAGTAAAACTCATCACAACACATCTCCTTTCTATGGACTACATCTTGCTGGAAATTTAGCTGGACCATTGTCATGCTGCAAAGAGATCCAGCGGGATTTTGAGAATGAATGTTAAAAAATAAAATTATATATATATATATAGTTAGTTAGTTAGTTAGTCGTCGGATCATCATCACTGCAAACTGGACACATCCATAGTTGCTCCGATCTCTCCTTGAGTGTATCCGCCATCACACTTCTGCTGACAGTACCGGTCCTATGCTGGTTGACCATCATTCTTCTGCGCCCTCCAAAATGTTCACCTCTAGCAACACCGCATCTCAATCCCTGATCTTTAATCCTAGCCATTGAAAAGGAATCATCATCCACATTCGTCTCACTCTCGCGTGTTATATCTCTTAAGGAGTTCAAAACATCAGCGCGATCCATTGCCCCATCGCCCTTTGCCACAATCGCACACGATGCCAGTTGATCCGCTCTTTCATTGCCTCGAACGCCCACATGTCCCGGCACGAAAATAAATGTAACCGCCTTCAAGCTCGCATTTCTCAAGGCCTCAATCCACTGTTCGCGAACGAGACCCACTTGTACCTTCTATATATATATATATATACTAAACCTTTGTTTTTTTTGTGTGGCAGACTTCTGTGTGATGGGAAATGCTAGATGTGCCATCACTGCGGATGGGTCAACAAATCTGACAATGATGAACTAGTTACGATTTGACAAAGAAAGATGAACTAGTTGGTCCACAAGTGTATCCTGTGCTCCTGGCAGGACGTAGTGATCCTAGGATACTACAGCACTTGAATATCTCTATTTACTGACTAAACATGCGTCCATAAACTCCCACAAATATAACATACCTTTGAAACAATAAACTTTATACTAGTTTGATTGTCACCTCAGTTAATCAACTGAGGAGAACCTGTGCTTATGTCAGAGGCTATGCATTTTCAAGTATTAACTGCTCACAACTAAAGGGATAACTTCATCATTATCATTCACTCTACCATAGTCAACTAATTGTGACATGATTCTGAAATTAAATATGCAGCCGTTGTAAATACTGCTTTTTGCAAGATCAATTCAAATGATGCTGGTCTGCTTCATTAGAACACAGAAGTCAATAAATAATTTGTCTTGTCAGCAATTATAGCAGATCATTTGTTTGCGTCACAAGAGAAACAACTTGTGTACTTTTATATTGCAGGATGCAGTGACATTAAAAAGGGTAATAGCAGAACGCAAGAGAGAGTTGGAGTATAAAAAGTCTGGCGTTGTCAAAACTAGTGAAAGATTGAGGTAAGATATTCTTGCCTGTAAAAGAGGAAGACATAATTTTATTTAGTATAATGAGAGATTTCCAGTGTTTGGGCATAAACATAAAAAGCTTAGGGGACTGTACTGTCAAAATCAAGAGAAAAATTGCATTGGTGACATTGAAACTTTTGAAAATGAAAAATCTTTGGCAATGTACCAGCAGCACAGCCAAACTATATATGATCAGAACATGTGCATTTCCAGTGACAATGTACGGTTGTGAGGCATGGACATTAAATAAAACAATAGCAAAGAGAATCGCTGCTTTTGAAATGAGAGGCTACAGAAGAATTTTATGTATGACAGCTAAAAAGACAATTCAAGAAGTGTTAAGATCAACAAATGTCGGAGAGGGCTGATACCTTAATAAAATCCTAACAAGAAAGCTGTGTTTTTTTGGTAATATAAAGAGACATAACAGCATAGAAAAATTAATAGCTGAAGGCAGAGTTAACAACAACAGGGGAAGAGGGCGATGGTGCAGTGATATATCAAATTGTTCAAACATGTCTCTAGCTGTGGCAGTTAAACTTGCTCAGAATTGCTTAGTGTTCAGCTTTTGTGTTGAAGAAAGACCACGTTCTGGAAAGAATATGTCACATGATGATGACAATGAGAGAAAATCTTAGCAAAGTTGTGTGATACTGAGAATTATGTATGTTGCGTGTATACCATTGCCAGAAAGCCAGAGAGGATGATGATCAAGTGTAGGCCGTAGTAACACCAATACAAAAATAAATATAATATTAATTGATACTTCAGTTTGTATTGTCTTTATCTTCTTCTTCTTCTGCATTAGTTCTCAAACTCCTGCAGATTAGCAGGATGTAGTCCGGAGAACGGAATGCGCTGTGTCATGGTTTACAGCATTGCTGCGATATCTTCACCTTTCGGCCTGGCACATCCGACTTCAGCATGACTTTGGGTCATTGACCCTATATGGGATGGGACAGCTAACTCCATCCCATAACCTCCTTAGTCGCCTTTTACAGCATGCATGGAAGGTAAACAGTGTTGCTATTATTTGCTCCCCTTTCGGGCCCTGGCAACACACTGGCAGTATTGTCTTTATTATTCTTCAGTATCTATGTTTTCATTATCTATTAATTATGAGTTGTAATTTCTTGTAACAGATCCATACATATTTATATTATATTTGTTTTAGTTGCATGTATGTTTACAGAGTAGATGAAATAATAAATAACAGTTTACAATATATGGAGGATAGTGTTTCAGAGTGGGAAAGAAACATAGTTTACAGTCAGTTAGATCTAAGCTTAAAATGTATTTGTTTTAATTCTGTTTTTGTTTTGTCTGGTCTTATTTTTTTAGTACCAGGACAAAGGGGGATAGGTGTGTCATTCAGAAAATGTCAGCTATTTGTGCAGCCCTGAAGTATCCTTCAGATATAGAAGATGATGCCGCTTCATCTAGTCAGTTTGAGATTGATTCTGAGGGTGAGGATGGAGGAAATGATCTGGTTGAAGATGACCCACAGTGGATATTGTATAATCATATTAAGAACTACTCAAACTCTAAAGGAGAAACACTCTCAGACCCATTCCTAAAACTTCCTAGCAAAAAGTAAGTTATGTTTAGTTAAGTATGTATAAACCAGTAATTGCTATTTAGAGTTTGTATTCTTGTACTTGTGCTATTATACTGCTGTATGCATTGGCATATATAACATAATAGAGGTATGCTGAAACTGTTCAGTGAGTGACAGCTGGATGTTGACACTACAACTGATGACACTGGGGGAAAATTTAGTATTAAATATGGCACAAGTAGGACTTTGTGCCTGTAAGGACAGAGTGATGGGGGTGCACTTTAAACAGTAAGCCAGACTGAGATAAGCCTACATGTTGTGCACATGCCTGTAAAACGCATCCCAAAAGAGCTGATATGCCATGAACTCATTAAGTGCATTTTTACGTTTGCTTGGGAAAACAATACCAGTGGTCTGCCTAGAGTACATTGACGTAAGTTCATAATCAACAATCAATTGTACTTTGAAAATTATTAATACTTATTAATTCATTGCACATGAATTTTGTTTGTCAGATTCTATCCAGATTACTACAAAGAAATTAAGAAGCCAATGTCCTTGCACAAAATTCGCTACAAGATTGAGGTAAATAGCAACTGTTATCATGTCATATTTGTATTTTACTGCCAATTCTGGATCTTATTTATATGTATCACCATGCATTTATTTCTGGTTTGAATGTTGCTGGATTTGCCGAAAATTATTGTGGTTTAAAAACATCTCACCTTCATTGGGGATTTAACCATTGACCACTTGGCTAGAAATTAATTGCACTAGTGATATAGCTTTCAGAGCATTGAACTTATTCTTCTGAGAAAGAGGCTTTCTCTCAAAGCATTGCACACACTTCTGAGAGTTTTCTGGGTATGAGAGCTCTGGAGAAACTCTCCCAATTTCATAGAAGTATACAAGAGCTCTATTGCTTATATCTCCTGAGGATTGAAACAAGCAACATTGGGCAACATGATCATCAGTATACAAGACCAAACAAAACTAAATTTATATGAGTATAATATTCATTTGATTCTGCTGTATTGATCAGAAACATGGAAATGTACCCTAATAAATAGCCAAGTTAGAGACTTTAAGGGAAGATGATGTTGGATCAGAGTTTTTATTGTGACATATTCTTTCCAGAATGTTGTCTTTGTCGTGGATACTCTGAATGCCTCTCTGTCCTGGGCAAGCAGGCCTGCATTGACCAGAGGCACATGTGCACAATATCAACAATACCAATGAGAAAATCAGAAAGAGGGGATGAAAATGGTTGTGACATACACAGAGAGTGCTGAAGACCAGCTGCTCACGTAATAGCTCTGAAATGAAATCTGCGTGGGAAGACAGGCAGAGGAAAACAAGAAATACATAGAGACAAACTGATAATTATAGTTAGATGCAGGTGTGATCTGGAATGAACTAAATTGGCTTGATTATTATAAATCTGGATAGAATATGTGTGTTGATAAGGGAATATTAGAAGAAACATACCAAGTATGTCACTGATGGTCATGATATTGACCACATCACTCTAGCACACCTTTGATAAGAGAAAAAAAATATGTGCATAATTTGTACCGGTATTACTTAATAGTGAGGAATGAGACTTTTCTTTAGTATCAGTGGTATTTCTAATTTGTAACTTGATCTGATTGAAAATATGTTTGTCTCTGCAGATGAACATGTATGAAACACTGCTGGATTTAGCTCATGACTTCAGTTTGACTTTTGAGAATGCCAAGAAGTATAATCAGGATGAGTCACAGATTCACAAGGTAGACTACTTAACTTTTATTCTAATGATAAATCTTTTGGCTTCATGTAAATCAATTATTTCAATCTTTATGCAAAACATGTATCTTGTTTTGTATCCTTTAAAAAAAACCAAACATAACTTTTATTACCTGTCTTGTGTTTTGTTTTGCACTGACTTCCTATTCAGGTAGTCCAGGATTGTTCCCAGTTGCTAATTGAGGGGATTTACCACTTACAGTTCTCTCAAGCAGCCTTACAGAGGATCAAGAGCTTAAGACCAATTTTCTCTTCACCTTGAATGGGAAGGAAATTTTTCAGCAAGCGTAGACTACAGTTGCTATTTTTGTAGACCTACAACAAGCATATGACAAAGTATGGAGATAGGAGGGACTACTGCTAAAAAAATGAAAAATATGGACATTTGTTGGAAAAAGTACACATGGTTTAACCTTTAGGACTCTACGGGTGCAATATTGCTACTGTAGTGTACGCTCCAGGGTGCCTGTGGTCGCAATATTGCTACCATACGATATCGCCCGATTCCCGAGTACGGAACTTCACGAACTTAAGCTCATGTGACGTAGAATTCCCGCAAAACGATGCTAGGAATACGTCACAATCTAAAGTTCAAATTCCCTTACACATTACGATTTTATGGAGGAGAAAGCTGGCAGATTTTGTCAACGCATTTCTTGAGCGACTTTAGCCATTTTCGGCTGTATTTTACTATCAAATTGAGTACAATGTGGCATGGGTGAATGATTGTGACTACATGTTCTAATTGTTGTTTTTTGTGTTTAATATGTTGTTATTTGATAAGAATGTTTATGTATTCATTCAAAAACACAAAAATAATATGTATCAGGGGTGCTACATGTGTGCATGGACAATAATTACGTTGTATGTCGGCTTAGACCTAGTGTTGACAGACGTTATATGCGATTTCTTCACATTTTATTAGTTTTTTTAGGCCATATTATATTATTTTGGATATGAAACAATATATATACAATATATAGGTATTTATGAGGATTTTATCAATGTTTCCACGCATTGCTCAAGTATTAGGGTCATCAAGATGTTATATTTGCGATTTTGGAAATGGCATTTTGAGATTTTTCCCCCAAATTTTCAACTTCACAACTTGCTCACAACTGTTATATCACACATACAACAACAACAAAAACACAATTATATTCACTATTCACTCCTCTATTTAGATGTGCAAAAATTATTTTGATATCTTTTAATTTTCCTAATTTTCCAAAAAATAATTCAGGCCTAGGGAGGGGGTATTTTGCGTAATTTTAATTTAGGGCTCTAAAGGTTAAGAGCTACCTAAATGACAGAATCATACAAACTGCACCACACTGGATCAAAGTGGCAATGTATGCTGGTGATCTGGTGCACGGAAGAACATGCGACAGTGGCCACTAAACAAATGCAAAGCCTACCCTTCTCTATTGATAAATCTAAGGTCTTATGTGGTACATTTTGATGCATATTCTGCGCCCATGTTATATTCCAGCGAATTAGTTGCTGTTTGTTTCAATGAGAGTTCTTTGAATGAGTTTCGGAATAAAAATAAATTTGTTCTTTTTGTTTGGACATATTTGTAAAATGTTTTCAATCATATTTGTAAAATTAGTAACATGTTTAAGCTGAAACTTGAAAGATATTTTTTATGATAAATGCAACATTTTCTTTTTGTTAATGTCACTGAAATTGAGATTGTGTGTTGGTATTAGATGGGATTTGTCTTTATTTGTTTTAAAACACAATTGTATTTCTCATCAATGCGTTAATGACCATTACTGTCATTGAAGACATTTGAATTTTTTAACTAGTATCCATAATCATATTTCAGGCTGCAGTAGATCTTCAGAAGGTTATGATTGACAAATTGAAAGAGATGGAACCAGAACTGACGGTAAGAATCCTGTTTCTGATATTATTGTCATGTAATTTTGTGTCATTGAATGCAATAAAAACACTTCTGTTTCTGTTTATCAGGAGCATGTCAATACACACACTATCTTCAATATGTCAGTATTAGTGACACTTATATATCAATGTGTATATTTTGCGGTAAATATATATCATATGTATATATACTTCATATATAGAGCTTAAGAAAAAGCACTGATGATGAATGGTACATAAATTTAGAAGACAGTATTGCTGGAAGTTGAAAGGTGAATAAAGAAATAGATGTAGCTGGACATTTTTTGTAGCTTTTTCAAAGTTTTTAGTAAGATAGGATTGCTAACCCCTTACCTGAACCATATTCCCAAAACATTATCCTGCTGATTCTTTCTACTCCAAAAATTGCATACTTGTATTTTTACAGTATAGAGAATTAAATCAATCTTAATTGCCTTAAAATATTGACTATAAGTAAGTACCTATAGTCAATGAAGTGAAAAGCTTCTTTTTGTAATCTTTGCTTCATATGACTGCTTTGTTTAAATGGAATGAAATGAGCAGGTATATGTATTTAGTTCTGTCCAGTTCATTAAAGCTATTATCACTGCAATAACACTCAGGTGAGCTACCTTCAGTGTCACATCACTTTTGTGTCTTTGATCTCCTATGTGCTTCTGTGTCAGCTGACCAGCTGAAAAGCTTCTCATCGGGTGTTTTATAATATGCTGTTCCTGCCTGTTTACATGAAGTGAACATAGCAATTCAGATTACTTATTTGTTTTTGTGTGTTTAACATGGTGGGCCACCCATCTTCAGATACATTTTCTTAATATATTGTAATGCCTGTGTACTAATAAAACAACACGATATGAGTGTGTAATCAAGCCGTTTGTGTAATCTGACAAAGCAAATCTGTAAACTACAGAGCAGTTTGACTTGACTAATTGTAATTATTGAGCTGCTGATACAGATTCATGGAATTTGGTCATATTCATCAATAGTATGTTTAAAGACTGAGATGTTTAAAGGGACTGTTAAACTTCTTCCATTGATGGTTATCATTGTTCCTAAATACTTAAATTGGTGGACCTACTTTAGTATTGAGCTGTGCTAAAACCGGATGTGCTGAGCCTATAGAGGAGAAATGCTTGTTAAATGAGAATGATAATGAAAGGTATAGTCTTTCACTTTGATCTTTGCTGAAGGATTTTGTTTTTTATAAATAACCTGAACCTACAGTTGCTAAATTTCTTCCTAAATTTAATTGATTTTTTGTGGGCTTTCTTCTTTTGTAGAAGGAGGATGATGAGCTTATGTTAGATGATGATGTGTCAATGACCCCAGCTGGCCGTGGCAGAGGAAACCGCAAGTCTAATCTGTCATTGACAATCACCCCAGAGAGTGACAAGAAGAAGCACAAGAAAACAATGGATGATACTCTGAGGAAAAGACTGAAGACATTGTTTTCTACAGTCTATGACTACAGTGTAAGAGCTCATTATCTGTGTAAATTAGTAACTGTTATATTATTTTACCCTAGTGAGTATTCCATAAAGTGCAGAAGTGTTCCAAGGTCACCTCCATCCAAAATGTATGTGTAGAGGTCACACACATTTTGACATATCAGTATTTATTGCACTGTTGACGGTCACGTTCCTTCGAAGAGTGCTAACATATGGACTTAATACTGACATCCTTACTCAACCGTAACCCAGATTCATAGAACCTTAATTGTCAACTCATTTGACCACCAATATATGAATGCAATGATATTTCTAAGCATCACATCATGTGCCAACTCAAAGAGAAAGTTTCTTTACAATGATAGCTACTCTATTTGTTCAATTTATCTGTAAGATTTAGTTGCATCATATGCCAATTGGAACACAGTAGAATAGAGTACATGATATTCACATCCCTGAAGAAATTTTGCACATGAATTTTTAGTTTGAATAATGAATTATAATTAATTAATTATTAGATATATTATTGTAGCTTTTTTAAATTGATTACCGGGGACCTAGCAATGGGGCTTTTGTACACTCGACCGCAGATATTTTAGATAGTATAAACTGTTGTCGAACATACTCTATGGCACGCGCTAATGGTTAATGTATTTTAGAATTCTGAAAATGTGTTTACACCTGTTTTATAGGATGGTATGAGAGTTTTACTTAGTAGCATTGACTTAGAATACTAACTATTTGTAACTAATAGATGTCAATAAATATATGGAAGTAAGCATTATCCTGAACATGTAAATTATTTTTCAGGATGTAAATGGCAGACTGCTGAGACCAATATTTATGGTGCTTCCTTCCCGTAAGGATTACCCTGACTATTATCAAGTAATTATGGAACCTATTGACATGACCATAATTGAGGGAAAACTCAAGTCAGATAAGGTTAGATATTCAATTTATTTTTCCATTTCTTACACTGTATATTTTTTTCAAATATATTGCAGTGTTGTATGAGTGAGATTTTAGGACCTAGATCAGAGATAGGGATCCCTGTCTAATACCTAATATTGTTAGTAAATATTTTTTTTGAAGATATTGTCTGAGTTATGCAGTCACAATGTGTATTAAAAGATTGATAATCAAAAGAAGGTAGTGCTGCTAGTAGAACATAATTGAAAATAATACTCACGTGGAAGACCGGTAATGGAGTTCTACTTGATGATGACTGACACACTATCATTGACGGATGTCCACATGAATTAATATGGAACACACAACAAAACACAGAGAATATAATCATACAAATATAATCATGTACTGTGTATTGTCATTTGTATGATTATATTCTGTGTTTTGTTGTGTATTCCATATTAATTCATGTAGACATCCGTCAGTGATAGTGTGTCGGTCATCAAGTAGAACTTCATTACCTGTCTTCCACGTGAGTATTAAAAAATTGAGCCATTGCATAAGTTTTGAATTCATACTACAATCAATATTCAGTAGACTGCAGCAAAAATTTACCCATAAGTATAAATAGAAACATGAACAGTAATCTAAAAGCCATCTAAAAGTGAATAAGCTCTGTCCCAGTCAATTGCTGATTACACGTTCTTCTGATCTTTCCATAGAGGGAGTACTTTTTCCCATTGTCTCGTTCGACTTCCTACTCATCTTTTCGTAGGGTATGCATGACTGCTCTAATCAATTCAATCCTGTCTCTTCTCATCTCGGTGCTGTTCACCAAGGCTTTACCAGCCAACACATTGGCTCTTTCGTTTTCCCTGACCCCAGCATGACCTGGACAGTAGATCCATGTAATGCTCTGCATGTTCTTGAGAAGAGTGACCTATTCAGTTCTGATCATACACTTTTCTATCTTGTGCAGCATACTTTGAGAGTCCGATAAAATCACTGAGTGTTTGTGGTTGTGTCGGCAGCCAAGTGGGAGCTGCTGTAACTGCTTGTTTCCATTCTCATACTCGATATAGTTGGGTGCGCAGCTGACTTCTCCACTAATTTCTTGACATTTTAGTAGACCACGAAACCCCAACCACACCTGTTTGTTTCTTGTGTTACTGAGCCGTCTGTAAATTATTATATTGTGTGAATTGAGTGCTGCAGGATGAGTTCTTGAATCATTCCCTCTGTTCTGTTGGCAGCCCAATCGTGGCACTCTCTTTCCGTCTGTATTACAACTGTTGTCAATAACTTTCTATCTTTACCAAATGTCACCCATTCACAGCCTCTCACTTCCTCCAGCTCAAAAACTCTTAGGGTATCTCCTGCTTCTGCCATCCAAGACCTTCCTCTCTTGATATGCCTTCCTTTTGTGTTTTCTAGAGATTGGTGTAAGAGGTGATGATCATTATTGGTGGCCTTTAACCTGAGTTATTTTATGTCTTCATTCATTCAAAATGTCATTCAGAAAGCTGGGAAGGTGTCAGTGCAGTCAAAATCATTCTGCAGAGATGCCACAGTGAACCCTTTTTCAGATGGTGCAGACAGTGTGTTTCTGTGTTGGGTTATGGTTTAGGATTACTTACACTTGCAAACACAGGTGGATAGATTGGAGTGAGTTCAAAACGAGGCCATGAGAGCTGTCCTAGGATGCACAAGAGATAACCTATCGTGACCATGAGGTTTCTCCTAAGCCTACTGAGCATCAAAGCAAGACATAAAATAGGAGATGCGTGCTGTGATGTTTATTTGTTAAATTTATTAATATAATTTTTTTCATTACCTCATTGTCGTCTTAGTCAAATGTTTTGTGTCAATTTTAGTATCTCAGTGAACAAGCTCTGTTGTCAGACTTTGAACTCATGTTCAACAATGCTCGCCACTACAATGAGGAGGGTTCTCAAGTTTACCAAGATGCAAATACTTTAGATAAAGCTTTGAGAGGAAAATGGAAGCAGTTGTCTCACTCAGGCAAGCCTCCTGGCAGCAGAAGGTAAGTAAATATGGAATATGCATGAAAGTTTCTGGCATTTTCTAATTTATATTGGCAATGTACTGCAAATAATTTAACATTTGAAGCCCACAGCTACCTTAAGATAATCTAATGCCCACATAAGGCTTATTAATTCTAATTCTTAATGCCCAGGGCAATGTTCTGTGAATTCAACACAGCTTATCTCATGTTGAGTTAAATTACTCACCTAGAGTATAAAGCACCTTCAAGTGATGCATCCTTGAACATACAAATCAGAAATTCATAATTTGCTTAGAAAATACTTTAGGGATCAAACATGAACTGCTGATTAATCATGTTGATTGCGTGGAGGGAAGTTCTCTAGATAAACAGCATATATGTGCACAACAGTCTGGCAATGGCAACTTATTGGTTGGTCAAAGGACAGTTTTCTAACAATTTTCTGACTAATTGTATCAAAGGATCTTTGTTGCAGCAGGTTTTGCCAGTACTGTTATTTTCATATAAGATGGGTACGCATGTGGTTGCATCTGTGGGTCTCACCAATGGCCCACTAGACATACCATCCATGCAACAGAAAACCTTAGTGGATGACATGCTGTTATATTGAGGTTATCTTCTTATAGAAGCTTCATGGCATGTCATCTACACAATTATGCTTTTGTTTTGTTGTTGAAAAGTGTTTCATGTTTGCCTGAATATATATGTATGCACCCTCTGTGGTTGGGAGGGAGCCAGAGATGTATTGTGCAGCACTGGGGAGGAGGAAACTGACATCACTGTTTTTCCTATGGCTGATGCCCATCATAGAGGCACAGTGACTCAGGATGTGACAATCCTTTTGACTTGAACATTTGGTTGCATGCCTGGGACAATAGAAAAGTTCGGCATAACCAGTAGTCAATTGGTGGCGGGGAATGAGCACAGTGAACCCAATCTTGGCTACAGTGGCTAGGAGCAGTGCATAGGTTGAAATCTACCTTCCTGGAGGTGTGATAGTTATTCTCTGGCTCTGTCCCGGGGTGGGCAGAAAATCCACAGACTTCCCAGCAATATAATGCCATCTAATGGCATTAGGTCAAATGGCATGAGCCCATGGACCGCTGGATCAGCAACCAACCAACCAACCATATAAGATGGGAATGTCAGCGCTTGATTGAGCCACTATGTAGTGAAGAAATGCTTGCACAAATGATATGTCTCAAATGTCTGAATCTTCAGAATAATCACTCAAAATGACAAAAAATAGTCACAGAATGGTGGTGATCTGATTTGTAATAGATATTAAGATTTTGTATTGGTTGTATATTACTGATTTTAATTTGTGACATTAATGTGTTTATATTTGATAGATATTTACCTATTAAAGACATGGATTTGATGTTTGTTTATTTGGTGACATATACCTTCAGAATACCTTTATAATATCACAGTGATACAAACATATGTACCAACATCAGCTGCAGAATATCAAGAAATAAATGAGTTTTATGAACAGCTACAATCTATAATAGACAAAGTAAACAAACAGGACATACTGATAGTAATGGGGGATTTTAGTGCCAAAGTAGGAGAAGGAAGGCTAGAGCATGGAAAATATGTATGTAGTAGACAGCCTTGGAGTTTGAAATGAACAGGGTATTGCTTATAAAATTCATTTTAGAAAGCAAACTTGCTATCACAAACACCTTCCCACACAATTAGAAGATTATTCACATGGAAGTCTCCGAATGGAGCAAGTAGGAATCAATCTGCTACTTCTTGATACAACAGAGATGGAGATCATGCATATTTTCTTGCAAAACACTATATTGATTATAGCGAACTGTAACTCAGACCACGAACTACTGGTATCAAAGTTTAAGGTAAAACTCAAAAAGGTCATCCAAAACAGCAACATGACTCGGTATGATACATCCAACATTTCAAAAGAATATAACAGAGATAAAAACAGATTTTCTGTCCTAATAGAAGAGCAAGAAAACATGACAATAGAAGATTTAGCAAATTAAAGCGGGAGATATTTATCACAAGTGTCCAAAAACATTCCTAAAAGAATAACCAAAAAACAAGCCTACATTTCAGAAATAACCATGAAGCTGGTGGAAGACAAAAGAAATCATAAGTCAAGGAGGGGTGCAAAGGGAACTCATTAAATCATTTCGAAAAGCTAAATCATTTGGGGATCGTGTCCGTGAATGTGGAGGTAGCAGATAGAAAGAGATTTGGCTGCATATGAGACAACAATATCTCCAACACCACAACCGCCAACACATGCAGTGGCACTGTTGACACACAGTGACGCTAGTCAGTCCTTTCTGAACATTGGAGTGGCGGCCAATGAAAAAGACACGAAAAGGTAGATGCATGACGAGTAAGAATAGACAATTACTGAGTACAATGAAAGGACAGCACAGCGCCAGGGGGCAGCGCTAACTGAAAATAGATAGTGATCCAAGGAAATCGGAACTACAAGCTCTGTTACCTCGAGACAAACTTCTAGTTATCGGTGATCCTTATGGGCAGGGACCCATACCCAATTGTGGGCACACAGGAGGAAAAAGACCTGACCCAACTCTAAAGTCGAGCTTTCTTATTTCGGAAACATGCTCGCAAAGAGAAAAGGTTCCATACCTGATGGTCTCAGGCACAAACGGGACAACGGAGGCAACCCCGGCCCAACTCTACTGTGGAGCTTTCCTATACCGGATACATACTTGCAGAGAGAAAGGGTTCAGTACCTGATGGGTTAGGCACAAATGGGACAAGGTTGTTCAGCTCGAGAACATGCTTTGCTCTCAAACGCATGATGAGTTTCAGACTTGGACGAAGGGTTCACGATGTTGGTCAACACCTCGGCTAAGAAGGCAAAAAATCCAGGGTCCAACTCATCTGCCGGTACAAGGCTCAGGGAGGAGATACGGTTCAGTACCCCATGGGCACAGGCACAGAATGTCAAATTACATGAGACAAGTTCACTGACAGTTGAACACCTCTTTCGAGATAGACGTGAATAACAATTGTCTCGGCGAAGAGTCATTATACACCTGTACGCACAATGACAGATAGGCAGACTGTCACTGGCTAGGGAAGCATACTACCCGAATTAAAGGCATGATGAAAACAGATGTGCTAGGCCTCGGATGTCCTCGTCACAAAGTGAACCATCCAAGGCACAAATAACACAGTTCACACTGTAAAACTTGCAGTACAACGTACTTCACACTCCCATGCAGAAATCACGATTTCAAAACAGCCACCAGCAATTAGTCACCAACTATTACGTAACATTTCCAAAAATTAATTCAGCGGGAGGAGAGAAATTACGTAATTGTAAGCACAGAGTGCTAAAGGTTAATGTACAGAAAGGAGTTAGATAAGGATGCACACTATCACTGTACCTGCTCAACATCTATGCTGAAAAATTAATGCGAAATGTAAAAGACGACATGATATATACTGACTTCCAACCTCTTACCATTGGCGGTCAGCAGATGCCAGAAATCAGATATGCTGACGACACAGTTCTCTTAACAACAAACGGAGATGGTCTAAAGCAAATGTTACTATCAACAAAAGAACACAAGTAAGCCCAAAACCTGTACTTAAATATGAAGAGAACAAAAAATTATGACAACAGATAAAGGGAAAGTACAACCAAAGATAATAATTGACAATTTCGAACTACAGTATGTAACAAATTTCCAATATTTGGGCACAAACATAAATAGCCCAGGAGACTGTACTGTTGAAATCAATGGTGACATTTAAACTTTCAGAAATGAAAAATGTTTTACAAGGTACCAGCAGCAAAGCCAAACTATGTATGGTCAGAACATGCATATTTCCAGTGGCAATATACAGTTGCAAGGTTTGGACATTAAATAAAACAATAGCAAAGAGAATTGCTGCTTTCGAAATGAGATGCTACAGAAGAATTGTACGTATACCATGGAAAGCTAAAACAAACCAAGAAGTGTTAAGGTCAATAAATGTCGTCAACATCCAAACAAGAAAACTTTTTGGGGGCATATAAAGAGACATAACAGCATGTAAATATTAATAACTGAAGGCAGAGCTAACGGCAACAGGTCCAAGACGACGATGGTGCAGTGATGTATCAGATCACTTAAACATGTCTATAGCTGCGGCAGGTCAACTCGCCCAGAATCGCGGAGTGTTCAGAGAATCCATAAGGAAGACCACGTTCTCGAAAGAATATGTCACATGAGACTCATCTTTAGGAAAGTATTACTGATTGTGTATTACTTGGAGTTTGGAGTGATCAATGGAGTTTGTGTAATAAGAAATTTCTTTATTGCATTGTTATATGATCATATTTTAGTTATGTGATTAATGTAAAGAAAATTAATAATTGACATATAAACAAAGTAAACCACTAAAGTGAAGAGTTAGTGATATGCCACCTCTTAAGTTATGCTATCTGTGTTTGGTTATTTTCAGGTCAAAAATGTCAGAGTGCAACCCATTATTAGAAAAACTTCAGGATCTTTATGAAAGTGTGAGGGACTATCAGGACAGATCTGGTCGGGCTCTTTCCTCTCCTTTCATCAAACTACCCAACAAAACTGTGAGCTTGGTAGATCACTTACAATTATTTACAATTATTTTCTTTTAAAATGATTTTAATTTCCTAAATATCTAACTTTAAATCAAATACTTGCAAATTTTATGGCACATACATTTTGCGAATGATAAACCTAGTCTTTTGTAAAACCTGATGTTGATATTTTTTATGTGTACAATTAAACCTTTTATTTATTTTCTTTAATATATTAGAATTATTGTAATTCTAAAATAGTTTATTATATTCTTTCCATTAAATGTGTGGTGAAAACTAGTTCAATGCTGCTACTTCTATGTTTTAAACAATGGTAAAAGCTTTCATAGTAAAGTCCTTTGTCACATCATTGAAATGAATGGGGAGTATGGTGTTAGTATACTTTTCCTGAACCAACATCATTAAATATGGGTGTTTGATCCACGTTATGCCTTTTTCATATTTACTTCGGTACTTATGTGCATTGGGTTGACCAGAAAATTTTTTGGTGGTTTAATATTGTCTATCCTTAACTGGCAATTGAAACATGACTATGAAGCTAGTACACTTGCTACAATACTACCAAGGCTCCAAATAGTTTTTGATTATTTCATTCTTTATTTATGATCCGTGTAGCAAGACTGTAGAAATACTAGAATACACAATTTAAACACGTTAACAAAAAAATATGCAATGTTAACTCATAAACACTAGAATATACAGTGTAAACACAAGAATGCAAAATTTAAACATGAAGATTATATATACTTATCCAGCCTTTCATTACTTTACTCCTAATTTACAGTCAAATTTGTGATTGTTCTTGTTTATTTGAATAATCACATGGTAAAGACACCCATGTCACATATTTTGTTGGACAGGAACAGGTTAGAATTAACCAGTACAATGAGATGTTGAATATTTTTTACAGAAGTCTGAGCTTCATGGAACATGTTTACCATGTTGTCATAAGGGCAGGCAAAGGCTTAGCAGCAATGAAGGTTATGGCTGCTGCGAAGTGTGAACAGAGGTTGTTATTTATATTGTACCAGGGTTTGGTGGTGGAATATGCACTGGCAATTCTGACTCTTAGCCAAATTCAGATAAAAAAACTGGATGGAATCCAGAATGTAGCAATGCTTATCATTCTTGCACAACAGACATATCAACAAGAGCTATGTGGTACTTACTCACTCAACTGTTTAACGGCAGAGCACAGATTACAGTATTGCCGTGCATGGGCGTACCTTCAAATATATGCAGACAAGGAACACCCATTGCATTCCAAAATACAAAAAGTTAAAGGTAACAGACTTAAGAAAGGGAAGTTGTGGATGGGACATGACAAGGATGTCGTACAAAGCATGTGCAGTGCTCAGTGCGCAAGTAAACAGATCAGGGAGGAGAGTGGGCCTTTGCTGTGATTACAAGTAGCATGACCATGGAGATAATGGCAGCGACCAGGGCATTTTTGTTGGTAGGCACACAGAAGACAATAGGTCTGTGGTTACATTTCTCCAGGGAGATGCTCTAGTTCGCTAACGAACTCCCAGTCATCGGGCTTAATGTGATAGCAATTTCTCATGTAGATGTTAATGATATTCCACCTTCTATCCAGGAATGTTATCTGCACTCCCTGCAACTCTCTATTCTCTCTATCCCACGCTGTTAAGTTAAATAGTGTGTGTGGTAATCCCTGTCTAACAAGAATGGCTTCATCGTGATGTGATGGGCTTACAGGATTGATGTAACATACAAAGATCAACCTCGCACTGGTTGATGAGCGACAGATGTGAGATGGACAGCTCTTAAACACTATGGGAGCGACCATTTGCCATTCACAATAAGTTTCTCGAAAGGCCGGCAAGTCAGACTGATTAAAATTCACCATCCTTTTAGATATGAAAGAATCTGTGTTTAACAGCTTGAGGAAAAAGGCTTGGGAACGCGAGTGAGACCTAAGATTCAAAAGCCCCCATGGTGGACCAAAGAGGCAGAGGCAGCATGGGTACTCAAAAAGCAAGCGTTCAAGAATTGGCAACACAAGAGAAAACAGGCATACGTCACACTCAGTGATAGACAGAAGGAATAGAATGCAATAAAGAAGACAATCAAGACTTTTAAAGAAGTCACAGAAGAAGCAAAGAAAATGTGTTGGAAAAAATTCACAGAGGAAGTCACAGCTGATAAAGCATTACACAAGTTCTGGAAGATACATAGATCAATGAAGCAGAATGAGAGCAATGAGAACAGAAAACAAAACCAGTACAAGCTTGACGGATGATAAAGGGCAGACACTGACATCAGATGAGATAAAAGGTAGAGCCTTCTTTGATAGATATCTTCAACAAACTTCTTCTGTATCCCATAAAAACAAATGGTGCATGTTTTGCATCATTTTTTCATTGTATCATTTATCCTGCATATACTTTACTATCTGCTGTAATGTTGTCTGAACCCTGCAGCAAAATAATTAGTAATTACTATTCACTACCCTGTAGGACACCGAACACAAACAATTTGTCTGGGAAAGTAAGGTCTGTTGTTCCACAGTGACACCACCGTCTATAAATGTTCATCTTGATTCTTGGTTCTTGATTAGAAACTGGCCTCACAGCACGTGGGGCATTCCCATAAGTGCTCCGCCCTCTGTTTCAGCAGCCATCCAACTCGATAGTGTTTCAAGTCTAATGCTGCCAAAACAGACGTCGACATCAGGGCACAACTCTAGCCATTGTGATAGGTTTCTTTGTTGTTCCATCCACCCACGCCGTGCCTGTCCTAGTTCACGCACGTCAGCCTGTCGAAACAACATGGTAACTGTTATCGAAGGTTGCGACTACAGGATTGTATAGTTGACGTGCCATGAAGCTTCTATAAGAAGATAACCTCAATATAAAGGCATGTCATTTACTAACATTTTCTGTTGCATGGGTGGTTTGTCTAGTGAACCACTGGTGAGACCCTAAGACGCAACCACATGCCCGCATCCATCTATAGTACCAAGTATTGAGAAAACATCGAAGTATACACATCTGAATTAACACTGTAGTGGACAAAATTCCTGACTGAGTGACTGAATAAGATAGCTAGGAACAGTACCTGGTGCTTATGGAAGGTTGTGCTGTATTTTCTCTGATGTATTGTTCCCAGAATAGAGTGGCTCTATTCATTTCTTCAGTTGCTCAGGTAATTGGGCAAATGAAAGGAATGCCCTTGCATATTACTGTTGCTAAAGTTTGTGTTAATTTCCATTTAGCATGTCTATTCATTCTTATGATAACGAAGTTCCACAGTATTATTACCAGCAATGTTATGTTATTCCTATGTTGGTCTAGAAATGGATTTTAGACTTTAGGCACTTTCGGGATGCCAAAATCACCTGCTCGACTTATTATTGGATGGGCTTAAACACTGTAATTTACGGTATCTTTCATTTAGGGACAATTGACTAATAAAATTGTACTTGCTAGCTGTTCTAATGTCACAATTGGTTTTTTTTATACATTTGTTGTCTAGGACTATCCTGACTATTATGAAGTAATAAAGCGTCCAATCGATATGCAGCGCATTCAGCAGAAAATGATGTCAGGGCAGTATGACTGTGTGGAAGACATGGTGGCTGACTTTGTTCAGATGTTTGATAATGCGTGTAAATATAATGAACCCGAGTCTGTTATTTACAAGGTAACAATTTGGTTATGTGGTTCCTGTAGTTGGGATATGTGAATGTTATTTGTTTCCTTTATGTAGTTCTTTTTTTCTTTAACGTGGATGCTATTGTGACAATTGTGAAAGTTTTATTGTCATGTCTTTCCATATATGTAGTATTTCTTCATAAAATTAAATTATAACACGTATTCACTAATATATATTGTCATTCGATATCTATTTGTCTTATGTTTTTGTATCCCTTGAGTTTTTGAAAATAGTTTAATCAAAATACTAAAACTTGTGATGGTGTGACCACATTGTTACTGCTTTTATTTGTCACTATTCTGTAGTGTCTCACGTGGTCAAGATTTCTCAATAATTAAGCTGACAAACTTGTTTGTAATTGATCATATATGTAACACTAGATTGGAAGTAGATATGATAATGCAACTTGAATTCGGAATTACCCCAGAGCGAGCAGAACAGGTTGAGTGAAGAGGTGTTTAATGTGTGTGTGTAACCAGCGAAGTACAGGAACCATCAGCATGCACACTCTTTATCATGTGCTGGCAGAGAGAGCACCTATGGTTTTGCCCATAATGCACTAATATCAATTCAGGAAACTAAATTAAACATATATGTAAAACGTAATAATTTGTGGAAGGTTCTCATTTTCATTGATTACTCTTTCCTCTCAAGGTTTTATTATCTAGTCTGACAGGAAATTGAACCTGGTGCCTTGGCAGTCACAGACACTCTTTTACATCTCCATTTCTGGTTAACTTTACTTTCTGTATATTATAGGATGCCTTAACCCTGCAGCGAGTGTGCTTCCAGAAGAAGTTAGAGTTGATGTCTGATTGTATGAATGAGGTACCAGATGTCAAGGCTCTCACTAAGGAACTCATGAAAAATCTTTTTATATCAACTTTTAATCATGAGGTTCGTCGTACAAACATATTGTAATTGCAAGAGTCATTTTTTAAATGATTAATTTGTAGTAAATATAATGTGCATTTAATTTCTTGTGAATAGTTAATATTTAATGTAATATGGATCATGTACAAATAAATTATTTATTGTAGTGAATTATTTTAGGTGTCTAACCTGTTTGTTATTGTCAGAGGTTGACACATTGTTTAGTTTCTTACACATTTCAGTTTCCAGCATATTGAGAAAGTAAACATGCATGCAGAATAAGTGTAGTGAAAAGAAAGGGACACTTTGAGCTAGACAAAGAAAATTTAGAAGACAGATAGATTGCTCTTAAGTATATAAACATTATCTACTGAAGTTGCTGACCTAAAAGCAGAAAGCAGCCATTGTTCAGAAATTGGTGTACATTTTGAATGTTTTGAAGATTTAAGAAAGCAATTTATAATAGAATGTAGTCACACGGGGTCCAGGCTTAGTATTTGAGTTGTAAATCTCACCCACTACATTCTGTTTTTTCCCCCCAATAATTTCTTGATGCTTCCTATTTATATTATTCATTTACCCATGTTACATCTGAAGCAAACTTGTCTCTATATGCTTTATGTTTACAAGAAGGCTTAATGGTCCTTGTAATACCAATGCCAAATAGTATGTACTTGTTTTAAATGTTTGTGGTCCTAAAGGAATTTACATACCTGTGTAATGTGTGTGTTGATTGTGTCATGATCAACTGGTCCATATGCATAGTAATTTAAATATACACGGATGTCTTGACTAAAAGCACCTATCTTTTAGGGGTGTAGATGGGTTGAATTTGGATAATGTGTTGAGAAGCGAATTGGTGTTAACAGAACTGACATGGTTTAAATCTTGTTTGCTACCTTGATTTTTTCAATAATTTCTTGATGCTTCCAAATTATGTTGTTCATTTACACACCTAAAAAGATGCATAATGTTAATAAGAAATCAATATTTGCAATGCTTTAATTTTTCATGTTGAAAGAATAAATAGCTCTCAAAATGTTATGCTTGTATGTTGTGCTTCAGGATGATGAAGGTCGTTGCTACAGTGATTCCTTTGCTGAACTCACAGAAAAAGACAAAGGTTTACAGCTTAGTGGAGAAGTCACAGAGTAAGTTTCATCATATGTTATTAATATTAACTTTAGTAAGTTAGTCATAAAAGATTTAGTTCAATGAAATAACTTATCTTCACTGCAGCCCTGTAACTGTTTATGATGAGCTGTAGATAAATGTTTTAATATGCCTTCTTCTTCTGCGTTCGTTCTCAAACTCCTGAAGATTAGCAGGATGTAGTCCGGAGAACGGAGTGATTTGTGTCATGGTTTACAGCACCGCTGCGATATATGCGCCTTTTGGCCTGACACATCCGACTTCAGCATGGCTTTGGGCCACCGACTCTATATGGGTTGGGACAGCCAACTCCATCCCATAACCTCCTTAGTCGCCTTTTACGACATGCGTGGAAGGTAAACAGTGTTGCTATTCTTTGCTCCCCTTTCGGGCCCGGCAACACACTGGCGTTTTTAATATGCCATTTTGTAGTTCAGAATGATGATACAGTCCTTAGATGATGAAATGAATTAAAATGCTGAGCAGTACATGAGCTGTAGTAGTCAGTGCTTATGTCTGCTAGCATCAGTGCCAGTAAACCATATCTGTCAGAACTCTGCTTCAACTTTATGTAATGATTCCGAAGAACTTGCTGCATTAGGATAGTCTGTCTGAGGATTCAAGAGAAAAAGCAACCCAGTATAAAAAATGCAATGCTGAAATTGCATTTATGTTTGCAAGAAGGCCTAATGGTCCTTGTAATACCAATTCCAGATGTAATGTACTTGTGCTAAATGTTTATGATCCTAAAGGAATTTAGATACCCGTGTGATGTGTGTGTTGAATGTGTCATGATCAACTGGTAACTATTTGGATGCTAAAAGGCATAGTTTTTTTCCCCCTCTGAGTAGGAGGCTTCTTTTCAAAGTATTGTACATCGATGCAAATTCAAGTCTTTTGAGTATGAAATAAAGCTTTGGATAAGCCACCACTTTGCACATATGATGTAAGAGCTAATCACTTGTAATTCTTTGGATTGAAACAACAGCTCACAGATGTTGTGACCAAATAGTAAACATACATACTTTAGACACTGAACCCTTTTCTCTGTAAGAGATTATAGATAAGGAATATCTTCTCAGTCATTGGGGACATGGATTACTTGCAGTTGATGCTTTATTTATGAGTACCCCAGCAGGGACCATGCCTTATTACTTTGGTGCACTATTTTGTGTAAACAATTATCCTCTCAATTTTTGGGATCTTAAGTTTTTGGCAGCCTTCTTCCTTGTGCTCATTCACACAAACATAAATTCACTGAAAGAATGTTCTTGGAAAGAAATTGTCTCAGATGTTTGTTACATAGTTCATTTGAAACTACTTTTAATCCTATCTATTCCTGGCCAAGGACAAGCGTAATGATAGAAATTTCTGGGACCAGAGAGAACTATTGGTTTTACAGTACTTCATCAGACCTCATGAGATGTGCCTGTTGGGTAAGAGGTTCTCTGAAGATGTTCTTTATCTGAAGCTAATATAAATTCGAAACTAGTTTCCATTGTGTGAAATAGTTTGAGATGGTTGATTGAAATATTGAAGAATATACATTCTTTAGACTCTTTAAGTGATTAAGGACCACCCTGATAATATATGATTATTGTCAGAAGCGAATGACATGCAATGGTTTACCAGATAGTTCCAGAATATGAAACTAGACTTGACTACATCATCTTGATTAGGTTCCATCTCTGCAATGAAGGTTGGCTACAACAGACCTCCAACATCTTCTGTCTCTTGCCTTTGTGGTGCACACTGCTAGACTAACATCTATCTCATGATGTTTCCCTCTCACTTGTATCTCTGACTACCTTTTGATCATCGCCTCTCGACTTCCTTCAAGTAATGTGTTCAATGTATCATGTCTTGTAATATGTGCAAAATATTGTATTTGTTTGATTTTTATTTCTGATAATAGTTTTTTTCAATAAGCAGTGTAGTCAGAACCTCTTTGTGTTATTTTCCTTCTATGAATCTCTCTGTATTCTTCTATATAACCACATTTCATAGATATTAATTTTGTCTTCCAACCGTTTGTTTATTATCAATGTTTCTGAGCCATACATTAATGTAGAAGAGATCTAGCATTTTATAACTCTTATGTTTAGTTTGTGATTTGTTAACCTTTAGCAAGCCAGATTAAAAAATACGAAACGTCTCCCTGCCACCGGATTCTTTTTTGAAAATTTGCATTATTGATGGTGACTGTTTTGAAAATGTGATAATTTTTTGGTTGTTAGAGATATTTAAATAATATTTGCACATATAAATAAAGAATTGAATTATGCATATATTGGTGTAATTTATGTACGTGTGTGTGTGATACCAGACGTATGAGAAAGTGGTAAAAACGTTTTTCACAAAAAACATATATTTTATAACAAAGAGGGACAAAATAAGAAAAAAAAATAACTTACCTTACATATCGAATTCCTTGGCAACACTGTAAACTAAATCACGCAAATCTGTTGTATTTATGTTCTTTCACTGCGAAATTATCAAAATATAGCCAGGGGAACTGTATAAAACATGTAGATTTGCAGTAAAATCGTTCTTTGAGCTTAGGCCTAGAGTTATTTTTTCTGCCACTTCAAAATATTCGATATCAAACATACAAGTCCCCAAACCAGCACGGCATTCTGTATATTCACTGCTGTGAAACTAAATAACCTAATAATCCATGATTCAAGCCATGATTCAATGTTATTTTATTCGAAATACGATGAAATAAAGGTCTGTAAAACCGATCCATCATCATGGCATCGTACCGGTGTACAGATGTGGTCAGATTAATTGCTCTTAAACTTTTACGAATAGCTAGCCATTCTCAAAAACGATCATGTCGGAAGTGGGGGATGTACCGGCTTCGATTGCGCATGTCCCCAGCTATGTGCACGGACTGTGGTATGTGTAAATCTCACGATATTATCGTTGGGTGGGCCGGACCGCCAAAAGCGCGCGCGGCCATTTTGTTTCTCGGCGGCTGCGATTGATATAGGCTCAGTGAAGGTTAAAGATGTTAAAATTTTCATCATCTCATTGAAAGTACTATTAGCCATTCCTATTTTCCTTTTAACCTGTTTCACAAATATAATTTGTGATTAACCTTACGGACTCTGTAGGCGACTAAAGTCCCAGATGTCATTACATAACTAGAACCTGTGGGCATCTCCATTCACCCATGTTGCTATACCCCGATTCATCAGTACGGAATCACACAAAGTTAAGCTCATATGACATAGAATTACTGCCACATGAAGCTAGAAATATATCACAGCCTAAAGGTCAAATTCCGTTAAAATTATGATTGTAAGAAAGAGAAAGCTGGATGATTTTTGGCAACAAATTTCTGGAATGACTTTCTCCATTTTTTATGCCATATTTTACTATCAAATGTAATACTGCATGGCATGGTAAGTGATCATCATGGAAAGTAATATTTACATGTTTTAATTGTTGTTTTTGTATTTTAGTTGTTGTTATATTATAAGAATGTTCGTTTATTCATTAAAAAACAAACAAATAATATATATCAGGGTGCCACATGTCGACATTTAAAATACAAATGTTGTATGTCCGGATAGGCCTAGTCTTGAAAGAAAAGACATTGTAAGTGATTTCTTCACATTTTATTAGTTTGTTCAGCCCATATTATATTAGTTGGGATATAAAACAACATATATGCAACAGGAATAGGTATTTAGGAGGATTTTATCAATGCTGCCACACATTGCTTAAACCTTTAGCAAGCCGGATTAAAAAATATTAAACATCTCCCTGCCACGGATTCTTTTTTGAAAATTTTTGTTATTGATGGTAAACTTTTGAAAATGTGATAATTTTTTGGTTGTTGAAGATATTTAAATAATATTTGCACATATAAATAAAGAATTGAATTCTGCATTTATTGGTGTAATTTATGTACGTGTGTGTGTGATACCAGACGTATGAGAAAGTGGTGAAGACGTTTTTCATCAAAAAATATATATTTTATAACAAATAAAGAGAAACAAAAATAGTAAAAAATAACTTACCTTACTTATCGAATTCCTTGGCAACACTGTACACTAAATCACACACAAATCTGTTGTATTTATGTTCTTTCATTGTGAAATTATCAAAATATTGTCGGGGAACTGTATAAAACATGTAGAAATGCAGTAAAATCGTTCTTTGATCTTAGGCCTAGAGTCATTTTTGGTGCCACTTCAACATATTCGATATCAAACCTTTACAAGTCCCCAAACCAACACAACATTCTGTATATTCACTGCTGTGAAACTAAATAACTAAATAATTCATGATTCAAGCGACGATTCAATGTTATTTTATTCTAAATACGATGAAAGAAAGGTCTATAAAACCGATCAACCAACATGGTATAGTACCAGTATGCAGATGTGGTCAGATTAATTGTTATAACACGTGTATCTTCCACCTCGACATCTTTACAACAATCATTTAGGAAGTGGGAATGTCCCTGCCTCGATTGCGCATGACAAGAACTATTATACAAGCTGTGGTAGGCCTATTTCGCACGATGTCTCATTGAGTGAGTGCACACGACAACAGTAAACAGCCGGCATCTTTTTTTTTTGTCAATCACACTTGACCAAAGCGCGGTGAAGGTTAAGTATGGGGTCATTAAGAAATTATATTTGCAATTTTTTAATGGCATTTTGAAATTCTCTCTCCCCCTCTCATTTTCCACTTCACAATTTGCTCAAAACTGTCATATCACACGTACAATAACTACAGAAACATGATTATATTCATTATTCACTCCTTTATTTACATATGCAAAAATTATTTTTATATTTTTACAAACAAAAGGTTATCGCGTTTAACAAACACTCACCATAAATAACGAAAATTTTCCAAATAGAACACAGGCGCAGAGGAAAAATTGCATAATTTTAATCCAGAACCCTAAAGGTTAAGTAATGTTTGAATAGAGTTGCTGCTAAGGAGTTGTGCCACTGATATTTATTTTCATAATTTTTATACTTATACAGACGACCTGTTACATTTGACCAGATCAAAAGGAATCTGGATAAGGTAAGCTTGGGTGTTTGATAATGTACCATCATTTGTAAAGGTCTACTTAATTTGTTTTTTAAGTGATTATCTATTCATTCAATTAATATGAAATATAATGAATATATACTTTGTGCACTTCATATCAAGCTAATATATACTTCGTGCTGTCTGATAAGCTACTAGTATACTTGTCAAACTTATAATACTTACAAAACAAAGTTTTTGAAGTTTCACTTGAACACAACAGAAGGACTGTCACTAAAGGGTTATGAGGTGTAAATAATAAAGTTCAAGGTGACAATGATGTACATGTAAACATTGGCTTGTCAACTTGCACAGTCAAGCATGTTGATTAGGTTTTCACCATAATTATGAATAATGTAGAATGGAAGAATCAATATGCAGATCCTTGAAATCTTTAATTCAAATGGAGCTATGCAGAACACATTTTTAAATATTTGTGCAGGTTGTCACTTGTACAGGTAGATGATGTTTATCATCCTCCTATTTGGCTTTGTCCAAGAGAGATGGTTATTTTAGTATTTTTGTTTGTTGCCAAGTGTCAATAAATACTTTATTTGGATGGTCATTCTTTTGTCTCTTTCTATTGCTTCCATCAGTGCTCTCCTTCGTCTGATATTCAGTGGCTCTACATTTGTATCTATCTCACATACTACTGTGGGTGTTGATTGAATCCCTCCACAAATTAGTCTCAGAGCTTGGTTCTACACCTGATTCAGAGATGAGATGGTAGTTTATCTCACAATGGTTCTGGAGAAGGTTGCAATCCATTACTGATTTCACACAGCCGTGGTATAGTTAGTGGAGAGTTTGCTTGTCTGCTTCCCAGTTTGTACTAACTAGTCTCTTAATGAGTTTTCATGTCTGGACAAGAAAATAAAAAGGGGTTGTAATTTCTTGCTTAATACCACCACTCCTTCAGTAAACTCAGCTGTAAATGAGTATCTGTCACATGAGTTAGGGAGCTAAATGCAGCATGGAAAGGGAACTGGTCACCCAATCTAATAGTTGCTGCAGCTTAGTACATGAGTTATCTTCATCCCTGACAGCAGGTTGCTGCTATGGGACCAACTTTTACCTTTAATAAGTTGTATGCGTTTACTTGCTTTTTCTCAGAGATTTTCAAAGTGGTCTTTTAGTTATAGTTGGTTGTCTAGTTTTATTCCAAGATAGACAGGGGACTCTTCCTTTGTTAATACTTTCTAACTCATTTTGACATTGACAGATTTTTGGCTCTTTTGTTGCTTTGAGAGAAAATGATGTAAGTAGTTTTCTGTGAATTTATTTTTAGTTTCCAAAAATCACATTTTACTGAAATTGTGAGGAGTATTTTGTTGGTCTTAACTTCTGAGGCAGTCCCTCCTCCAGATGTTCTTTTCTGGGATAATGTACCAGCATAGCTGGTGGCTATTGTTCTGCTTGTCAGGAAGGCATGTATCTAACTAATCATTGCTCTTCTTCTCTCTCCCCCCCCCCCCATTCCCAATCTGTTCATCTTCAGTAGAAGTCCCTTTCTCCAGACTCTATCATAGGTATTCTTAAGGTATAAAAATGCTACTAGTGTACTTTTTTACATTTTGGAAACTATCTAACACATTTTGTGTGAATCTTGAGAGTGGGTCATCTGTGCAACACATGCACCTGAAGTCTTTCAGATTATTATCGAGAATGTTATGATCTTCTAGTCACCAGTAAGTCTGTTGTTAACCATTCTCTCAGTTTGCCTATGCATGAGGTAAGGGATATGAGCCTTTAACTTCTTGGTGTTTCTGTCAAGTTTCCATTCTTAAGAATTGGGTTGATGGTTGCTGTGAGCCATTTTGATGACAGCTGTCCCTCATTTCATATTCTATACATAAACTATGATCAATATAAAGTAACTGTGTGGACATTATTACCCACTAGTTTTAGTGATATTCCATCATGTCTGAGTGAAACTATTATAAAAACCTGTGTTTTACGTAAATAAACTATGGGAGTGTTTCTTTTGCCTTTGGTCTCAGCTTACATATTTCATTTTAATTTTTATCTGGTCCTGGAGCTTTGTTTCTGGCCAGTTTCCATATTGCCATATCCGTTCTTGATTGCAGAATAGGTTATTGAATGCAGCAATAAGTTCTAATCTTTGTTAGGGTGTTGCATTTTTTGTATTTCGTCTAATTTTTCATTTACTGTGACTTGTTAAGACTTGCATAGAAACTATTGAATATATGTTTTGTCTTACTACTGGATGTTAATATGGGTTTTGGATTGCTCTTTTTATCTCCCTTGAGATTATGCAAATCTCTAAGCTTTATTCCCACCTCTTTTAAGGTTTAGTTTGCAACATATTTCTCATGAGGTCTTTTGTTTATTTTCATTTTATCATATGTGTTAAACGTTAAATATATTATGATAGTGATATTCAGAGACAATCTTATTGTTCCTAGAGCCAGTAATAGAAATTGTCTTTGTGTACGGTTTTCTATAGGGTCGCTATCGAAGAGTGGACAGATTTCAAGAAGACATGTTCAAGGTGTTTGAGAGAGCCAGAAAGTTGAGTCGCACAGATTCACAGGTAATGTGGCTGATTCATTCATGTTAATTTTTGTTGATAATAGTCTTGAGAAAAAAAATTTGCTGGCTTAGTGGCCAGTCTCACAAACAGAACTTGGTGACCAGTCTCACAAACAGTCTCACAAACTTAGTGTCCAGTCTCACAAACAGAACTTGGTGGCCAGTCTAACAAATAGTCTCACAAAGAGAACTTGGTGGCCAGTCTCACAAACAGATTCACAAACAGAACTTGGTGGCCAGTCTTACAAACAGTCTCACAAACTTGGTGGCCAGTCTCACAAACAGTCTCACAAACAGAACTTGGTTGAATTTGCTCATAGTTTGAAAGCTGATAATCATCCATATTGTACTGCTGATTGGATGTATGTGTGGTGGCTAAAAATTCAATAATGATTGAAAAACTGAATATACTTCATTTATTATAATTATAAACAATAATTAACCTTTGTTATCCGTGCTGTATAAATTGTGTGCACAGTTATAAGCATATAAGTAGTCTTAGTTACCGTGATGAGTGTTGCATTGGGAGATCAGTTGTTATGTTAACCTTTAGGGCCCTGAATTAAATTGAGAAATTTCTCCCCAGGGCCTGGATTCTTTTTGTCAAATTTTCGTTGTTGATGGAAGTGTTTTGAAAACGCAATAACTTTTTTGTTTTAGAAGATATTTAAATAATTTTTGCACATGTAAATAAAGGAATGAATAGTGAATATAATCGTGTTTTTTTTGTTGTTGTATGTGTGATATGACAGTTGTGAGCAATTTGTGAAGTTGAAAATTCGGGGGGAAAACGGAAAACGTCATTTTCAAAATCGCAAATATATCTTCTTGACGCCCCTAATACATGAGCAATGTGTGGCAACATTGGTAAAATCCTCATAAATACCTATACTTATTGTATATGTATTGTTTTATATCCAAACTAATATAATATGAACTAAAAAACTAATAAAACGTGAAGAAATCGCATATAATGTCCGTCCGGTCAACACTAGGTCTATGCCGACACGCAACGTAATTATTGTCCATGCACACATGTGGCACCCCTGATACATATTATTTTTGTGTTTTTGAATGAATAAACACACATTCTTATTAAACAACAACATATTAAACACAAAGAACAACAATTAGAACATGTAGTCACGATCACTTACCCATTCCACGCGGTACTCAATTTGATAGTAAAATACGGCCGAAAATGGCTAAAGTCACTCTAGAAATGCGTTGACAAATTCAACCGGCTTTCTCTCTCTTACAATCGTAATGAGTAATGGAATTTGACCTTTAAACTGTGATGTAATCCTAGCTTCGTTTGGCGGGCTTTATACGGCATCTGTTCATTACTTCGTGAAGTTCTGTACTCGGGAATCAGGCGATATCGTATGGTGAGTGACCTCTCCCGCAGGCACAAGGGGGCGTGTCCTACGGGTGCGTGACCTCGCCCGCAGAGTCGTAAAGGTTAAAACATGGTTACTGCATTGATCTATGCACCAAAGAAGTGCTGCTGTTTATCTATCTTGGTGTGTTCAGAAGTAGTCCCATGTCTGCGGTTGAAATGATCAATCAACATCCACTGTTACTGAGAAAGAATATTTAGAGCACAGAATAGCTGTAATGTGTGAAACTATCAATATCTATATTATCAATTATTTTTTGATCCTACAGCTGTATGAGGATGCTGTGGAGATGCAGACATTCTTTATCAAAACTCGAGATGAGCTCTGCAAGAACGGTGAGCTGCTTTTGACTCCTGCCCTCAGCTACACAGAACGTCACCTAACTCAGGCTCTAGAAATGGAGCAGAAGGATAAACAAGAACTGGAAAAGCAAGAGTTGGAAAAACAAGAGGAAGATGAGAAGAAGAAAACTTCTGTTGAGGAGAAGGTTCATGGAGATAAAGTGGTAAGACATGCACCTAGCTTTGATCTAGTGTGTATTGTATTGGTTGCAGCCAACCTTTCTTATGGATACGGCACTTGATGATGTATTGGTTGTCAAGTAATTAACATGAGAACATAATTATTTTAATATTTTAAGTAATAATGTGCAAATGTAAAACAGAACAAGACTTAATCAAATTATTAAAATGATGGATCATATTTTCACCAGTGTATAACCTGTCACACATATTGTAAAAGATGTCTAAGGATCACCTATGTGTTTACAGGCCCAAAAAATGATGCAAAGAATACCAGAACTGTCACTTACCATGCATATCATAAAAGGCAGCTAAAGTGGTTTGGGGATGTAGTTAATTGTCCCATCCCATAGTTCATAGTGATAGAAAATCCATGCTGAAGTTGTAGTTGGTTGTGTTAGGAAGAAAGGCACAAAAATCGCAGCCAAGCTATAAATCATAACACAATACACTTTTTAATTAAACTGTAAATCAACTAAGATGAAACTCTTTACCGCCGAAGACGGATGTGTCGGGCCATTGGCGCAAATAAAATGGCAACACAAACGCATTTCTATTCTCTGGACTACATCCTTCTGGAATTCTAATAGGACCATGGTCCTGCTACAAGAGATATCCAGTGGGAGTTTGAGAATGAACGCTGAAGAAGAAGAAGAAACTCTTTAATACTTTAACCTTTAGCAAGCCAGATTAAAAAATACAAAACGTCACCCTGCCACCAGATTCTTTTTTGAAAATTTGCGTTATTGATGGTGACTGTTTTGAAAATGTGATAATTTTTTGGTTGTTAGAGATATTTAAATAATATTTGCACATATAAATAAAGAATTGAATTGTGCATATATTGGTGTAATTTATGTACGTGTGTGTGTGATACCAGACGTATGAGAAAGTGGTAAAGACGTTTTTCACAAAAAACATATATTTTATAACAAATAAAGAGGGAAAAAATAAGAAAAAAAATAACTTACCTTACATATCGAATTCCTTGGCAACACTGTCAACTAAATCACGCAAATCTGTTGAATTTATGTTCTTTCATTGCGAAATTATCAAAATATAGCCGGGGGAACTGTATAAAACATGTAGATTTGCAGTAAAATCGTTCTTTGAGCTTAGGCCTAGAGTTATTTTTTCTGCCACTTCAAAATATTCGATATCAAACGTACAAGTCCCCAAACCAGCACGGCATTCTGTATATTCACTGCTGTGAAACTAAATAACCTAATAATCCATGATTCAAGCCATGATTCAATGTTATTTTATTCGAAATACGATGAAATAAAGGTCTGTAAAACCGATCCATCATCATGGCATCATACCGGTGTACATGTCGGAAGTGGTGGATGTACCGGCTTCGATTGCACATGTCCCCAGCTATGTGCACGGACTGTGGTACGTGTAAATCTCACGATATTATCGCTGGGTGGGCCGGACCGCCAAAAGCGCGCGCGATCATTTTGTTTCTCTGCGGCTGCGATTGATATAGGCTCGGTGAAGGTTAAGATGAAACTCATATTTAATCAGTTTATTTTATTACGCTAAAAAAATAACATTTTAAGTAATTTTGGTATGGTTTGTAAATGTGTAATATGTTTCTTATGAATTATATTTAAAACACTGGAGTAAGCTATGCAGGAAGAAATCTTCTTGCACATGTGGATTTGCTTCCAGGGCTAGATAAGTGGAACACCCTATACGGAAAAAACAACAGCACTCAAACATGTGCATATATCACACAATGGCATTGGGTCAAAGGGCATAAGCTGCTGAATCATCAACCAGCGCATATGTTTGGGGGGGGGGCAAGGTGACACAACATATTTCCATTCTCTTGACTACATCCTGCTGGAAATCTAATAGGACCATGATCCTGCTACAAGAGATATCCAGCGGGAGTTTGAGAATTAACGCTGAAGAAGAACCCTCACTGAAGGAGTACGTTTACAGGTTCACAGAACCATTGCCTTCAATAGTGAAATGATGAAAACTTGCATTGTTTGGACATGTATGCTGAGATGATTCCTTATCAAAAACAATACTGCAGGGAACCATCAAAGGCTAAAGAAGCAGAGTAAGACAAATAAAAGCATGGACAGACAACATCAAGGACCAGACAAGACAAAAATGTTTCCTCACTCTTTCGTATTGTTGAAGATAGAAATTGCTAATGGACTCTGTATTGATGCATCCATTGTGGTACCCAAACAGGTTACAGATTTATAGATAGATGGATAGGATAGATTAGATTATAAGATTAGATTAGATAGACATAGAATGCAGAAATAATAGGGAAAGCAAGATCTTAAATTTAAGATAGAATGTTGTCAATCTACAGAGAGAAGAAACCAGAAGGGGGTATTAATGATTAAAAAATGTGTCATATGCTGGTTAAGTCAAGGACTTATAAAACTAGGTGTGAGAGAATACATGAGACTTCTAATTTTTATGTATGTTTTGAAACACACTGTGTACTCATGTTTGTGTATTGCAGGAAGTTAATGTAGAAAAAAAAACTGGAAAAAGAATCACTTGTAATTTTCAAGCAGAAGAAAATGTTTGCAGGACATTGTAACAATATTAAGAAACAATGAGATACATAGAACAGAATAAAACTATACTGTTTAGTGGCTTCTGCTTGTTCACAGTTGTTGAACTGTGTCAACACAACAAATTTGGTTTTCGTGATAAATATCACAGTATTTGAAAATTCTACGATTCCCGGTTTACTCATCTATATCTCACTTTACACCTGGTGCTCCATCTGCAACTGGTTTAATGTACTGCAGTATTGCAGGATATATTCCACCATATATGCTACTTGTCCACATGAGCACAATGGTGATGCAGCTGACCTCAGTCTATGTAAGTTACTGTTTAGTCTCCTGTGTCCAGTTCTGGTGTGGAATTTGATTGCCTGCTCTTCTCTATCAAGACAGTGATATTTGTATTTTGGATGTTCAATTTCTCTAATAGCTTTGTTCTTCTTCTTCATCGTTCTTCAGTCAGATATCAGGTTACAGCACCAATAGCTTCAATGAATTGTGTGATTCGCTTCAGGTCATCCATGGAACCCCTCAAGTCTGGAAGAAGTGCTGTCTCAGTAGGCCATATTTTCTCCCTCTCTTCTTGGTAGAGTTGACAGGCATGAAGAATGTGTTCTGCAGTCTCTGGGCTCAGTCCACAGTTGCACAGGTCTGTCTCACCAATCTTCAGCTTTCGGAACATGTGACTTCTCAGTCTTTTGTGACCAGTTCGTAGTCTGAAAAGAATAGCTTTGTTGGGGGTTGTCTTTTCTTGGTACGTGATTTCTTTGTCTTTTTGTTCCTATTTTGATCCCTCTATTGTTAGCATATCTGTTTTTAATTTCTTGGTATGCCCCAGTAGGGTAGTATCGACTGTTGCACTACCTTTCTTTGAATGTTCACTTCTCATAGGGCTTGTTTCAAGTCTGACACTTTATTTGCTGTCAAGGACATGTAGGACTAACATTGTGTCTGTAATAAACACATTTGTTAACATAAAAATGCCAACATCAGAATTGATACACAGCACTAAGAACAGATGTTTCAGAAGATAAATTATCACATACACCATGGTGCACTGCACTTGATGCTGATGACAATGTACATCTAATAAATGAATAATGTGAATGAGCTGAAGGATATATGCATATATTTTTACTGCAGAATTCAGACCAGGAGCCTGCTAATGCTGATGAAGAATTTGAATATAAGGGACAAAATTATGCAAAAGGAGATTTTGTCTATATAGACTCACGGTAAAATTCTGTTTATAAATAAGAGAATACCATTTGTAGAATAGTCATAATGAATGCTATTATGTGAATTTGTCTCATGGCTTTACGGTCTCAATGCAATTTATTTCTGTCTAATGCAATTTATTTCTGTCTCTAGATATCCTGTTCTGTCATTTGTGTCCATTTTGTTTCCAACCCTAGTTTTGTTTTGTTTTGTTCTCATTTCTCTGGTTTTTTAATGTGTGCTTCAACAATGATACATCATCACTTGTTTTTCTGTTGTTAAATGTTTGCCCTTGTCCATTTACATTATTTTGATTGTTTGTTCTGTTTGTCCTGTCATTGTTTTCATGATAATGATATTTTTTTTGTTGAATGTCCCATCTGTTTTGTTTTGTTAACTGTTAACTATATTTTGTGTGTGGTTTAGTCATGTTTTGTGAACTAAAAATATTGCATTCTGTCACAATTTATTATTACTATTGATTTACTATTACAATACTACTGTTACCTATTGGCAAACAGTTTTACTGCAGCCCCACCAATTATTAATTGCCTCATTATACACTATATTCATTTAGAGCCATTAGCTTCAACCAGGCTGCAATAAGCCAGTCAATTATGTCATTGGAGAAGAGATTAGATCAGTGATGGATGATAAAACTAAAATATTGTCACAGATTGTAAAAACACTATACGAAACTGATGGCCTGTGATAAATATATTCTATTGTCTCATCTTTGTATCCCCACCGATGATTTTATTCTATACTTGTGTTTGGACTTTTTATCTCAATTGTATCAAGTTCATGCAGTATGTATCTATATCTATATTTTGGAGTGTAACTGATTATATTCACATATACATTTCCAGGGCTGAAATAGGAGAAAAGAATTGTGAGACTGATCTGCTATTCATGTTATATAAATTGACTAAGAAGGATTTAGTGATGGGGGTTGGCTATCTCATTTCATAGATGGTCAAATAGACTCAGAAGCAATATTGAAATCAGATGGGATTGAGAGACTGTTCAACTAACATCTCTACTACATATGTTTGCATTTATTAATTGTTCTTGAATATAATACTATTTAAATTGAAAAATGTCTATAATGAAGTTGATAACGACTAATAAAACACTGAACATATACATACCACTGCCAAAGTTGAATGTGTCAGGCCATCTGCACAACTAAAACCACAATGCATATACATTCTCTGAACTACATCCTGCTGGATATCTAGTAGAATCTTTTGTTGTACTGCACAAGAGATATGGCAAGGGTGAGAATGGGCGATTAAAAAAAATTTGCACTATACAGAACTGATGGTTGACACATTGCTACTATTTATTTTAATTTAGTTAAAGTTTTGCTTTAATTATTTCTATAAATTTTCAATCATTGTTATTAAAGGGACACACCTGAACCTCACATCATGGTCATTGAAAGTTTTGGATTGGATTCTGGTGGTCAGAAGGTCATCAAAGGAAATTGGTTTTATCGTCCTGAAGAAACTTACCATAATGCAACTCGTAAATTCCTAGAAAAGGTATTTGAGGACATCCTGTTTCATGTCAGCTTCATTAAAAGAAAATGCTTTAGTTTTATTTTTAGCTTCAGAAAATGTAAAGATATGATACAACTAATAATTCTCTCTTATGAGGACATACAAATACTTCATATTGTTGTAAGAACATGTGAATAGTTCATTCTATAATTGAGGACATAAATACTTCACTCTATCATGAGGACATGTTAATACTTTACACTATTGAGAGGACATGTCAATAATTCACTAAATCAGGAGGACAAGGTCAATACTATTATACAAATATTATACGAAAATTTGAATCCTTCACTATATAACTAAATAAAATTGTTTTTATTGTATTGACATTTGTGCAAGTTGAGTTGATAGCATTAACAAGACTAAACAACATATTTACAAATAAAAGCATCTCTAAGCATTCAAGTCAGGTTATTATGTACAATATGACCAAAAAGATACTTAACGTAGAACACAAGGTAGTTTTACTGTTCACAGACCATCACGCTAACTGTTAAGCAGAATTAGTTCCTATACATACCAGACAGACCATATCACTAATGAAAAAGTATGCCAATGAAAAGCACTGGCTGTTTTTGTAGATGAATGATCAACTGTTGAAGAATATGAACTAAAATATTATAGACATACCACTAGAACTACAGGTCTTACAAAACTATTCTGCAGGGTGCAGTACCAGGTAAAAGAAAACAGGGCAGACAGAAGAAAAGGTAGGAAATCAACATAGGACTGACTTTTGTTACCTCCAAGACATTGAATTGGAAAGGATGGTGAGGAACTGTGAAAATATCATCACAATAGAACAGAAAATTTCTGGCATATGTTGATATTGTTGGAGAGCAATGTGGATTATCACTTGAATGTACTGAGTTTTGTACTATGAGTGGTACTCTCAGTAAGTGCATGCTGCTGTATTGAGCGGATGGAGTACGTGTGGGAAATCTGAGTACAGTGATGTCAGTTCACTACACCTTTTGAGCCTTTTGTTTATATTGTTTTGAAGTTTAATTTATTAGTATATATTTGTGATGATTTCTTGTTTCACAGGAGGTGTTCAGAAGTGATACTAGTCATGGGACTCCCTTGTCTGAGATTGTAGGAAGATGTTGTGTCATGTGTGTCAAAGATTACTTCAAGAGTCGACCAGAAGTAAATATTTTTACACAATATATTCTTACTTATTACTTTTTCAAGTCTTTTTTTTTACAAGCTATTGATAGTTCTATTTATTTGATATTCTATGATTATGAATCCACATCTGTGAGTTTAGCAGTCATAATAGGGCCACTGACGGTGTAAACTTAGGCTGGAATGGAGTCTGGACCTGGCGCTTTTCCTACGGACAAATTTGAGATTGCTTTCTCCACCTCCTCAAGGCAAGGGGGCTCCAGTAATGAATAATTGATTGTTATTTCCGTGATGCGCTCAATCACTGTGTTGTTGATGTTGGAATGGCAGTTTAGTACAATTTCAAAATGTTCAACCCAGTGTTTGAGAATTTCCTATTCAGTAATGGTTCACATTCCATCTGCGCTTAGAAGACAGGGCCATAAATTGCTTTTAGTGCTGAATAAAATTTCTTCATATTATTGCTGCCAGCGTTATGCTGTATCTCTTTGGCTTTGCTAATAAACTATGAGTCTTGCATCCTCCTTAGGTGTTTTTGTGTTATTTTTTTGGCGGATTTATCTTTTGAGTTTTCGTACGTCTTTTTGCTAGTGCATGTGGGGGTGTTTAGATAAGCTTTGTGTTGTTTGTGATTATTGTCCAGGAGAACTTTGATCTGTATATCGTTTTCGTAAAACCGGTCTTGATGCCTGCGGACAGAAGCACCTATCACTTCTTCTGTAGTTCTATAGATAGTGTCACAGAGGTTTTCCCAGCTTATTTTAATGTCTATGGAGTCGACTGTCAATGGTGCAATTTTGGTATGCTTTGTGCTGTCCAGAAGCTGTTTATAAAGTGGATCTTTCAATTTGGAGACGTCGAAACGTTCAAAATTTTTCGCTATTTTGAAATCGCCAGAGATGTATGTAGATTCATTTTGGAGACTAGCAGTCTGTGGTCCGTCCAGCATATGGGTTTAGTGACTCTCACATCCTGCTTATCATGTTGTCTCACGATGACATAATCGATTTGATGCCACTGTTTTGATCGTTGGTGCATCCATGAAGTCTTTTATTACGGTGAGGTAGATGAAAAACAGTGTTGGAAATGAGTAGGATAAATGCTGCGCATGTTTCAAGTAGTAGTTGTCCATTGCTATTGCCATGCCTCCCTAGCACACCATCCCAGGACGCCCAGTCCGAACCTACTTGTGCGTTAAAGTCACCAAGGATGATGAGTTTGTCAAATTTGGGGGTCTCCTGTATAATTTTTTCAAGTCATATAGAACTTTTCTTTTGTCATAGTCGGAGCATATATGCCAACAAATGTTGCATGCCACTTTTTAGAAAGTGGAATGCGAACAGTCATAAGCTGGTCACTAATGCTCTTTGACTCTCTACAACACTAGCTGAATGATGCCTTTCTGCCCAGTGGCAAATGTTAGTTGAACTCCTTTACACAGTCCCCCGCATCCTGACTTTACATGCTGGGCAGGACATCAGAAGCTATGGGCACAGATCCTATTTGCCGCTTTCACTGATATTAAATGGCGAAAAGGTTTCAGAGGTGTGATTGGTGCTGCATGAGGACAATGATTATGATCCAGTAGTGAAATCTAGATAGAAGAATAGTTGAAGGAGGAAGAGTTTTGGGCTATTAGCACTTGAAGACATCCGTGTTCTACCCAAGTGATCACTTTGGCTGTTGAACATGATGTGATGTTTCTCCGCACTGCCAAAGTTTTCTGACTAACATTTGTGGCACTGTGCTCATGTGATAAGGCACATTTTAATACCCGTAAAACATAATGGGGCTTTTTTTGGTGAAGTTCGCTCTCCATTTGACTAGTCTATCTATCTATCTATACGCTACGGTCCTTTGCCTTGTGGCGTCAGGTAGTGGAAGAGTTCTCTGGAGATGGCCTTCTTGTGTGCTGTTTGTAAGCTTGTTCCTGTGATTTCTGTGATCCATCTTTTACATGGTCTGCCTCTGGCTTTATAGCCGTTATGTCTATGTGTCATGGCCATTTGTGGCATGCTATCTGTTGTAGTCTGGAAGCGTGTGAAAACCACTTGGTCTGTTGTCTTTTGATGTGTTCCAATACTGGTATTGTTTTGGTTATCTGTCTGATGTTATTGTTTCTAATTCTATCTCTTAATGACACCACTCCGAGTATTCTTCATAGACGTGTCATTTCTGCGGTCACTATTTTTCTTTTGTCTTGTGCTGTCATTTTGCTTGTGCTAAACATAGTTATAGCCATCTGACCTAGCTTAACTGGGTGACATTGTGCACATAGCAGTGTGTAGATATCTGTTGACTAGTATGTGAACAGTTACACTATCCAATGTTACAGATTTTTTACTTCGCGCGCTTAAGAATACATAAAAACACAAGTTAATATTGTAATCCTTAGCGAATAACAACCATTACTTGAAATATGTCATACGGTATAAGACATGTTGGAAAGCATAGTTCAGTGTATTTAAACACAATTTGGCAAGAGAAGAGAAATTTGCAGCCATCTTCACCTAGGAATTCAGATCAGGGTACAAAGCCAGAGGAAGACCACGGAAAAGATGGATATAAAATGTGAGTGACATCTTGAACTAACATGGTCATAGCACAGCCGAGGCAATATATCTGGCCCTGGAGCATAAGCTGTAGCTCCAATCACCCCCTACACTTGATGGAAATCTAGTAGGACTTTTGTCCTTCTTCAAGAGAGATCAAGCTGGATTTAAGAATGAACGATGAAGAAGTAGTATCATTGACTATTCTCGTTCAATGTGGGTCTTTTGAATTTTCATATGGGAACTTTATTTTTGTCAGGGTATTCCAGACAAAGATGTGTATGTGTGTGAGTCAAGGTACAGTGTACGACACAGGAGTTTTAAGAAAATCAAGGTAAGTAGAACCTGAAATATAATTCCTATAAGATATGCTTTATACTTTATGCTAGTATATTTTTTATTAATAAAAACAATTGTTATTTTAATGTTTTCATATTCTTCTGCATTCATAATTCTTTTGGTCTTGCTAGATCTTCAGGCTAGTCGCCAGAGAGAAGCTCCCAGTCTTCTCCAGGTCAGACCAACTGCCCTTGTTCAAGTGGCCCTGTAGTCTGCAGTGGCCAGTTCTGAATCAAAATGGTCTGTTGTTGTCTATGAAGTTCTGTATAGCGGTCTAGTTTCTGATCAATATCCATATCTTTGTGTCAGAATTTCTCTATTGATGATTCCAAGACTTCTTTAAAGATGGAGATATTTGACTGTAAATTGACTCCTCAAAACCACAGAGCATTTCCATTTTCATTGGGGAAGATATCTTCATTTTGATAATGCAAGTGTTTTGATATGTACCACAAGCTGGTTATCTTTAATCTGTTTATCATGTAACTTGGATTTGGCCTTCATTGGATGGTTTGGCATGCAATGCAGCTTCTGTCTGGCTGCATATTTTTTCAGTGTCTGTTTTCGAGTGGCCGAATATTTACATCGTTTTCCATTGATTGAATTAAGATGGTCTCCATACCCCCTGTGATTAGTCTGAGGTCTGCATTATGTGTTCTGTATTTGTTTAGAATTATGTTATCCATGCTATTGTCCCATATTCTATCAGAGGTCTGACTGTTCCTGTGTGTACATATTTAAGTATATTGCTGTTTGTCTCTCAACTTGTGCCAGTTAGTTTCTTTATGAGGGAAAGCTTTCTGGTTGCTTTCTGCTCTACCACAGTCAGATGTTGCTTCCAGGAAAGTTGCTTGTCCAATTTCACTCCAACATAATTAGGATTTTCTTTTACAGCAATCTCTTCCATGTATTTTTAGGTTTACATTGTAGTTGATTTGACAAGGTAAAACATGTTGCTGTTATTTTAGAGAGGTTGATCTGTGCTCCCCCAATCAGTTGTGGATATTCTGTTATTTAGTGCTGTCTGCATTATACTCATGTCTGTCTTGTTATGATCTGCAGCATTCCACATTACAAGATCATCAGCATGATGCACTTTGGTCGTAAACATTCATGTTTCCTGGCAGAAATCACATGAATATTTGCATTAATTTATTTTTTGACTTCTTTGACGCACTTGTGCAAGTGTTACAGTATTTTATTCCTTGTAGAAGTCGGCTAAGATGTTTGCTACCATATTTCCCATGTTTAGTCTCCTGTGTTCCAAGATGTCAGTCTTCCCGTATGCATTTTCTGCTTCTTCATTTAGTGTTTTCATTATCTTCCACAGCCTGCTTGTGTCTATTCCCATGTTTAGAATAATTGTTTTTTCATGCCTACTTCTTTGATTCTTGACTTTCTTTTCTCATTCCATGCACATTCCAGTGAGCCACTTTGAGGCTATTAGATTGGTCAGAGTTCTACTCTGACTTGCTGTAGTGGGTCCTTTTGAGGCAAAATTGAGGAGCCAGAATGGCTTCTACCCAGATGTTGCTGATAAGGAGCAATGCCAAAATGATAGACTAGATTGTTACTAGACCATGTTCCTGATAGTGCATGGTGCCCTAATTTTCCCTGATACCTGTGCGTAGGTCAGTACTCTCCATCTTTGTCAGGTTAGGATGTATTATCTCTCTTGGTTTTTTTATTTACCATATTCTTTCCACATTCCTGTGGAGCCTGTAAGCCAGCAGTTGCTTTGTCATGGTTATCTTTCCTGTTTCAAGAACTTTTAAGTGGCTTTTTTCATTTTTGTGTTTTCCAGCTGAGGCCATTTTATATTGTATTTAAGGTACACTGGTATAGTCTATTGTCGAATGCTGCTTCATCGAACCTACCAGGGATAACAAGCATCATCCCTCTAGCCTCCTGGGATAATTGTTGCCAAGGATTCATTATTCTTCCTCTGTGATCTAGCTCTTGTTCTCTGAGGTACCACATACTCAGGGGTGGTGGTTTGGAATTGTATTCTCTCGGTCATTTCCCCGTAACCCTGCCCAACCTTCCCTATCCTTATCTCAGCATCCCTTCCCCCGACACATTCCTTCTGTGGTATCAGTAACCCTCATGCCAGCAACATGAGCATATAGCAACTCATACTCGCTTAATGCTGCCAGATACTGGATAAGTTAGGTATTTCAGTGGAAATATCAGCAACACCTGATATCCCCTGTCATGGTAGATAGCAACACCGCTCTGGTCTGTGTCTGCTTATTCATCCAGAGGAATTCTGGCTTATATCGCATATGCGCTCCATATCTGGATGCTTTTCCCACGATCTGATATCTGAGGATGAGCAAGTCTGGTAGGGGCCCCCTAAATATCTTGATAGTTATTATGTCTGTTGCGCAAGTATATGTATATCAATTTTGTTTTTGAAAAATCTGCTTCAAAATATATATTTTCATATTGTTAAAATACATTTTATTTTTCATATGATAGGTTTGGCAGACTCAGCAAAGTAAAAATTTGAATTTTGTTCCCCGGGAAGTCCCGTTGGCACCAATCAGAGTGGCCTCTGTATTTGCAGATAAACTGAGTAGTGAGAATACTCTGGATGACAGTGATACTATCATAGACAAGAAACGAGAGGTATTTTTAAATTTAATGTTAATTTTGCGTTTTGAATCAATCTCACAGGCGATCCAAATGTGCTCGGTTTCCTCCAGAAGTTGATGAGCTTCCATGTTGATCCCTTCCTTCTGTGTGCCACTGATTAAATGCACTATTTATTCTTCTACCTCTCAGGGTGTCAATTTCTGCCCATGTAGGCCTATTACTCAATTCCTTAAATTGCAGTAGAGATGTGTTACGAAATATGATGAAAGTGCTTTCTAGCTAAAATCATTTTTATTAAATGTAGATGTAAAAAGATGCACATTGTTCACAGATCATTCTTATGGTTAGAATACTAAAAATGAATCTAAAGCACCTCTATACTATGTAACTTTGAATGTAACACAATTGTGGTCTCAAAATTTGCTAAGCTGACTAACTCTTGAGGATTGAATTGGGCTGTCAATATTGTACATGAAGTGATTCATTGCTTCCTAGACAAATTACATATTCAAATGCCATAGTTCAACTTATGTAGTTCATTTGTTTCTTGAGGTGTCATGTCTGTATAGCTCAAGCTATTCCAGCAAAATTTGTATATTTCTGGAGATGGAGGGTTGGTACTTGGGATAACACTGTGAATGGATAAAATAAAGTACATATCCATATACATGATCCATATACAGAACTGTTGAGGGGATGATCATTAGCCCAGAAACGTATGTGTGTTGTAAGGGCCTGAAAGAGGAGCAAAGAATAGCAACACTATTTACATTCCTTGCATGTCGTAAAGCGGCGACTAAGATGTTGTGAGGTGAAGTTGGCTGTCCTATACCATAGAGGGTTAAAGTGACCCAGAAGCCATGCTAAAGTCAGATCTGTCAGGCTGAACAGCAACCATGTCAGAATGCAATCCATACTACATCCTGTTAATCTGCAGGAGTTTGAGAACGAACGCACAGTTAAAAAGTATCCTACAATACATCTCTAGAGATAAATGCTCACTATTAGCATTTGATACTTGGAAAGCAAACATCATAAAAGTGATTTATGTCTGAAAAATCTGTGGTAATATTCTTATTGTGCTGAAGGAAAACATCAGATGCACGTGACCCTTGTCCAAAACAAGTAAGGAGAGATTTCTTTTCCAGAATTGCTCTCCCATAATATCTGACACATTGGTACAGGAAATTATTAAATGCCAACATAATCCGAAAATATGTACGTATGTATACATAGATGAATCTGCAGAGGGAAATTTTAAAAAAAAAATGTGTCTTCATAAGAAAAACCAATGGGGAAGAGTCTCAGTAAGGCGTTCCATACATGAAAGACATGCTGAAACTTCAGAATATCAACCAATATAGTACTATTCACAGACTGCAGATCTCTAAATCATTAAATAACCAAAATGTCACAGGATATCCGAAAAGGTGGAAAGTACTGCAGTTACAAAACTAAGAAGTGATAACACCTATGATAAAGTATTATTGTCACTGATTACTAATATAACTAATAAATTGTAAAAAACAATGTCAATGAGAAATAACAAAAAAACAAAGGAATGATGATTTATTCCATATTACAGTCGAATAGGAAACTTTATCAAGAAACAACAATGATCCAGAAATAAACAAACAAATACAGTGAGATGGTCTTACAACCACATAATATAATACAATCATTATATTTGATAAAAAAAAGGGTGCAATCATATCTAGTTATAAGCAATAGAGGTGCTCGTTTCAATTTTACGCACCATTGATAGACAAAAATAGAACAAGGTAAATGGAATTTACAAGAGGTAAATCTTCACGTCTGGATAAGATTACAAAAGAAGAATTAGAAGCTCTGGGAGATTATGGCATTGAACTTATCATCAAAATGTTAAATGACATCTACAACAGTTTGTATCTAATTTGCTACAATCAATTTTCATAGTCCTACCAAAGAAACCTGGTGCAGTAGATTGCGAAGATCACAGAACATTCAGCCTTATGAGTCGGATGACCAAGATTCTATTGCGCATAATAATGAGGCAAAATAAAGCCAGAGATAGCAGAAGAACAATTGTACTTAAGTAAAACACAGGTTTATATAATCGCTTCCCTCAGACACGACAGACTATAACTAAAACTAGTGGGTAATGATGTGCACACAAGAAAACATACAAATTACAATATACAAATCATATTCAATATTTAAACTAAAAGGTCTTTATCAAGTTACACACAAAACATCAAAAGACGACGAATGGAAATATTATCACAACAAACAAATGTATCCAATGGAAATATGAAAATAAGATGCCAGAAGGTCAGAAAGTACATATAAAATGTAAATTTATGTGGAAACGAACAAAAAGATGAGTCAATGACGGAACAAAAAGAATAAAGACAAAGACCACACCAACCCAGTACTAGACATAAGAGTGGTCGGAATTGAGTCCAAGAGGCAATTCAAAAATGAGACGTTTTTCTAGAGCGTACCTAGATCTATCATCGGTGGTGCAGGATCTGATGGCGGTGACCTGAATATAAAAAGCACCATGATGACCCTCGCCGTTGAAGTGTGTGACCACAGGAGTGGGTGTTCTGTGATTAATGGCATGAAGATGGTTACAAAAGCGATCGCTCAATTTTAAGCGGTTTCCCTGATGTGCTATTTTTTCAGCGTTTACATATGATCACGTAAATGACATTACGGAACGGAGCCCTGCGGATGAAAGAATGCTGTAAGTTAACGAACGTCTACGGAAAAACTCAATCATCTCAGAGGACTTGTATAAAAAATTGTCGTAATCGCAACATAAGCAACGCAAGCGAAGAAACTTGGAGTATGGCAGAGAGTTGCGACAAGCGGATTCGGAGGAAAAGGCACAAGAAATGCCCTATTTATAGTAAGAACATTAATAATGAAGGTCACAGAAGTGCAACATGATCTTTATTTGTGCTTCATAGATGTGCAAAGCATTTGACAAAGTGAAGCATTCAGAGATTATAAAATTGCTATAAAATCTTAACGTTGATAGGAAAGATCTAAAAATACTAAGAAATATGTATTGGAAACAAATGGCTGCAATGAGAGTTAACAACACTATAGGTAGATTTCAAAAGATAGAAATGGGTGTCAGGCAAGGTTGTGTAATGTCACCAGATCTTTTCTCCCTGTATACAGAATACATTATGTGAAATATAGAAGATATGCCAGGAATAAAAGTGGGAGGATGCAATATGAATAATATGCTGATGACACAATACTGACCGCAAGAAGCGAACAGGAACTACAAGCCCTGTTAGATAAAGTAGTGAAAGAAAGTTAAAACAAAGGCCTCAGTTTAAACAAGAAGAAAACAGAAATAATGGTTGTCTCGAAGAGACATACACCACCAAGATGCAAAATAATAATTAATGACACCAAAAAAAACAGTGTCGCAATTTCTCATTTACATTATGTTTGCTATTGGTTAGATCTCTACTAGAATATATATCTCTACCAATATATCTCTACCAATATATAGTTAGACTAGAACTGAAAAACATCAAAGGAGTTCAAACATCATTCTTCAATTGCTACCAACCAGTCTAGGGTTACAAGAAATGAGAGAGCTTCCCTTGCTAACGCAGAAAGAAAAATGAAAATTCAGCAATATACACAGCTTATTGAGGCCAAAATATTACTCTGCAACCATTATACATGTAATGTACTTATAGTGGAAGAAAGATATATTGATTAAAAAAACCAGACTAGGCAACAACAGACCATTATCTTTATATTTAAACTGGCCACTACAGTCTACAGGGCCATCTATAGGGTGGCTAACACAAATTAATGTGAATGGGGGAATAGGAATACAAACTTCTGAACATATAGTCCAAGTCTGCCAGATTTTCATGAACTCTGGGGCAAGACACTGCAATACTAAGCTGAGGCAAAATCTTTGTGACAGCCACTCTGACCTGGAGAAGACTAATAGCTTTGTCTTGGCTTGAAGATCTAGCAAGGCTTGAAGAAAAAGTAGAAAAATGCTCTTCCATAGAAAATATTTTTGTATTAGAGTTTACATGAAATTTGTGAACTCTACTGGTACACAGTCCATATACGAGTGATGTCTGAGCAGATTGGAGAAATTCATAGACCTCAGATGCCAACCCAAACAAATGTCAGTAGAGAGTGGATTAAGGATGCAAATATTGCATCCTTACTGTTCAGCTAGAATCACAACACATTTGCTTTCAATGAGATCACATTGGACAGAGTAACTCAAGTAGTAACTCTAGAACCAATGAGAAGGAAAATAAGAAGTTAACAATCTAATTATCCGATGATTATGCGTAAAAGAGATCATATTAAATGCACCTATGTCTAACACCAAAAAAACTTCAAATGACATGTGACTAACTTGATCATGTCATTTCAATACTGTAAGAACAATTATTAAAACATCACATTTATTTTTCCAGTCTGTTCCAACAGAGGCTGAAAGTGATGATGGAAACATATATTATGATCAATATGTGTGTGATATAGGCTGCTTCAAACTTGGTATGTATGTTTATGCTTTAGATTTCCATAATCTTTATGCATCTTTAATTTCTTTACCTGTAATTTTCTTTGTAAAGTTAGGAATTTAAAAAAAGAAAATTTCTTTTTATTTGTTGTCTGATGAATGGTCAACAATAAAGTATGTTCACAAATTTAATACATGGACCTCTGATAATAATAAAAGATTAGAAACATGACATAGAATAGGACAGACAAAGTAACTTTTTGCAAAATGAATAGCATCCTATGCAACAAGTCTATGTCAATAGAAGTAAGAAAAAAAGTCCTTCAATGCTAAATAGAATCACTTCTGTCAAATGGAATATAGAATACACATGTCAAGACTCATGTGGACAATAAATAAAAAAATAAGTGGGAAATTAGTTGAGTAGCCACAGAGATGTGGTTCTATGGAACAGTGCTGAGAATCCCATGGACAGCAGGAGAAATCCAACAAAGATACACTGAGGGGATTGACACCAAAAGGAAGTTGTTTATCAACATCAGAAAGAATTGACCAGTATTTATTGGCCACATCATGAAACATAGAGGTTTAGAGTACAATTTAACAATATAAGATTGTGGGAAAAAGAGACAGGATGGCAAAGAGAGAGAAAATACTGGATAGTTTGACATCGTGACATGGTAGAAAATCAGCAGATCTGATACACACTACTGAAAATAGAGTGTTGTGGATATCAATGATTACTATGCCACCCAGCATGACATATGATAATGGTGATGATTTATGCTCTAAGAGTTGTTTGTAGAATTTTATATTGTAACCTTATGCTTGATGGAAGAAGGTAGAGGATATTGCAAGCATGAAAAGTCAGAGGCAAATAAAGTATTCTTCCTTCATAACCTAAGATGCTCTATGTTCTTTCAGTGCCAAATATACAGGGCAGAAACCAGTGCTCTCCGGCTTGAGTGATGTGATGCTAATGTGCATAGTTCTTGCATGTTGTTGAGGCCAATAGTCATACTCTCTTTGATGTTATCCTGTGAAAAGTTTCTCTTGGTCTTTCTTTCTTTGCCATTTTAATGCTTGTAGTGGTGGTCTGTTGTCATTCGTTTTAAGTACACGTTCAATACAGGTCCATTGTTTTCTTATTGTTGTAGAAACACATTGCTGTTTGGTTTTGGTGTCGTCTCTTATTTGCTTGTTTGACTTGAATTCTTCCAGAATATTTGTTTTTAAATTTTCTAAGATATTTGTTTTCAAATGAATTTAACTTCTACCTCAATGCTTTTGTTATTTTCCAGCTTTTGCAACCATATGTTAATATGAATATTACATTGAGGTTAAAGAATGGTAGTTTGGTATATTTACTTATTGTTTTTGATTTCCGGATGTTTGTTAGGTTGTTGAATGCACTGAATGCAATTTGAGTAGAAATCTCTTTTGCTGTATCTCCATCTTGTGTCATTTTCCTGCCCACGTAGGACAAGTTATCAACTTTCAGAATTGTTTCTCTATTGAGTGGTTATCGCTTGGTCTCTGGAAACTAGATTGGTTCATCATAGACGTTCACTGTTCAGTATTTTTCTGTAACAATGTTTTTTATTAAGAGCAGCTTGTCTGCCAATCAGTCTTCAGGGTTGATCAATGATGTAACAGGCTGTTATAATTTTAAAAACATTGTTTTTGAATGTTTTCAAATATTATGAATATTTTCTTTGAATTAAATAATGATTCTTGATGACAAATAAGAGAACACACCAAAAAACACCAAAACATGCGACAATATTAGGATCTATGAATAATCATTTGTTGTTACACAGGCACTTATCAAGAACTAATGGAATTTTTTAGCATTCTCTGAAGTTAAAACTCCAGGGTAGAAGAGTAGCATATTTGTAAATAAAGTTTAGATAATTTAACCTTTAGCCCGCTAATTTAAAATTACACAATTTTCCCTGCCACCGAAATTTATTTTGTTCTTCTTCTTTTGTTCACTTGAAACATGTCTATATCTGTAATTCTGTCTCCTGAATAAAACTCACTGTCTTTTGTAGTTCATACAGTGTCCCATAGAGCTTTGATTCCAGTGTTATTTCCTCTGGCCAATATGTCTGCCTCAGCGTTTCATGCTCAGAACACTCTTGAAGTATATGTTTGGCACTCTGTGCTGCCTGTCCACATGTACACATGGCAGTGTTGCCAATCTTGAACTTTGTATACATGTGATTGCGGAGTCGGTTGTGTCCTGTTCTGAGACGTAGAATTATAACTTGTTCTGATCTGTTCATAATGTGATAGTCATCTTGTGTTGGTGTTTGTTGCTTTCTTATTGACTTGATCATCTGTTTTTTCTGATGGTAGGTGATTGGTATATCTGGTTGGTCTTCGGCAGCACCTTCCTTAGCCAGTTGGTCTGCTTTTTCATTTCCTGGTATTCCACAGTTAGTTAGTTATTCGTCGGATCATCAACACTGCAAACTGGACACGTCCATAGTTGCTCCGATCTCTCCTTGAGTGTATCCGCCATTACACTTCTGCTGACAGTACCGGTCCTATGCTGGTTGACCATCATTCTTCTGCGCCCTCCAAAATGTTCACCTCTAGCAACACCGCATTTCAATCCCTGATCTTTAATCCTAGCCATTGAAAAAGAATCATCATCCACATTAGTCTCACTCTCGCGTGTTATATATCTTAAGGAGTTCAAAAACGCCAGTGCAATCCATTGCCCCATCGCCCTGTGCCACAATCGTGCACGATGTCAGTTGATCCGCTCTTTCATTGCCTCGAACGCCCACATGTCCCGGCACGAAAATAAATGTAACCACTTTCAAGCTCGCCTTTCTCAAGGCCTCAATCCACTGTTCGCGAACGAAACCCACTTGTACCTTCTTAATCATACCTCAAGATGCAGACCTGCGTTACCTTCTGTGTGCGTAGTCACTCAAATGCTTTGGTCATCGCCAGTCTCCATGGTCATACTACTCATAGTGACCGCAAAGGCACCACTTTCCTCCTTGATCGTTTTACCTGCGCACTGAGCTGTAAAGGCCCACGCACTGCGAACATGCCTAATCACAGATCCATCAGTGTATATAATCACATCCCCCTCTTTGGTATTCTCACTGATTAAAGCCTGCACTTCTTTCTCCACAGCTGTGGGACACCATTCTCTGCATTCCCTGCTAAGTGATATTACTACTCTCAAACAAGTTTCGAAATCTGTGGGTAGACCTATCCATTCCGCACCTGCTGCCATATCCTGCAATCTGCACACACTTTGTATGTCATCCTCAGCACGTCCCATCCACAACCTCCCTCTCTTGAGTCTGCTGCCTTTAACTTTCTGTATTTCGGAATGCAATGGGTGTTCCTTATCTGCATATATTTGAAGGAACGCCCATGCACGGCAATACTGTAATCTATGCTCAGCTGTTGGGCAGTCAAGTAGGTATCGCATAGCTCTTGTCGATGTGTCTCTTGTGCATCCCAGTATGATATGCATTGCTGGATTCTATCCAGTCTTTCGATCTGAGTTTGGCTAAGAGTCAGAATTGCCAGTGCATATTCCACCACAGCTACAACCAAACCCTGGTACAAAAGAAATAACAATCTCTGCTCACACTGCGCAGCAGCCATAACCTTCATTACTGCTAAACCTTTGCCTGCCCTTATGATAATGTGGTCAACATGTTCCCTGAAACTCAGGCTTCTGTCAAAAACACACCCAGATATCTCATTGTGCTAGTTCTTTCTAAACTTTTCCCGGACAACGAAACTTGTAGCATGGGTGTCTTTACCATGTGATCATTCAAGGAAAACCACATCATGAATGCCGTAGACGGATTAACCACTGCTCCCGTATCTCCACACCGTATCTCGATGTCAGTCTGTCCAGCTACTTCTGTAGTTCCACGATGCACTCTTCTCGATTTCTACCCTGTCTATACACCAGGATATCATTGGCATATGACATCGTTCTGCCAACACCTGTGATTTGATTGCCAGCGATATGTACTGTGTATACATTGAAAAGTACAGGAGATAGAGGCGATCCCTGTGGCAGACCAGGGCTAATAACCATTGGTGCAGATATCCAGTTACCACACTTAAGAACTACTACCCTGTGCATCAGGGCGGCACCAACCCACCGCACGACAAAAGGATTAACTGCAAGATTTAACAGCTGGTGCATCAAGATATCCAAGGACACCCTATTGTACGCATCCTCAAGGTCTATTGCGACAGCACGTCTCCATGCACGAATCGAACCCCTCAAAAACATCCTGCGCAAATATGGCTGCATTCTGCCATGTCTTCTTTCCTGGTATTCCACAGTGAGAGGGTATCTACTGCATGGTTATTTATTTTGTTAACTTTGCATTATATTTGTTAGGTGTTTGGACATTGTAATAACGTTTTTGTTTTTAGAGATTTTAAAATAATTTTTGTACATATAAATAACGAATTTAATACTGAATCCAATGATGTGAGTTTTGCTTGTGTATGTCTGATAAAAGAGGTGTGAGATGATGTGATCCTCATCATCAGAATCACATTCCATAATAATTTCACTGAATATGACTGGCATTCACTCAATCCGAGCTGTCCAGGATTGATGACTAGAAATTAAACATTAACAGTCATGTGATTCCATGTCTCTAAAGTAGTGCATAGCAACTGGCCAGCACTTGTTTACCTTCTTCTCCAGGTGTTTACCAGAAGACACGCCCCATGACTTACAATCACCTATAGTGTCCTAAAGATTATTATAATTAAACCTCAATGATGCATTTGTTAATATTATCATTTACATTTAATATTTATGTTTATTTATTACATTACTTAGTATTAGTAATATTTTGTTGCTAATCCTTGCTGTTAGCACATCTTTATTACTGTCAAATAATTTATAGGTGATGGTGTATATATTAATAACCCCTGTGGTCAGAATATAATTGCAAGAATCGACAAGATCTGGACAGATAACATGTAAGTCTGTGCTGTTTTGATTAAACTAAGATTCATGTCTCATCTACGTGCAGTATCACAATCTGTGAATAAACCACACATTCTCTGACTGATTTATTTCTTATTATCTTATATATTTCAGTTTATAAGCTGTTTATAATGATAATTTGTTTATTTTTCTTCACTAACGATATGTGATCAGCTTATAAATGAGTACAACACAGTTGTTAAAAACTTCAGCCGCAGAAACACAAAAGAGAAAACAAAATATTGTCAAATAAGAGAGAGAGAGAAATCACACCTGTATAAAAAAAAATCCTGTGACATGTTCTTGTCCTATATATTCAAGCCAGAATAAAATGCCTAGGCATATGCAGAAACACAAACAATGATAACACATAATAACATCAAAAGTTATTTTAACTGGGTAAAAAATTACAGGTACCAGTAAGCCTATAGTCATTCAAATACTTCAGAATTCAACTGGAAAAACATCAGTTAGGTGAAATCTGTGATGTCATAATTAGTAGACCTACCACGAATTTCCTTCTCACTACCTATTGCTATCAAACAAAGGAACTTTGATGTCAGTTTCCACATTGTGATATATGATATGGTCATGTGGTTAGAACGCCGTTCTTAGAACTTTGTAGTTCCAAGTTGAATCCATGATTGGGATAGGATTTTTATCTTTCGGAGGTACAATCATAATTCTTCCTGTACATGTCACAGTGTCTGCTGTGGCAAAGCCCATAGAAAGCCTGCCTGCGCTCCTTCACGGAAAAAATATGCAGTAATGAAAGATATACCGTAAATATGAATAGGAAACGTGAACTCTGAAATGCATGAAGGTAAAAGAGACCGGTATGAAAAGTCTTTGAATCCTTCGAAGTTGGAAACACTGAATTCTGAAACAGTTCACAAAGTTCTTCCTTTGTCACGTATATCAGTCTCTGCCTCACTGTCTGCTGGTACATTGTCTATATCATCCCCTCACTTCAAACCATTGCATTACTGATAGAGAACTTTCGAACGATTGTACAATCATTTTGGACTGAATATCCGACCGTGAATATTTGATCAACCTATTGGACGCCCCTGTAAAAGGTGGATAGATAGTGTATTAGAGACACTCAGAAATATAACAGCGGAAGAGGCAAACAAAGGGCAAAAGACCATACACTCACTCTCCCCTCAACACCAAAAGGTACATGAAGACAGAAAGAAGAAGACTTAGCGATTGTAATGATGTCAGCTTTTTTTTTACGTTGTCACGCCTCATCACAGTTACAAAAAATAATAGTGAAAGGTCTCTTCTTTGTTCAGTCGAATATGAAAAGTGGTTTCAAACACTGACAATTCATAGACATTTTGTAGCAAAATTCCACCGTAATTGATACCCGTATGTTAATTTCAAAATCCTCTCTCACGTTTATTGGGAAAGCTGTACGGGAACAGGATGTCATGAATTGTGTTGCATGGAGCGGAAAAACCAGGAATACTATAAATACAGAGGAGATAGTGAGTTCAAGGGCTGTATGTTTAAGAAGATACACAACAGAACATGCATGTGCAAGCGGGCATGTCAGTCCTTGTACATACCTTGGAAGACTCTTTGTGATTCAGACTGGTCGTGTGAGTCACAACCATCATCGACGTGGATCATAGATTAGATTATGTTCTTTATGGCACAGTAATAATACTATCATTTAGAAAGATGGAAAGGTGTCTGCTACTAATGATTTCTATTCATGTATGTTGGTTAAACCATGACACAACGCATTCCGTTCTCCGGACTACATCCTGCTAATCTGCAGGAGTTTGAGAACGAACGCAGAAGAAGAAGAATAAGAAGATATATGTTGGTCGCTCATTTGTTGCTGGGGTCTGAAAAGAAAGAATAGCTACATTGTTACCTGCCATGCATGTCGTACAAGGCGACATCTGGTGGGTGGAGTTGGCTGTCCCATCCCATAATGAGTCAAAGTGACTCGCAAGTTTGATGTGTCAAGCTGAAAGGTACAGCCAATCTGTAAATCATGACATAACACATTCCTTTCCCTGGACTATATCATGCTAATCTGCAGGAGTTTAGAACAAACGCAGAAGAAGAAATATATATTGATGTTCAACAATCATTACTGTTGGCCATTACATTTCTTTGTATCTCTTTCAGGGGAGAGACTTTTTTCCACTACGCTTGTTTCCTGCGGCCATCAGAAGTTGAACATGCTCCCACACGTTTGTTTTACAGGAAAGAAGTATTTCAGGCATCTCTTGAAGACTGTGCCCTCATCAAAAACATTGTGGGAAAATGCTGCATCCTCCATATGAAGGATTTTTGCTCATGTGAATATTCTGATGTGTATTTTATATATATATCACTGCAAACAAAGTTGTTTTATTCATTTGTTAGAATCTCACAATATTATACATTTAGATCAGCTAATGAAGATTCTTAATGATGACATCTCTGGGGAGGAAAGAGGAGAGTTTCCTATATACAACTATATTACCTCCCATGTGTTGTTCAGGACCTGAAAGGGAAGCAAGGAATAGCAACATTGAACTGTCATGCATGTTGTAAGAGGCGAATAAGGAGATTTGATGGTGGAGTTTGCTGTCCCACTCCATAAGTCAAAGTGACCCAAAGCCATGTTGAAGTAAAAGAAGGTAATGGTATGTCCCATGGCAGCAACCTGCTGTTGGGGATGAAGATAACTCTTCATGTACTAAGCTGCAGCAACTATTAGGTGGGGTGGCCAGTTCCCTTCCTTGCTGTCTTTACCTCATGAGTCAGGTACTCATTTACAGCTGAATCGACTGGAGGAGTGGTCGTGTCAATTGAGAAATCACAACCCGGATTTTGTTTGTTCTGACGTGGTTTCGAACCTGGCACGCTGTGACCTGGTGATATCAAGCAAGCTCACTGTGAACTAGGCTACCGCACTCCTCAATGTTGAAGTAGGATGTGTCATATCAAAAGATGCAGATATAGCAACCAAACTGTAAACCTTTACACAATGCATTCTGTTCTCTAGATCGCATTCTGCTAGCCAACATCAGTTTAAGAACAAATCTAGAACATCACACAGCATGGTCTAGATTTGCTGAACTAAAGAGAGTTACTGAGAACATTGGATGATTGTTGATGTGAGATAGCTTCAACACTAGTCTCTGGACTGATTGACTAAGATGTCATTTCATAAAGCGTGAATGTTTGTTATTCTTGTATTCATACTTACATGGATTTAACAAATAATGTAGAGCTTGTAATTGAATGGTCAGAACATCAATCTCAGTCATAATGGCATAGGTTCATATCTCAGTATGGACTGGATTTGATATTTGGGGGAAATTTGTCTAATAAAAAAAATCAAACTTGTACACTTCGGGTTAGCTGCTTAACCTTCATTATAGCAATTAAGGCCTACACTGATAGATCGACTTTCACGGCCACCTGTTTTACAAGATATGGCATCCATATACAATACCCTGATGGATCTACCAACGAGTTATATGACTCTTGTGAAAATTGCTCACGTTATGAAGCAGAGGCTGAGGCTATCAAGACAGCCATTAGGTTAATACACCAACAGTTTGATCTCATGGAACAAAAACCATCAGTCATTTTTACAGACTCTATGTCAGTTTTGGAAGCACTTAAACTACCCAATATGAAAATCAAGATATTCGAGCAAGAGCTGCACAGTCTTATCTCATCAGTGTGACCATGCAAAAATCTCTGGACATAGATCTATAGCAGGAAATTAAGTAATGAACATACTTGCAAAAAAGAGGTACCTCAAAACAACAAAAGCAAAGACCTTGTAATATGGGAACCATCAAACGGCTTCTCAAAAACAACACAATGGAAATCTGGCTGAACAGATGGGCAAATATGCTGATTGGTTGAAATATATTTAGTGAAATGACGTGGCCAAAGGACAATGACAACATAAACAAACTCTGCAGGAGAAACCAATCCCTAATCTTTCAGTTTTTAACAGGACATGCAAGGATCAATAGCCATTTATAAACTATATCAAACCCCAGCAATTACCCACTTGTAGACATTGCTCTCATCACAATGAAACAGTGGAACACCGACTTATTGACTGCCCTTACCTTTCAACTGCCAGGAACAAAATTTCTGCAGACACCTTTAACAATCTAGCTTACTGTATGGATCACAAAGGCAACTTCAGAAGACCTGCACTTTTTTAAGAAGTGAATAGTTCTGTCAAGATTACTCATCAGCATTTGGATATTAACAACAACAACCTTTATTATTGACAGCTAAAATTATTCTAACTCTCTTACTAATATGTAGCATAATAATATATAAATGAAAGATGTCTATCTTGTTGTTTTTTTTTTTGGTATCATTTGCCTGTTAAGATCAAATATATATTTTAAGAGCAAATTTTATATCTGCACTATCACCCGTGTGTTGCCAGGTCCCCGAAAGGGAAGCAAAGAATAGCAACACTGTTTACCTTCCATTCATGTCATAAGAGGTGACTAAGGAGGTTATGGGATGGAGTTGGCTGCCCCATCCCATATAGGGTCAGTGACCCAAAGCCATGCTGAAGTCGGATGTATCAGACCGAAAGGCGCAGATATCGCAGCACTTCTGAAAACCATGACACACCGCATTCCGTTCTCCGGACTACATCCTCCTAATCTGCAGGAGTTTGAGAACGAACGCAGAAGAATATCTGCACTATTTGTGTTTTGAGTGTTGCTATTCAATTATTTTAATAACTTCATAAATGTGCACATAATCTTTTCAGGCCGACCAACTGAAATAATTGAGCATGATGTTTACATCAATGAATCCAAATACCAAGAACCTGATAAATCTATCAAGAGGCAGAAACTTTTGAAAGTGAGAAGACTTAATATAAATATACACAAGGACAAATTTTATGTTTTCTTTAAAATCTTCAATTGTTGTTTTTTAAAAGAAAAAATAGGTAACACTCTCCTACCTAACTTCTCAATATTGCCTATTTATTTGTGTTATACTTATTTTTTAGGTCTTCTCAGTCTTACTGGCTGTTATATGATAACCTGTTGGGACCAGCCACACGAGCATGACTAGTAAAACAGCTGTCTAGACGCATCATTTCTGCAAACATATATACAAACTGTGCTGGTTGTATAGTAAATTCAGTATAGGATGCAAACAAATCTTCCTCCATGCACAACCTTGACAATATATGTTGATCCCTAAGCTTTGTCTAGTCTCAAATCAAAAAACATTTTTAAATATTTTTTTTAGGATGAACTGTATGGATGTGAATTAGTATCTTGGTTGTGTGTGATGTTGGACCTGAAAAAAAAGCAAGGACATAGCAACTTTGAGGCCTGCCATGCATGTTGTAAGAGACAACTAAAGAGATTTTGGAGCATTGTAATAAGTCTAAGCGATTGTAAAATGTTAAAGTCGAATTGTCAGACAGAAAGGCTCAGATATCACAGCAAAGATGTAAACGCATTCCATTTTCTGGGCTACATCCTGCTAATTAGCAGGAATTTTAGAACAAATGCAAAAGTATCTTGGTTAGTTAACCCTGGTGTTCATACTAGAGAAATATGCATCACTAATGTAGCTATGTTATCTTTACATTATTTACTGTTATTTGTGTAAGCACTCATTAAGAGAATAGCTTATTGTACAACAAGCTATAAATTATTTATGAGAAAAATTGAACCTCATGTAATCTGTTGTGCTCATGTCTTTTTCAGAAGTACACCCTATCCCCCAAAGTTATCGATGATGAAATTTACTTCTTCAGAAAACCTATTGCCCTAGAAAAGGTAAAAAAATATATTAAACTGTGATGCCTTATTCCTTAGCATATTTTAAATTTAGTCATGTACTGTAGATCCAATGTATATATATATTTTCAAATTCATTATTTAAAATATGCCACAATGTTTCCATTATGTAAAATATATAATAGTCAACAGATTTCACAGCTGTCGATTGATCAAAAATACGTTATGCCTAGATCTAGATAGGTCTAAATCACGTCTTGTATCAAACACATACAAATAAAACTTACACCAATATATGCAGAATTTAATTATTTATTTATATGTGCAAATATTATTTAAATATATGTAACCCAAAAAATTATTGTGATTTCAAAACAGCCACCGACGATTGCGTAACATTTCCAAAAACCAATTCAGCGGCAGGAGAGAAATTGCGTAATTGTAAATACTGCATGCCTAAGGTTAAAAAAACCTACATGTGGCCTTAATGTAAAATCAAAGGGAAAAGTAGAGAATGTCATTAAAACAATTACAGCAGTCAGACATGCATGAATAGATGTGTGTGAGCTGAAGAGAACTTAGCGTCTTAGTGGCATAGGGGTTAAGCCATTTACTCTATTAACAAGAGGTTGATATCATGCATGACATCTTGTTTACACATGACTTTTTTCTGAGATCTCTGAGGGTAAATAATCGTAGCTGTGGAATTAATATGCCATGATTAGTACTCTCTGCAAGAGATATGCTGCTCTATTGTGAGGATGTAGTACATAATGGGGAAACCCAATTACAATTACGTCAGTCCTCTACACGTTTACGCCTTTTTTTTTAATACAACTGCAGATACAAAGTTGTGATATGTTCTGATGACTTCTATAGTCAAAATCAGTATCTAAGATGATAACCTGATAATAATTATTTATTGTTCACTAATCTTCCTGAAATCAAAATGGGAATCTTTTTCTCTCCAGTTTTGATAACATTATTCTAATATCCTATCTCTTTTTCAAGTTCACCTTATTGTTATGTCCATGTCATGCGTGCTGGCTTTCCTGACAGAGGGGCTAGTTAGATATTCTGACAGTCTCAACTCGTGAACTTATACTTAAGTGTGACATCATGTCGCACCATCTCATGTAATTCTGACACGGCTACTGAAACATAGTGGTGCTTTTTACTCATGTTTGCATTGAAATTACTCCATTGCATAGAATGTTTCTCATTTTTTTAAATGGTGATTTGGCCTGTGCTATCCTGTTCTTGATCTCATTGGAGCACTTGCCATCTGATGTTAAAATGGTGCCAAGATACTTGACTTTATCAGCTTGATTTAATTTTGCATCATTTATAGTAATACAGCATTTTGGCAGTGTGTATTTATTTGAAAGAACCATTACCGGTACTTCTGTTTTCTTCTTGTTTAGACTGTTTTCTTCTTTGTCTTAATTTTTACTTTTTTGTACTATCAAAATATATTGTACATTTGCATATACAGTAAATAAAGAATTATTTTCATACTGAAGTTATTAACCGTTTCACCCCTATCAGATTTCCCAATTGTCAATCCCTGATCCCTAAGGCAAGGGGCATAACTCCTCCAAATTATGGATATGATTATGATAAAATTGCATTTTCTTTCAAATTATTCATCATATCACACTCAGACTTGGCAGATCAACAGAAAAATGAATAGTCTTGCATAAACCTATATCAAAGATAATTTAATACATATATGTTTTAAATAATAAACTGTCAAACTCGACATAATGTGGGGCAAATTATTTTTTTACCTTTGGGGTGTTGAGTAGAGGAGTCATATTGAGATGAAAATATTGAGATATATTCTCAAATCTCCTCTTTCCCAAACAGGGTGATATGCCCAAAATGTTGAACCTGTCATCTGTACTCCAGTACATGCCATGCTCAAACAGAACACACAGGTCCATCATAATATAAATTTAAAGTGACGTTTTATTTCAATGGCAGTTGCAGATGTTCAGCACGTATCTTCTTTCCTTGTTTGTTCTTTGCGTTATATTACATACAAATTATTCGATCGGCTGCAAATTGATAAACTCATCGTTGACAATGATGCTAAAGTATTCATAACGTGTGGCAATATCATTAAGATTATGTACAGACTCAACGTTTTGTACAAAATTCTCAACTTCTACTCGAAAAACTACATCACTACGGTGAAATTCGTGATGTCATAATTAGTACCACGCATGTCCATCTCTTTGTCGGAAACATTAGGCCTATCTAACAAGGAACGTCACTGTGTCTTTCCACGTTATATTTGATATGCAAATTACCTACATTGTGCATATTTCCATCGTAACTACAGCTGTCATCATGAGTGTACATATTAATAATATCTTCCATTTCCAAAACTTGGTCTAATACTTCGCTAATTTTAAAAAAAAAATCAGTCTTAGTCTGATTGTCTCGATTAAACATAAAACAGGAAGCTAAACCACGGATCTATGCAATAGTCATGATTTTTAATAGACCCTGCGCAAACTAAAATGTAATAATGTAATATCGATTGCAACGAAACAAGTAAAAAAAACTAGTGGCAGCGACTCGAAAATCGGTTAAAGCTCCGCTAATTATAAAAAAAATCATAATAAATTAGTCTTACGTCCGATTGCTTAGATTAAATCATAAAACAGGAAGCTAAACCACAGAGCTACGCAATGGTCATGGTTTCTAATAGAACCGGCACACACAAAAAATGTCATACCGATCGCAACGACACAAGTTTTAAAAAAGCGACTGTAAGGGGCAAGTAATAACGGCGACGTGCTGCGACTCTAATTGCAATCTGGTTAAAGTGCAAAAATTCAAATGAAATTTATATGTATTTCATATTTTAAATTTTCATCCAAATTGGTCCAATAGTTTTTTTAATATAGTTTTTTTTCCTTGCACACAAATTTATAAACGCACTATAACAGTTCATAAAACAGACAGAATTGACATTTAAAACAAAATGCCTCATCATTTAAAAAAAAGACAGAACAAACAGAGGACAAACAATAAAACTCTTTTTTAGTGAGCATACAAATAGATTTTTTGTTGTTGTTGCCACAAAGTAATTTGTTTTAAATAGACTTTTCTACTGATAGTACATGTCAGTATATATTAATTTTTTTCAATGTAGCAAATACACATACAGTACAGTGACAAATGGAGCAACAAGAACAATGTAGGATTGCTAGAAAGTATCTTGAAAGCTACCAAGTTGAATTTATGTGGCAGACAGGACCTGCACCCATTTTACACCATTCTTGACTATATAAAAGTCTACCAGTGACCAAATTAAGTTTTTCCCACTGTTCACTTTTTTAACTCATGGTTGCTCCACCTGTAGTACTATATTTAGTTTCCTATTATGGTTTAGTTTCGCTAAATTTGTATGCACATTAAACAGGAAAGTACTAAAACTAATATTTCCAATGAACTAGACTCTAGACATTTAATGACAGTTTGTTCTCCAGGAACCATCACCACTATTAATGAAGCAGAATGTTGAAGAGAGCCTTTTTATGGATACTGAAGACTCGCTGGGTGTGGAACCAGAAGCCAGCAATGATGGCACTTCTATTAGTCTAGATGTGCCAAGTCCTGCTCCGAATAAATCTCATAGAAAGGTAGTGTGCATTATTTCAATATTATGAATTCTATCCTTTGTCCATATATTTTCTTTACTCATTCTGTCTGTCCCTTCTGTCTCTCTGATCTATCTTTTTTTTTTAGTTCAGAGTATGGTGCATGTGCAGATTTCAGTGATCTTTGATGTATTGCTACTCTGTAATTTTTAGAAATTGTTTAGACCCATTTTTAAACTCTCCATGATGGTTTTTCTGCAGACTCTTGGTCTTTCTCTCTGCTGTCATCTGATGTCAATTTTAATGTTCATAGTAAATTGTTATTTATTAACTGGTTCACATCATAAATGCCTTATCTGTTCTATTACCTGAGTAAATACTTATTAACCATGTGAAAAGGGAATATGAATTTCTTTTTGAAAATATAATTTGTTTTTGCTCAGAGGACTGTAAGTTCCCGTAGACAGCCAAGTGGTTATATCGTGTTTGCTGGAGAGATTCGGAGACAGATTTCACAGGACAACCCAAGCTGTTCATTTGGAGATATTAGCAAAATTGTTGGCACTAAGGTTAGTCTGCTTTTTTTTGCATTATGTTTAAGTATAATATAATGCAGAAACTGATCATACCAAACAACCAGAATGCCTTTAAAGCATAAAAAAGTGATCTTTATTCAAGTGCTGAATAAGAACTTTAGCTGATATTCCCATTTGGTAAAATTTACTGAGTTTTTTTTTCTTTTGCATTCATTCTCACACTGATGTAGATTAGCAGGATGTAGTCCAGAGAATATGTTGTGTGTTGTCTTTAGTTCTAATATAAATGTCTGGTCTGTTATGTTACCTAACTGGTTCTCATATCATAAATGTCTTGTCTACTGAGATATCACTTTCAATATTCTATTTTATTGTAGTGGAGAGCCCTGTCTAAAGCAGAAAAGGATGTATTTGAAGAGAGAGCTCGCAAGATTGCTGAAGAGATGACAGTCAAGCAGCAAGAAGCTGATAAAACTCTCAATGACTCTGTCAGGTCACAGAGTCCGTGGTCAGACTTTAGTGGTAAGAAGCCCATAAAGGTCATCCTTAGTTTCAGCCTTCACGTTAATTTGTGTCTGGCTCTCAATCCATGATCTGCAAGATTCAGAGTGATAATAGCATAAGTGGATGGAGTACATTTTAGTTTCAGACCTGCAGGGACTAATATGGATATTTTTATCTGGTTTTATTGGAGTTAGAGTAATAAGAGGGTTGAAAAACAGGCTTCAAAAGCACAGGTATCAGGACAAATGACAATGGATAATGGGGACATTGTAAATTCTCTATGTATGCATCTTTTGGGGCGAATGTACCATGGTGGAGAAGACAGTTGTTAACCTTTAAAAAAAAAGAATTTGATGTCAGGGGAAAGATTGCATAATCTTAATTTGGCTCACTAAAAGTTAAGAGATTGAAGAAATTTGGAATTATTAACAATTAAGCGGTGAAATTACTAAGATATACAATCAGGTGGGTATGGGAACTATCAAAATACATACTCTTTGCCATCTGCTGAAAGTAACAGATCTCTTATGGGGATGCCTGGAGTGTACTTTGATGATTAAGAAAATAAATATTTCATTGTTTAAAGAGCACCATACAGACTTTTTCTCAAATTTACCTAAGATATTTTCTCCTTCCACCAACATGAGATTGCCAACTTTGCTTTTAGACCAGATATCCCCAACCCATGGGTTGTGACACTATTTGGCATTTTTGAAGGGTTTTTGTGGGATCTCATGCTGAAACAGGAAAATGAAAGTATATTGATTTTAACAAAATATTGTATTATATTGTATTTGATTATAATACAATCAAAATCCTTACTGTACATGTTGCAGTGTCTGCTATGGCAAAGCGGTCTATATTTCCACAGCCCATAGAAAGCCTTTGTGTACTCATTCACGGGAAAACATGCAGTAGCGAAAGTTGTTTTTTTTAAATTTGAGTTTATTCGCCTGTGCTTCTACATATCTCTTCACATGTGTTTTCAACACTTCTTCATTTGAACATATGATATAAATCTCTGGATAAACAGCCCCCATTGCACATAGGAAGTAAGAGCTAATCACTCGTAATTCCTGGAAATTGATACAACTACATTGACTTCATATGAAAGCAAAACAAGAAACATTAAATGTTGAGTAATACATAAGATTGACATGAATGAAAACTCGACTGCATATTTTTAAGCTTGTTTAACGAGTAACAATTTGAATTATTGCATTCAATATGTCACATCGGCAAGTTAAAATTGCGAGGCACATTCAAATGAAGCCTGCTTGTGCTGCGTTACATCACCTGTACCAGCATGAAGATGTCATCACCGATGTAATAAGTACACATTGTTGAACAAATGTTCACATGGTAATTCTCTTTGTATGTTTAATGTCCTGTGAAAGCAGTTAACAACATATCCGATGTAATAATGGATCCGTCCAAATTTGACTAACAAGCAGTTATTAAATTTCAAACAACATTCATCAAAGAATGCCGCTAGTATGTGGGGGAAATTGTGTAATTTCGAAAAAAAACAGTGAAGGATTGGACAAGAATGTTTCAGGAAGGGCAGCGGGTAACAAATGGTCTTCCGTGGCAGGGAAATTGTAAATTACATCAGCAAAAATTAGCGTTCAGAAACTCACAGTTTAAGTGAATAGTAAACCAAATTGTCAATCAAATGCAGAAGAAAAGTTAATATGTAAAAATTCAACTTAAAAGTATACGTTTATTATAGTTTGTAGGTTAACTAAAGGTAATTGATTTGTGAGCCTGATTCAGAATACACGGTTTTCCCTAAGTGCCCAGTTGCTTAGCCAGTGGATGACCAGAAATTGCTTGGCTAGAAACATCAGAAACAATTGACATCTGCTTGTATCACGGTCAGCACTTGCTCAGCAGCAGTGACAAATTTTTTTACCTTTCCAGAGTATGAATCTACCCATTTCCTTGTTGCTGGGAGAACCAAGGTCGTTCTCAAATCATGAGTGATGAGTGAACTAAAAACATGCCACATATTTGACAGCTGAGTGACATAGACACTACACTGCCATGGCCTCTTTCTATGTTAACTATTGCTACACAGGTTTTGAGAACCTTTTTATTTTTACCATTTGTTCTCAGATTACTGCCAGATCTCTCTTGTACCAGAATAATGTTCCAACTAGATATTTCCACCAGGATGTAGTTCAGAGAACGGAGACCCATCCAGCTTTGACTGTTTTTATCAATGCTATCTATATCTCTCTCATTGTTTTTATATTTTTCCATTATAGGTGGTTTCCATTTAATATTTGTGGGTCACTCATAATATTGAAAAATCATGGTTGATCTTTTGACAATCACTCAAATCTGATTTGTAGCCTTTCATTATTGAAAGTTTGTATGTTCATATTTAATTTCTACTAGATAATTTTAAATAGAATTCTTATGGTTTATGTTGTTTGTCATGAGCTTCTTTTTCACACAACAACACCTGATTCTAGTTATATAAGCTTGTTCTGTAATTATTTGAATTATTTGTTTTAAGTTCACCTCTTAATCTCTGCCTTGTTTAGCTGTCATAGCCACTCCTACACATCCCCCAACTCAGACTAATCAGCCAGGGTTTGTCCAGGGTCAAGCTACCCCTGCAGGTGAGACACATTATCTATCTATTATAATAAAAAAAATTTAACACAGAAACATAATATACAAAATATATATTTAAGTGAATTATTTTTTACCCTAAATAAGTGCTTAATATATTTAACAAATGTGGAATAAACATTTTTTCTGAAAATAGAAGACTCAACAGATAGACAGAGAAATAGAAACAAGGTGCCAGAAAGCTAACACAGTGACCTACCAACATTCACATTACTTCTTCACCCAAAGATCAAGATGAAAATACCACAAAAAAAACAGATAATATCTACAATTTTGTATACCAACACTCTGCTACCAATGTCAAACATGGTCTTTAACAACCTTGCAGCAGAGGAAAAGCATTACATAGGAAATGAAGTGTCTGAGAAAAGCTGCAATGGTTACTAAACTAGATAAAATAAGGATTTCAAGGAAATATTTATGTTCAGTAGGTTGTCATTGTTTTCAGAACCGCCCTGATGCACAATTGTCTGTGGCAGGAGTTGAACCTGGTACCTTAACCATTCAAAATGCTGTCTATATCTCTTGCCACATAGTGACAAGGTTTATATACTACAGGAATATATGAGAGTTTAAAAAAAGAAGGATCACAATGCCCTGCAGAATTCGCAATCATTGCTAAAGAAATTAAATACTTTAAAGTTGATACTTTTAGCAAACAGAGAGGGATAGAGCTGCTACATGCATGTTATTTGCAGTTATGTGAATTCTAAATATTTGGAAATTTTGGTTTTTTTAACATATAGGTATTACTTTTGCTAGAATTCATGTCTGCAAAAACGTTAGCATTTTAAAGGAAATTCCTAAAATTGCACAATGCTGATATTTTTTTATTTAAATTATGATACCTCCAAACATTTCTGAATCATACTATCTTATGCATTAAGGAATAAATGATTTTCTGCATTTGTTCTTAAACTCCTGATGGGTTAGCAGAATGTGGTCTCGAGAACAGAACACATTGTGCAATGGTATACAATTTGACTCCTGCACTTTTAGAGCCCCATCACATCTGGTTTCAGCATAGCCTCATCAGGTCACTCTGAATTTTATTGGGTGATCAAGTCTGACCTACCTTAACATGCATGACAGGTTACGGTGTTGCTATTCTGTGCACCCCTTTCAGACCCTAGCAATAAATGAGCTCATAAATTTTAAAATCTGTGCAAAAAGTGTATTTTAAATTAGTCACTTGTTCTGACCAAACATAAGCTGAAATAAATTGTCAGTCTTTCCTCTAAGAGCAATGGGCATAAGATGTCTGTGTGTTTTTAGCAATTGCTGTACTGGTACAAGTAATCAAGCATTATGACTTTCATCCATGGTCTGTTTAGATAATATATTATTGAATTTTACACAGCATGAAGTTAAATTGTGCATTAAATTCGGAACATTTTCCTATGAATAAAAATATATGTGGCTTTAAGTAATTTTCTTCTTCATCCATGCTCAAACTCCTGCAGATTAGCAGGATGTAGTCCAGAGAAAGGAATGAGTTGTCATGGTTTACAACTTCAATGTGATATTTACACATTTTGGCCTGGCACATCCAACTTCAGCATGGCTTCTTGGTCAATTTGACCCTATATGATGGGAAGTACACCTCGCCCCTACAACCTCCTTAGTCACCTTTTACGACAAGAGCCATGCTGTTTAGCCAGTTTTCTTTTACATTAATTTCTCTCAGGATGGCTATATTAATGATCTTTTTGGTCCATGGTATTCTGAGGATTTTTCTGTAACATTTTGTTTCAAATGCTATTTTATTTTTCACTTTGTTGGTGATTGTCCAGGATTCACAGCAATATATTGCCACTGGGAATATGCAAGCTTTTAGAAATTATGCTCTTATGCAAGTTCTGGTTTTGATTCACACTTGTAACCATTGTTTAGTCATTTATTAACTATCTTTAACATAGAATTTAAAAAGACAATCTAAGTAACTTTGAACTGAAAGTTAAATTTGTTGTTTGTAATTCTATTACTTAATATTTGTCACAGTTAAATATGTTGAGGTTCATGTTCTAAAAAATGTTAGCATGTGGCAGTGTTGCATATAGCCTCCTTTCTTTGTCTCAAAACTCATTCGTAGATCCATGTGTTTTGTTTCAATGAGAGCTATGTGTTTTGTTACAGGTACTGTCATGTATTCTTAATTTGTATGTCTGTATATCTTTCATATATATCAGTTCACCAACTTCAATGTACCGGGTAGATATTCTGAATTATTACATGGATCATATAAATAATGGAAAGTTTTCTAAGTACTGGAAAGAAAGGAAATAAGATTGAGATACTTAACATTCTTGACCCCATATTTGCATGGATGCACCTATGAATATACGTTACTAGGGACTATAGTTACTATACGTTAACCGTTCGCGCACCGAAGCACCCTGTTTATATGCCCAGTATTTCCCTGTACAGAACTTCATGAAGTTATGCTCACATGACATATAATTCCCACCACATGAACCTAAGAATACATCCCAGCCTAAAGGTCAAATTCCTTTATACATTACAATTGTAAGAATGAGGATGCTCTTTTTATTCCCCGATAGGCGAACAAATTCTGATTTTCGATGCCATATTTTATTTTCAAATGTGAGACCTCTTGGCATGATTCATGATTGCATGGTAATTAATATTTACATGGTTTAGTTGGTGTTATATTATAAGAATGTTCGTTTATTCATTGAATAACGCAAAAACAATATCAGGGGTGCGACGTGTCAGCATGGAAAATAATTACATTATATGTCGGCCTAGGTCTAGTCTTTAAAGACTGGACATTTTATATGATTTCTTCATGTTTTATTAGTTTGTTCAGTCCATATTATATTAGTTTGGATATGAAACAACATATATACAACAGGAATAGCTATTTAGGAAGATTTTTTCAGTGTTGCCAGACATTGCTTAAGCAAGTTCATCAATAAATATATTTTTGATAATTTTTTATTTGTAGTTTTGAGATTTTCCCTTCCCAATTTTCAAATTCACAACTTGCTCAAAACTTACATATCACACATAGAACAACACAAAAAAACAGGATTATATACATTATTCACTTTTTTATTTACATGTGCAAAAATTATTTTAGAAATCTATAAAAACTTTCATTACTGCATGTTTTCTTGTGGAGGAGTGCAGGGAATAATAACACAAAAATTATTGCATTTCCCAAACAAAAATAATGCACATTGTCAAAAAATAATCTGGGCCCAGGGAAGAAATTGCTTAAATGTAACCTGGTTTCCTAAAGGTTAAAATACATTTTATACTTTAGAAGATGATAATTTATTAACAACCATAACAAAAAGAACAATTTGCAAGAGGGTGCTTAGATTATATTAGTAAGATAACTTTAAAAATTGTTGTTCATATTTTATGATTGTCAACCAATTTCACGCCGTTTCTGTAGGCAACAAAACCCCAACCGCTTTTATTTGTGTTTCTGTTAATGGAGTCATTTGTGTATATAATTATGTCTTGTCGTTTCGAGTGTAGTTGGGCAAGTTCGTGCACTGTATCCTGAGCCCTGACATCCATCCATTTTCGACACGCTTTATCTAGTTGTATTATCACTTTAGTCAGTGATTTCTTCTCAGTGTCTATCTCCACCCATTCACTGCCCTTTCCTATTTCTTCAAATTCACATACTCTTCGCAGTGTGTCTTCGGCCTCTGTTATTCATGATCTGCCACACTTGATTCGTTTTCCCTTTGGCTCATCTAGATGTTAGTGTAATGGGTGGTGGTTGTATTCTGTCACATTACAGTACGACCTAACTTGTGCTACCTGATGTCACACTCTAATGCTGGAGAGATCAAGCAGATATCTCATAGCAGAGATGGGTGTATCTCTAGCACACCCCAGTACCACTTTCATTGCCTCATTTGGACTTTTTCCAATCTATCGACTTGTGTTCATGACAGTGTTAGTAGGCAGAGGCCATAATCTATGACAGATAACACCATCACTTGCAGAAGTAGAAAAAGTACCAATTGCAACATGTCGAATGTCACCATAGCCTTGATAACACTGATCCCTCTTTTAGCCTTGTGAATCATATTTGTGACGTAATTGTTGAATGAGAGACTTCTATCAAAGATTATCCCAAGATATTTAAGGTCCTATTCTCTTTCAATGAATGAGCCCATGCAACTAACAGCTGGCAGTGTGTGTCATGACCAGATTATTATTTAAGGAGTACCAGACGACCTTTGCTTTCAAGGGATTGATCACAGCGTTTTATGTTCTGCACCATATCGACAATTGATCTAGTCACTCTGTACACCGTCCAAAATATCTGTTCTGTTCCTGCCCATGTTGTATAGTAGAATATCATCAACGTATGTTAGAACTTTACAATTACTGGAGGTTTGCAAATGCATTGGTTTTCTATCCATCCATACAAGAAATACATTGTTATTATGAGAAAAACATTCTACACTTTCCTGACCATTTTCTTCTTTCTTATCAGTTACTTTGGGTAAAATTTCCTATTTACCATTGCTGTCCCCATTGCAAATGTTCCATAGTCATTGTATAGCTTGTCAAAGAGAGTAACACTGTTGTAAAACTTGTCTATCACATTGATATGGTTTTGTTTACTAAACCAGCTGAAGTCAGAAGTCTTATGATGACATTACCAACACCCAGTTTTAGAATAATAATACTGTTTTTCCAGTATATATTTCTATATTCAGAGTATATCCTAAGCTGACTTTGCATACCATGTAGACCTTTATTACCAACTTTATGGACTTTAACTTGATGTATTGTTTGAATCCAAGTCTGTTTTGTAGGGTATCATTCTTTCAAACTCTCAAGTGTTGTGATAGTTAGTAATAATGTTGAAAGCAACAAATTCAGCATGAATCTCATTTTTTTCATCTTATCTTTCTTATCAAGAACTGTAAAAGCAATGTTACCACCACAGAGGCACTAGAAATTGACAATTTTTTTTTAATTGACAGAAATTGGCATTTGTGGTGGTAACATTGGTTTTACTGTTTTTATTGTATTTTCACTGTTTGTTGTGTACATTCTTGATAAAGATCTACAGTTTGAAATGTTGACAATGTTTTGTGTATTGTTATTTGTATTTTTGTGTGTTTACACCCCATAGCCCTTTAGTGATAGTCTGATAGTTGTCATTAAGTGAAACCTCAAAAACCTGCATTCTACATATGTCTTATTGTTATTCAGTTTTACAGCAGTGTTACCTTTTACTGATCTTAGTAGTACATCAAGTCTGAATGTGAACTTAAATAGTACTTACGTAGAATGTAAGTACTATAATTACACAAGTTTTTGTCGTTTTACAATCACCAATAGACTATCGGACTATGATATCATATAGATGAAATCATACAAATTACAAGACATTTTCGACGTTTCAACTGTTAGATCTTCTTCAAGAATATACAAAACAACCAGTAAAAACAATGGTACTTATCACAGAGACACTAGAACTCAAGACAATAAACAATACAATGTCCAAGATGACAATGACATTAGTGTGCACAAGTAGTCATGAAGATGGGTTTTTGAAAAAAAGGAAATGAGTATGGGATGAATTAAAAAACAATTACTGAAAGCCCTGTTTTTGAAATGTATATTTGGTGTTTGAAATTGTATCTGGTGAAACATTTAATAATTAAATATCATTAAATTTCTTGACTAGTACATGCAGAATCTTTCAATAACATTTTTTTATATCTGTGAACAGTACATGTGCTTGTACTGCATTAAAACATAATCCAGTAGGCAAAAAGTGAAAACACTGGGAAATGAAGTTTTATGAAAATACTAACAACAGCAAAATTGATTTTTTTGACCAAAAGGCTTCTATTAATCACAGAACATTTAATAGAGTTAATTTAATAAACATTTAATAAACATTTAAACATTTAATTAACATAAAAGGCAAAAAAAAATATTCAAAGCACAACATTGAAAATCCTAAATGCTAGGAGAATAAAATATACATTTTGTGTGCTATTTCTTAGTGATTTTGAAAATGGTTATCACCTCGTTTTCACTTTGTGTATTACTTTTGTATATTTCTTGTTGTGTTTTCTATTATATATTTAGTTTTGACTGAGGAAGACTCATGAGGGTCCACACAATTTTTGGCCAATAAGTGTTTCATTTGTCTTATGTTGATATTTTTGTGTGCCATGTTGTAGCACTGTCGTAACTTCTATTCAATTTTTTTTTTTGCCACAGTGCGCTTTACTTTCAATAAACTTAGCCTGTATATTTCTTATGTATGTTGACTTTAAAAAAAATACCAAAATATTTGGACATTCCAATTGAATTCTTAGCATTATTTTGTAAGTCCTATTTCTCTGGTATTTAGCCATCATTTATTGTTTCTTTACTGGCGTATATGGTTGTCTTTAGTATAATGACATAAACTGTATTTGATGGCAAGGTGCTCATTTTTCTTAATTCTATATGACAATTTATGAAGCAAATACTTTAGTTGTGGCTCAGTTTATTTCCATGTTAATTTTTACAATTATATTTTTATTTCCTGAGAAGTTATCTCCAAGGCTGTTATCTGATCATCATTATTATAGTATGAATATTGTATTGTTCCATGCAATCTTTAAACGTTATTTATGTTTTACAAATAAGAATCTACACTTGTCTCATATTGATCAAGTCTAGAGTTAATGCAACAATATCATTAACTATTTGCATGCCATGTTGAACCTTTCAGGCATGTTCAGTGGAAGTCCCATGCATCACCATCCCCAAATGGCCAATGGTGTACCATTCTCAACACCTCAAGGGTTTCCTTTGATGCCACCAGTAGCCCTGATAAATGGGCAAAGCTCCTACTCACTTGGTCAGCATGCTAGCTCATCTAGCCCCCCTAGCTCCCCTGTGTGTAACCAGCTACATCCCCAGGGACATGCTTCCTATATCTCTAACATCCTATCCCCTAATAGCCCGCATGAAGGTATGCTGTGGTCTAGCTTACTTCCTAATCATACTAGATTTGCAACATCATTACACACATCTGCTAGACAGCTTACTCACATATGTAAACTGTTCTTACCATTATTCTTAAAAAAACGCCAGATGTAATGGTATACATTACTGAGCCTGTGCATATATTATTTCTTTCAAGCTAATGCTAGTTGAGTGCACTTTCTAATACATTCTTATATATGATAGTTTGTTTCATATCATACACTTAGGTAGTTACTCCAGTAGTTGCTTTATGAATAATCAAATAGTTTCAGTAATTGTGTGCAGCCTATTTGTTGCTAACATACATCATGCTTGCTTTGTTAAGTAGAAGCTTTCAAACATTGCTTATTGCTTTTATTTCTGAGCTTTACTGCTACCTGTTTTTCATTTTCTACTAATGATTGTTTACCCTTTAGGAGTAGGAACCTTCTCCAGGCATTGTACACAGCTTTAGAGTTGGAACCTTCTGGTTATGAAATAAAGCTCTGGTGAAACCTTCCATTACACAAAAGGATACAAGAGTTCTATTGCTCAGAATACCTGGGGATTGAAATAAACTAATACTTGATCTAGTTTTAAAGTTTATTAGTGTGTAAACACATGCATACATGCACCATACATAAGTGTATATATAAAATAATTGCTGTGTATCCCATACAGATCATTGGACAGTGCTATGTGAACTGCTTGGGATCTTTGATCCCATGAGTTGGGATTGTTAGATTTTCTTGCTAATCTATAAGACACATGTGATACACTCATAGTCCAACTAACATAAACTTTCTGTGAGTTTGTGTGCAGTGAAAGACATGCTGTTCACTTAGCACTGGCAAGATACTGAAAATATATGTAGGGCTTAAAAATTCAACAGTAGTAGAAAAATAATGTTCTATACAGAATGTGTCTCAATTATTTTTTTGTTCTTCATCTTATGTATTCACTATCAAACTCCTGCAGACTAGCAGTCTGTACTCCAGAGAATGAAATGTGTTGTGTTATAGTGTACAGTTTAGCTGCAGTACCTGCGCCTTTTATCCTGACACACCCAACCAGCATGGCTTCTGGGTCACTTTGACCCTATATGAGATGGGACAGTTAACTCCACTCCAAAACATCCTTAGTTGTCTCTTACAACATGCATTATGGGTAACAGTGTTGCATTCTTTGCCCCAAGAAGCCACAAATTTACAGGGAAATTTTTGTTCCTTGTGCTAAGAAAAGCAACAATGAAGTACTATAATTAGTAGTAGGCACCTTTCCATCTTTCCAGATGAGATAGTATTATTATTGTGCTACAAGAATATAATCTACAATCCATGGCGATGATGGATGTGACTCACAAAACCAATATGAGCCACGAAGAGTCTTTGACAGTATGTACAAGGAATTACAGGCCCAATTGTACCATCATATGCTGTTGTGTGTCTTTTTAGACATGCAGCCCTTGAACTTTCTCCTTTGTCTGTATACTATTCTTGATTTTTCTTCTTCATTCAACACAATCCATGGTATCCTGTTCTCATGAATCTGTATCAATGCTTGTATCATAAATATCACTTTCCATATGTCTTTGTACCAAAGTAGGGGTCAACCCTGAGATTCATATAGGTTGCCCCTGTTTACTGTGGTAGAGAAAGATGCTGAAGACACAAGGCTGGTAAACTGGGAGTTTAGTTTTTATAATTTTGTGTTCCCCTCAGAGCCTTTTTGTTATAGTCTATTTATTTTTGTAGATGCCTTCCTAGTCCTGATGCTTATTTCTTGATCCAGGAATAATTTATTGTTGACTGAGGACCTTTATGCGTAAAGTGGTCAATAACCTCTAGCTAATCACCATCAATGGCAATTTGTGGTGGCTTGATGACAGCTTGGATCATAATTTCTGTCTCCTTTTTGTTGATTATCTACACCAATTGTCAAGGAAATATAACCATAACTGCCATCTCCAATTTTTATTCCGGGACCCATTAAGGCAAGGGATGGAATATACTCTTCCTATTTCAGACCCTACAACAAACTGATGAGTTGACTCATAGCTTATAACAATGTCACTATTCTTTGTTCCTATTTCAGAGTCTGCAATAAATACACAGATGAGTTTCCTCTTATGGCAGATAACAGTGTCTATTCTTTGTTCTTATTTCAGACTCTGTAACACATGAATGTTCTACCAAATTTTACACGCATGCTTTTGCTGATTAGTTCTAGTTCTATTATATGTTTACAAGTTAATGAACTTAATGCCAAAATGACACTTCATTGCATTTTTATATGGGTACCACTAACTTTCATATTTCTTGCCTTAGTACTAATAGCATTATTTATTTATTATTTTAGGTACTTCTATAATATAACTTTATTATGTAAGCCAAAAATATATTTCCAGATTTTAATTGTTATCTATGAACAAAGCAAAAAAAAGTAACCTTTAAAGGTACTAAAAATCAAAAGTATTTTGGATATATTAAAAGACACAGTACCCTGTTGAATACCTTACTTGAAGGTAGAGTGGAGACAAACAAGAAGTATGCAGAGATTAAAGTGTGGGATACAATATCACAAGATGGACAGGTTACACTCTGGCAGAGTGCACACCACCAAAAAAAACGGCAGAGATTGTTTGAGGTCCATTGCAGCCAAACTCTGTTAAAGAGACTGCCCTTGATGATTAACAAATTATGTGCCTAGAGAAGTGATGGTTGGTTGGTGGACTTTATATTCTAGTTTGTGCAGAAATTTCTACAGCAACGTTTATTAAACTTGGCACATAACTGGTTCATTAACAGTTGTATGCAGACTCTTTAAAGGTGCTAAAATATTTGTATAAAATATTTTTCTGATATAAATTTGATATCACCTTCACATTATGTAAATAAATATGATTGATAAAATAGTAAACATTCTCAGTAAGTATAAAAACATGTTATATAATCTACATTTTATTAATGATTATGTCATAACTTTATTATCTTTAACACTTTTTTAATGTGAAACTGAAAAATTTGACCAGATTAATTGAAGCATTAAAAATATGTAAACTATATTTTCAATACTAATTGAGCCTGTACCCGCTCTATAGCATTTATCTGTTTTTCTTTCTTCAAAAGTGATGCATTTATGATTAGTTGCAGATGTTCAGCATGTTTGTGTATATTTTAGTAATTACAATTGTTTCTATTTTGAAAGTGAACTATTTGTGCTCATTTATGATTCTTGTCGAGGTATCATTTTGGTGCATTATTTATGTATTTACCATTTTGTTCTTGTTTTCAGGTCAAACAACTGTTCCTCAACAGTGCCCACCCTCACCAGTGTTTGTCTCTGTCCCACCTAGAACTCAGAAACTGATGCATTCTGAAACTTACCTGAGGTTTGTCTTATGCATATTTTAGTACACAAGTTCATTTTACAGTTTTCTTCTGCTGAAACAAATACTACTACTACTACGCATGTACTTCTTACACTGATCACATGCAGGTGGTCTAACTATTGATCTATCAAACCAACCTGTAACAGTGAACTTTAAATAGATGACATGCCAATATAGTGACGCTGTCCTCTTGTGGTCCACATCATTTCTTCTGTACAATTATGTTTTCCTTTGTGGTGCAAGATTCAGAGGCCCCAGAATTGCACATCACTCTGGGGGAACCAGAACTGTATCCTTGACATCATACTAGATGCCACCTTGTGATGCCTTGGTGTCCTGGCTATGAACATGTAACACATGGAGTGTGGTTAGCAGAAACTGCAGGTTGTGGCAATTCCGCAATTCCCTGGAAGAGTCCATAATCAGGCAAACATGTTAGCCCTCATAATTGGACAGCCCCCTTTGATAGCGAGATGACATAGCTGGTTGTCCCACCCATTCCAATGATCATGATCCATATCTGGTTTGCTATGGACGCCTCTTACATAAAAGTATGCTTCCTGAATGGTTTGTGTTCGGTGTCCGGGCATTCTGATGTAGAACTGCGCTAGTGAATATTAATTACTACACATTTATCTTGCCACAGGATTCAGACAAAAATACAGCAGACAGTAACGTCTAAGCAGGAAATGATATGATGAAAGAACGATGAGACAAATGGGCACCATCAGATATCTTTGTTTTTAAAATATACAGAAGAATTGTAACTTTGGTACCATATGTTTACCTTGTAGGGAGTATACGGTAATAACTTGAGAGAGGATTGTGAAATTAACCTATACATATCAATTATGACGGAATGCTGTGTTTGGAATTACTTTTCAAAAGCGACAGGCACAGAAAATATGCCTTTCACTATTGATAATTTCCCCCCCCCCCCCCCCAATTAAAAAAAAACACACAACTGTCTAAGTGGGTAAAATTCCAGCAGTGGTGTGTTGAAGACCTCTGTATAGAAATAATTAGGACTTCATTCGTTACATTTTTTATTATTGTTGTTGGTCTCTATTTATATACCTGGAGTCGCATGTCAGAAATAGACAAAGCCGACCAGTGGCATTCACGGAAATAGCCAAAATCGACCTTCGAGGTGATGTTTACATTTTCTGTTCACGGGTCTTATAGTAGACGGTCAAAGTTTGGTCATATTGTAACCTTTATTCCTGTACTGGTATAGCGAGACGTGGAAAACGTGTGGCATAGAAGTTCCTTTGTTTAGTCTAGGTAATGTTTCGGACATCATCATCAAGTGCTGTCTCCACAGCGAAGGTTGATTGCAACAGACATTCAACAACCTGTCTTGGTGGTACACTCTGCTAGACTGTAACCTGTCTATCTTGTGATGTTACTCTCCCACTTGTATCTCTGCCTATCTCTTGCTCGACTTCACCCTTCATTTTGAAGGAGGAGGAAATTAGTGGTAGGCCTACTAATTGTGACATCATGGATTTTGCCTAACTGATGTCGTTTTTCCAGAATTCCGACTTGGAAGAATTTGAATGACTGTTGAAAGATTTGAATGACTGTTTGTATGACTTACAAGTAAGATTTTTCCTCTGTTACATTTCTGCGGTAATTTTGTTTTACACAAGTCAAACCCACTTTACTTTTGTCTGTTCCTATAGAAGTGTCTACCAAAACACTACGTGGTAAACTAGCTTTAGATGATAAACATGTGTTTATAGTGTTTACCTGGTAAACACTACACTAGGCGTAGATAATAAATGTGAGTTACTGGTAGATCAGGATAGGCTATTTCATTTGTTTTTTAACAGACCGTTATTTCGGTTAATCAATAACAGAAGATACTGGTATATTATAGCCTTAGGCATTTTATCCTGGCTTGAATATATCGACAAAAACATGCCACAGTTTGTGACAAAAAGTCACAGGTTTTTGTTGTTTATTTTATCTGTAAATTTGTTTCCGTTACCAGAATTTGACATAATTTTTTTTTAAATTGTGTTCTACTCGTTTATAGGCCGTGACCCCTAAATCAATTTTGGATAAATGTCTAAAATGATCAGTTTATACACAGATTTCTATGGTATATGTTATCATTAAATTAGTGTAGAATGTGTAACAGTGCCATTGTTGTCTACTAATTGTAAATACTTTTCACAATGCAGGTACATAGAAGGCCTTACCTCAGAATCCCATACTATTTCTAACTGGGACAAAACTCTAATGGCAACACAAGAAAATTCACAGTACCAGCCAGAAGCCAATCTTCCAACTCAATGGTTGGCCCAAGGAGCTGGTTGTCATGGCAGTGTCACCAATGCTTTATGGGCTCTTCGAGACTTCATGTTGAAAGATGCCTTGAATCTTGCCAGAACTTTACCTTTTGATGATCTATAAAGGCATTGTATTGATTACTGTATTTGAATAATGTTCATATTTTGCTCATCTGAGATAGCTAAGAGAAATTGGTTTCCTCTCTTGAAATTTGTTATAATTTTATTGACATTAAAAGTAGGATGATAGTTGTCAAGCAATGATTCTAGTGTCATCATATACATAATGCTGGATTAAATGCAGTGTATATTTTTTCTTTTCTAAAGTCTGCTGTATATTTCTTCTTCTTCAGCATCATTTTCAAACTCTTGTTGGATCTTCTCTTGTAACAAGACCACGATCCCACTGGATATCCAGCAGGATGTAAATGCGTTATTACCGTTTTATTTGCACCAATGGCCTGATCTGCCTTTTCTTTGGCGGAAACTACTGTATATTTGATCAGTCTTTTAAATTACCTGTTTAGACTTTCTTCTAAGATATTCACCTCTAATTTGTGTGTCATATTCTATTTAAATTAGATGTTCAATTTTCTGCTGGTCCTTTACAAGTTTTAGTGGGTTTAACACTTTGCTAACCAGCAATCTAGAGCATACTTATCCACCTTTAACGAGGGTGCAAGCAACATTTTCTACATTGACATCGTCATCTTTAAAATTCCTTATAAAATCGATCTAGTGCAAGAGAGCCTTGAAACTTTCTATGTTGTAACAACTGCACTTTCTGAATGAATTTGAAAGCCCCAGAGTTAAATTTCATGTGCAAAATGCTACTTATAATGCTATATCTAGATTTACATTAATTTCAATATATCATACAATATTACCTTGGAAATCTTCTATATTTTATGATAAGTACTCATGTATGTTGTCTATATCTGTATTTCTAACATGCTGCCGATTTGGAAAAATGAATTTCCTAGTCTGGCTATTTTTAAAAGTAACAATATCGCAACGAGTATTGCTGTATTTCTGATCCATTAAAGTGGCTTCGATGAACATTGAAACTAGTCACCAAAGTTCATAACGGGAATTCGATGATCGCTGAAATTGGTCAGTAAAGTGTTAAAAGTCATATCTGTATCTGACTTCTTTTCTGTTCAACAAAATGTCAATGTAAAGGTGCTTGTAGTTCTAAAATCTTTGACTTGAATTTGAACCGTGGTCATATTGTGCTGTGTTTATATTGACTTTCTATCATAGTCATACAGCCATTGACCTATGACAAAAGTAATCTCTATCAATATAAGATATTTACCTCTCCGCGTGTATTTAGGGTATTATGTTATTCTTGTGGATGAATTAGATGTGAAATAGCCTGATAAATGAAATAATGTATAATGTAAGTTTGGGGGGAGGGGGGGAAGAAGGATAATTGGTGTGGTCCTAAGAGACCTAAAAACAAATTCTTTCAATCAAATCAAAAAGTAATTGAAGCCATCAGTAGCAATATGGACATGTCTGATGTTTCTTCTACTTCAGCGTTCATTCTTAAACTCTGGATCTCTCTTGTAGCAGGACAATGCTCCTACTAGATATCCAGCAGGACTAGGATATAGTCTAGAGAATGGAAATGCGTTGTGTCACCATTTTATTTGCACAATGTCCTGACACATCCTTCTTTGGCGGTGTCTGGTGTTTGAATATGATAATATACCTGAGCTTGCATATCATGAGTTAAAACTAGGTTTGCATCCCATGTAGATGCGAATTGGTCATATTTAGAACCTGTTGCGAGATGAGTGGGTTCCAGCTGAACAGACTGACCCTGTTCAAATCCCATCTGCTCGCGTCATATTTTGTTCTATAGCTCCCTGATGCTTTCTAGAGATAGTTATGTGTGCAAGAGCTACAATTACGAGGTAGCTTAAAAAAAAGTTCCCGGAATAGTCGACTAGTGTTTGAATGCAAGGTGATGATTTGAATTAAAGTTGATGTTATGGAGATTGTTTAGAAGTTGGTGATGACTTTGACGGAAGGACATGGAAGACGTGACCTTGAAGAAAAGATAAGATGTTAGTGTGTTGTGCCAGTTGCATCGTTGGAGTTGAAAATGTCAAATTCTGTGTTTTTCTTGAGGTCACCCTTAGAGACACTTAACATTGTTTACTAAATCATATGGTGATACTGCAATGAAGAAATATAAGAGATGCAATCAGAAGAAAACCACCTGAATAATGAAGAATAAACAGTTGGATTATGCTGCATAATAATGTGCAGGTACATCAATCCCTACTGGTAAAGCAGTACCTTGCAAAGCACAATGTGATTACCTTGATTCTCCCAACCTTGCACTGTTTGATTTCTTCTTGCTCCCTCAACTGAAATGACAGCGATTTAAGGATGCAGATAATGTTATCACCAACTACAAGGCAGCTGAAAGAAATGCCAAAGAATCACGAATGTTTACAGCACCTGTATGTGTGTTGCCAAACATGTGTAGTTGAGAAAGGAACTACTTTGAAGAAAATGTAGTGAAAATAGTTTTTTACCAATTTCTATATATTCCAGGAACTTTTTTGAAACTACCTCATATACAGGGGATATTGTATTGGACATAGGAGGTCTACTTTCCAAATGTACGAGGGCGAATTTAAACGTTTTGCCTCATAGACGATATTTTATTAATATTCAGGATACACATATGAACTTTACATTTTCTGAAAGCTTGGAATGTCCTTATAAGTTAGTGTCATTTATTTCTCAACATAGTCCCCATTGCGGTCTGCGCACAAACGCCGCAGCTGTTTTCATTTCTGGTGTCAGCATGAGAGACCTATCCCGCGCACACTTTCCTATACCCAAGCAAGGCATAATGTGATGGACTCACTCAGTTGAAATCCTAAGCATTGATGCGATATCTTTCTGGTTGACATGGTGATTGGCACGAATCAGTTTGTCCACGTGAGCTTGGTGCTGTACACCCACGGCTGTGATCGGACGTCCGCTGCGTCGTTGAATTGATGACTTTTATAATCCTTGCCCACCTTGTAATAGTACTTACATCCACACAGGCATCACCATATACCACAGTCATTCTTCGATGCATGTCGATGGGTGCACAACCTGCCACCACCAGAAATTCAATCACAGCATGTTGCTTCAACCATATTTCCATATGTCGCCATTTTATGTCTGCTGTGCGCATGCATCATGTTCAGGCACATGACATATGTCCTGTTGGTCACTTCTTTAGAGATTATTTTCACATAGGTATCACGTGGCTCAGAGCGCTGTTGTCAAAGTTATGGCTCTGGAGGCAAAACATTTCAATTCGCCCTTGTATGTACATTTGATCACAAGACCCTCATAAAAGATTTATTATTGTTGATAATTGAGTTGTAGACTCCTCAAAATAAGCATAGTTTATGAACACAATGTCATTTACCAACTGCATGGTTGAGGATGGACAAGAAGAGTTAGAAAATTGTGACTGTTCTAAAACATGATATTAGCTAGACTTAATTTTTCTCCATGAATCACAGCGGACCATCTGATTCTATTTTGAGCTATTTTCCTTTAGTTCTAAACCGTGAAGAATGGCTGTTTTGTCATTATTCTCCACTGTTTAAATTACCAATCCACTTTCCTGTGAGTTTTATGATGGGTATATTGGATGCACTGATCATTTTTTGAAGGTATCATAGAGCTATTACCATTCTCCTTTATTGGTATTGCAAGTGCAATGTGGCATATTATAGCCTGTACAGTACACTTTATTCCTATATCTAAATATTTGTTGTCTTTTTATTGCCATCAAGTTATTTTGTTTCATCTTCAGTCCTTTTGAATTAGTCTTATTTTCTTGTGTAATACATCATTTCTGTGGATAATCTAATGACAACCTTCTTGTATTCTTAGTATAAAGCTTGTAGTAAAAATGGGGATGACTAAGATTCAATTCAAGTATCGTCTCATATTTTTATTCTTCACCGTTCATCTCCCATTGGATCTCTTGTAGCAGGACAATGGTCCTACTAGATTTCCAGCAGGATGTAATCCAGAGAATGGAAGTACATTATGTCACCGTTTTATTTGCCCCAATGGCTCAGCATATATTTTTTGGCAGGATCTCATATTTTAAAGGTTTATAGTTCATTTTTTTTGTCCATTGTGTGTCTTGCATTCTTTGCTTGATAAAATTAATCTTTTGTTCAATTCAGTGTTTTTTCTTGTGTACGCTAAAACTAAATCACCAAATGCAGTCACGTCCCATTATAACAACTTTGTCTAGACTGACTAAATATATATATATATTAGATTTGTTATATTTAGTATAAACAATAATTAAGAAATATAATTGGGGAAATATATTTTGAAGTGAAGATAAATAGGGAAATTTGTTATGCTCTACAAGACAGATTCTGTTGTATTCTGTTTTCACTATATTAACTAACGCACAGACCATCATAATGAATGGATATAAATTTGAGGAGGTGAATTGCTTTCAAATACATCGGATCTAGCATATGCAGTGATGAAAAATGCAAAGCAGAATTAAAGATACGGCTGGAGATGACTTTAGCTTCTATGTCAAATCAGTGTTAGAATGAAAATCAAATTTTATAACTCACTGCTTTCTATTGTGCTGTATGGTTTGAGAGTTGGACACTCACTGCAGACATTGGAGAGATGACTTACAGGCCTTCAAATACAAATGTTACAAATTCTATGAATAATAATTCTACGAGAGCATAAGACAAATGTGCACATAAGAAATAAAATAGAGATGTATACAGGTCCACAAGAACCATTGTTTTCAATAGTGAAATGATAAAAACTTGCATGGTTTGGACATGATCCTTTATACAAAAAATACTGCAGAGAACCATCGAAGATAAAAGAAGCAGAGGAGGGCAAATAAAAGTATGGAAAGACATCAAGGACTGGACAAGACTTGTCCTCATAGTTGGTGATAGACAATACAGGATCACTGTGCTGAAACATACAATTGGATACCCCTATGACTGACAGGATAGGATATTTAAAATAATTTTTTTTGTACATTCAGTCTGTGTTTTGTCATTCCTAAAACTCACACATACCTGTGTTGACTGTATTAACACAAACCTTGCAACGGTTGACATTAAATTTAAGGCAGCATCATTTCTGGTAAATTTTTATGTTATGTTTTTATCACATATTGTTGACCTTTTTTTGTTACCATTATGTCATCTACTGCAAGTACACATTAAATAGCCATGCCATCACTGTTGTTACTCATACTTGTTGCTATTTGTTCATTCGGTGATTGTTGTTTCATACATTTTTTCTGAAGATTTAAGTGTTGTCACGACTTCACATTTGTTTATTATTATATTGATATACCCAATAGCAATTTTGAGTGTGGACAATTCATTATCCTTGATTAGCAGGTTCATAGATGTTGCAATAATTTCTGTCATAATAAGTTGTCTCACTGTTCTAACTCACATGAACTTGGTTTGTAGCTCAAGAGCAGCAAAAGTAGTCAATTCACGTTACTACAGTCAAGTTACTGAAAGTATAAGTGTGATCCCTAAAAATACAGAAATAGTTTAAAAGCAATGTTCTATTATAACAGGATATGCTTCAATTGTATTCATTTTGATGAAGATTTGTCATATAAATATTGCACCATATATTTACTTGCAGTTGTACGAAACAATTTTGCAAGAATCAAAGAGAATCTGGTTGCAAAAAGATTGTAAATTGAGTTGTTAGAGCTAATGTATACTGCTGAATCCAACATGCAGCGCTTGGAAAAGAATATTGAATGTTTCCTAATCACCTGAAACACACACTGATTTGTGTGTTGTTATGTTTCCAGTGATCAGCAAAACTCCAATACCCTGTTCCAAGCTTTCAGAACTTAGGTATATCTGCTGATCTTAGAGCTGTCAGAACTTAGGTATACCTGCTGATCTTAGCTGTCAGAACTTAGGTATACCTGCTGATCTTAGGGCTGTCAGAACTTAGGTATACCTGCTGATCTTAGAGCTGTCAGAACTTAGGTATACCTGCTGATCTTAGCTGTCAGAACTTAGGTATACCTGCTGATCTTAGAGCTGTCAGAACTTAGGTATACCTGCTGATCTTAGAGCTGTCATAACTTAGGTATACCTGCTGATCTTAGAGCTGTCATAACTTAGGTATACCTGCTGATCTTAGAGCTGTCATAACTTAGGTATACCTGCTGATCTTAGAGCTGTCAGAACTTAGGTATACCTGCTGATCTTAGCAAATAGAATTTAGATACACATGCTAATTTTAGTTTTTAGAAATCAGATACAAATTTAGTGTGCTATTTTGATTACAACTAGTGCAAAAACAAACCATTTTGTCTATTTATCAATATTTAAGCTACAAAACCCCCACCAGATCCCTTTTGTAGCAGGACAATGTAGTCCTGAGAACAGAACACAAATGTTCATAAATTTTAACACCATGTGCCAATGAAAATGTAATGTTCTTGTGAAAAATATGCTTACAAGTTTTGGTTAAATAAATCAAGTGTCTTATTCAAATTTTTGCATATTTTGTTATTTACTTAATTTGTTTCCATCATATTCTTGTTTTATCATACTCCATTGAGACATGGGCACGTTCAGTCTCACACAGCAGCATGACAAAGAGTGTGCATATTTTAGGCTTACCACAGGGTTCTACTTTGAGCTGCATCCTCTTTTTCATTTACATTAATGACCTAGCCAAAAAATCAAAGCTGAAAGAGCTGTCTATGTTGATGACTTAACAATATGGCAGAGCCATGAGAATGTTGAAAGTACAGCCACAAGACTAAATGTAGATTAAAGAAGACTACTCGAGTACTATCAAACATGGACAGAGAAAATAACTGAGAAATATTATAGCTCATTGGTTGTACTCACCAGAAGTAACTCAAAATTATTTTAATCACAAAATCATATCCTCCAGTCTTGTGTCTTTATTTTAGTCATTTTAATGCCATTCCTGCCCATAAATAATTCTTAATTTTATGATTTCTCGTTTATTCTCAAACGTGCCGATTAGCCAAATGTAGTCCACAGAATGGAACATTTTGTAATGGTTTACTGTGATATCCAGACCTTTCGGCTTGACATATCCTACTTCAGAATGGCCTCTGGGTCACTTTTACACTCTACCTGATGGGACAGCTAAATTCGCCCCAAAACCATCCTTAGTGTCATCTCTTACGACTGTCAATATTCTTTTCTCCCCTTTTCGCCCCTGACAACACACAGGTGGTCTCTAAAGTGTTTCTACAACAGAAATGAAAGCGATGGAATTCAGCAACTCTTGTACAAATATGTAATGGCTAGATTATTTAGTGTAATATGTAACAAAGTAGGGGTAATATTTTGGGTTGCACTAGCTCAGCTACTAAGCAAATAGTTGACCAGACGTGTCACGTGAGTAAACTCGAAACCCGGTCATCAAGTGAGTGACTAAACACCACAAAATACTAGCTCCACAGAACTAGACATATTGGGACTCTTATATTACATATCAACACTCGCTAAGAAATGATAAAATATTATTGAATATCTCTTGTAATCCCCATTCACCACATATAAGATTCACACAAAATCAGGTAATTTTTTTCATATTTCGTGTTCACAAATGGAATACTGCACTTGCAATACATGTATACAAATATATAGTTGCAAAAATTGGTACACAATTAATATTTTATGACCAATAAACATATATTACAAAATGTCACTACTACAAAACATCAAGTCCAACATTAAAGTCATAATCAGAAACAATCTAGAAAAGTGAAGATCTGGAGAAGACAATCTGTATGGTAAAAAATATGGGAACACTAATTATCTTCATTGATGTTTTGCTGAAGGTCTTCATGTATTATATTTTTTTTTTTAAATACATATATACACAGTGATATTCTTATTCCCTCTTTGATTAGCAGACAGGCAATGAAATTATTGAACTTTTCAATCACTCATATGGGTGTTCCAGGATTGGTTTTCCAATATCAGTCTTCACAGCTGTTCATTTGTCTCTCTCTGTTCTCTTTCCGTAGTCCAAATATAAATTCTCTTCTTGCATTTGCTCTCTGATAACCAAGACAATATTCTAACGATTTCTGCAGGGGGTGCATGAAGATCATTGTGCTACTGTTTATTGTGTGCCTAGTATTTAAGTTCTATTGATATAGTTGTGTGTGCATATCTTCCTGCTTGTTCAAATACATCAAACTCTGGTTGTTTTTTTAATTAGAAAGAACAAATTGGCAAATGTCCTTCGTGTGATGAGTTTTGTTTTCTATTCTCCAGAATTCTAGACATAAGAACATAAAATGTATACAATGCTCGTATATTATTTTGCTTTTTGTGCAGTGCTGGGAAGATTTCCACATTGCTTTTTGGCAAAAGCTGTCTTGGCTTTGTTCAACAACTGATATCCTTGCTGGCAGCATCTTTTATGTTTTTAAAGTAAAAATATGCCAGTGTATAATATGAAATAATACAATTATGTCCATGCTAAAGAATCATTCTGATTTACATGCTAATACTATAATAACATAATAGATATACAAAGACTGATAAATCAACACCAAACTGGAACTTCTTTGAGCCACTGTGCTCTGATAAATTTATTGAGATCGGAGCACCTATTGCTTGTCCAGTGTGTGATGATCATAACCTGCACTCATAAGCAACAGAATTCAAATGTTCTAATACAAGGGTAATCCACATCAAGATAGTAAAAGTATAAGTATAAAAAAATACAACAAACCAAAGAACAATAATCCATGAAATGTTAATGGTGCATATCAAATATGATTTACTTTAGATAACCATTGATATAGGTGATATTTCATGTTTTAAAATACAGATTAATTCTACCAGTCTAGTAAGGTTGTGTGTGCTCCAATTAAAATACAAATATCTGACTGGGAAAAAAATGGTCTCTTCCAAATTAAGACTTGCTGAAGAAAACATGTTTCTCTCTCTGGGACAAGCGATAACAACAGATTGTGTCAATTTACTAGCTCAAGCCCAGTTGCTTCTCATTAGCTAACAGCCACTGTTGGTAGTCATTCAGTTTGTGATCTGTAGGCTCCACCTGACAGTAAGAGATGATACAATTTTAATGTGATATTGAAGGTAGAATTCACAAATATGAGATTACTCACTGTTCAGATGAATGAATATTCAATTTTCACAATGATACTCTCTTACATTAGAGTCATAACACTTTCAAAGACAATTACACAACAAACATCATGTAAGTCTTATGATCTACTTTGTCTAGATGTCATGAAATTCTGTAATGGATGGGTCTAAATCAAAAGACAACATAAACTCAATGCAAAGAAAAGAACAGCAAATATTGCTCTTAATTACCTTGTGTACAGAATAAACACAACTCTCCCACCTAATAGATCCATATTGAGGAACACAAGTATACAACTATAGTACTCTCATAGCATGGGAAAAGTTGTCATATTAAAATTGTAATAATCAATAATTTAAAACTGTGTTCTAGAGAAACTGCAAGAATATAATGTAGTGGAAGTTTCATACTCAGATTGAAATGAGAAAAACAGTAGATGAAAGATTGCAGTAACATGCATGTATGCTGAAAGTAATATAAAACCATGTCCAACGTTAAGTGTATACATGAATGTACAATTCCCTTTTATCTATTAATAATTGATCATGTATTTCATATATAATTTCCTTCAAAGTTATTTTTTAGCCAATGACTATTAATTTAAAAAATATATAGTTACACAAATACATAGAAGTCCAAAGAAGTATCTATATTTGTTCACAGACTAAAGCATGGCACTCGACAGCACAACATGAAAAATTAATGTAATGTCTTCAAGAAATAGGCATAGATGGGAAAGATATCAGACTGAATAGAAATATCTATTATGAAAAAACTGCATCAATAAGATACTCACAAACAGCTACTCACCACACATAGAAATATCAAGTGTGCATGACTGTCCCTCATTCCTCACAAAGTTCGTGACACTACTGCTTCATCCTACCCTCCTAACTACAGTTGCTTGTGTACCTCATGATCTTCCTCTCTCAGTCCATTAATACTCTGTTCAGAGCAAGGGCCTTCAGTTTGTTCCTCTCAGTCCTAAGGTGGATATCTACAGGTTGCTTCTGGATATCCACCTTTTTCACTGCTGCTTACTGTATTAATTCCATTTCATAATTCAGATGGGTGTACGCTTCTTCAAGACTCCGATGATATATTCTTGCATTCTCCTCTCCTAAATCCTCATCATCACTAAGTGCCATCTTCACAACGAAGGTTGGATATAACAGAACCTCCAATATCCCGTCTTTTGTCTTGATGGTGCACTCTGCTAGACTGTAACCTGTCCATCTCATGATGGACATTTTTTCTCACACCTGTATCTCTGCTTACATCTTGCTCACACCCCCTCGACTTTACCCTCAAGTAAGATCTTTAACAAGGTGTCATGTCTTTTAATATGTTAAAAATACTTTATTTGTTCGATCTTTATTTCCTTTAATAACTCTTTCCTTTAATAAGTGTTGTTAGAACCTCTGTTTTCTTCTCTTTCCATGAAGTTCTCCCTATTATTTTATATAAATTCCTAAATCCTCATGGATACCTAAACCTGGCACTTCTCACATTCAGAATACTCTATTTGATATTCTCTTTCTCCCCTCGCAGGCACTCCAACCTCACTCCACTAGTCTTGAGCCCTTGCCCAACCGCGCTGCAGGGATGACATCAAATCAATAGGCAAGGGAATGGTAGTGGTGATATAGCACAAGGACTTGTACCTTCATGAAGGCTACTGGCAACTTCATGATAAGTTCTATAAGGCAATGCTGAAGATGTAACAGTGAAACACACTGACCGGGTTCAGCAGACCTTAAGAACCTCATATCTCATATCCAATCACCTTCTTCCCCCAAAAGCCTATAGTCTGTGGATTCCTAAGAGCAGCTTTGGTAAACCTGTGTTCTACATGCTGTCTAAAATCCACAAAGTTGGAGAGCTCTGGCCATCTCATTGATCAGCTTGCTCATGTCCTGAGAATACATCTGATTTCTTCTATGACATATTTCTTCCTATGGTCAAGACACTTCATTCAAGGACATCAACCACACTGCTATTAGATTCACCATCTCCCACTCATCTACCTCCTTGACATTAGTTTCTATTGGGTCTTTCAGTCTTTCTGCTTATGTTTAATATAAAGCTATTGACGCCCACAACCACCTGTTGCATACTTTTCATTCCTGTGCATGTCGTCAATTTCTCTATGCTTCTTTGTCTCCGCAGACTATGTCAAGACAACACTGACTGCTTCGACCATACACACCATATACTTGACTTTTTCTGCCAGCGACTATCCGGAACACATCATTTCCACTGCTCTCCTGGGTTCAGAGTATCACCAGAGTGGCTTTTGCCGCCGCAAGATTCCATTCAACTATGCTAAATTTGCTATTTCATTCAACCCATTAGCTGTCAACAGGTCTTATCTCTCCTTATATAGGACTTGGAGGTCTTCAAGGGCGGCCTTCAGATGTCACCATAACCTTTGGGATCTTTTGCTCCACAGTTATACTCAAAGAGGACAGTGTGAATAGCAGGGGCACATCATCATGCGGTAAGTTTTGTTACACTGCGAGTTCACAGCCCAAACCAAATATGGTTCACTTCTCCAAAGCTACATTTACTATCCACAAGAACTTCACTTGCAAGTCCAGGAATGTTATTAACACGATCATCTGTAAATGTTGCCACTTCACACACATAGGAGAAACTGGCCTTCGACTTGGAGATCACCATTTATACGATATTCATCATAACAGGACACACCAGTAGCTGTCACTTCAATAATCCTAGTCACAGTGGTGCTCGTGACATCTCAGTCACTGCTATTCTATCATGCTCATCGGACTATAGGAGCCGTTTATTATGAACTGCCTTCTCCCCACTATAATAACTTTATAACCCACAGGTATCAACCAAGTCCACAAATTTGTTTGATACCTTAATATATATCTTATTTTTCCTTTGTATTCTCTTATATCTTTCAATCTCTATTCTCCCTTTCGGTTGTTCAGACAATGTCTAATTGTATTCATAACTGCTGATCCTATCTGAATGTCATGTATCACTATCACTAGTTGCCGTATTTATATCCTCCTGACCGTACTTCTGACTTCCACATCTCTAATTATCACACACTCGATAGTCTATACCTGGTTTAAACAAGACATTTGTAAATTAATTTATTTTACGATCCATGTTTTATTTTGTGTTCTATTTTACATTTCCATCCGCCTTGTACTTTCTCTACATGTAACCACTCATATTCCTGCCATTCTCAAGCTTCATCGTCTTTTTATTGTATTCCTGGCCTGTCAGCTCCCATATGGCTGACATGTATTCTCTGCATGACTTAGTGGTTCCTAATGTTTGTTTGTCCCGATCTTGAGAAAGACTGTGGTGGAAATGTTGATTCTGTGTATTGTTCTCTATGTAAAACTACTTTGAACAATTTTGTTTTCTATATGTACTTACCGTGAAAAGAAGAAAATGAACAAAGAGGTCCTAACAACACTGCGTATGAAAAAAAAGAACTATTAAAGGAAATATCAAACACATTTTGGAATTATTAAAAGACATGACACCTTGTTGAAGACCTTACTTGAGGGTACAGTAGAGGGGAAGTGAACAAGAGGTAGGCAGAAATATAAGTGGGAGAGAAACATGACAAGATGGACAGGTTACCGTCTAGCAGAGTGCATCACAGTGCAAGAGATCCATTGAAGGTTCATTGCAGACCACCTTCATTGTGGAGACGGAACTTGATGATGATGATAGTTGCATTATTTCAGAAATACAGCGGAATCTCATAATGAATCGGTCTGGACTGACGAAATATTGATATAACAGAATTTTGTTCTCTACAATTGTATACCATAAATAAAATAATCGAGGATTTAGAAAAGCATTGCTAAATAGGGAATTTTATTATAAAAGTATGCTCTGCAATAGACTCCACTGAATAGATAATCAAGAATGTACAGACAACCCATAAAAATAATTGTTTTCCATAAAAAATTGATTGTTTCAAACCTGTTTCCACTCCTTGATACAAAATATCCTGTAAGAATCATTTCCATATTTGCCAATCCCATGAAGTTCTATAGGGTATGTCCACTTCTTGGTCAAATATTCATCTGAAGTAGAAAAGCACAGATTAATAAATAAAAATTGTGTGCACATTATTCATCACAGATAGCCAAAGAATACTGTGTACAAACTGATACAGGAAAAGCAAAACTAAAATGTAAATTCATTCTAACAACCATGTAACACAATAAGTTCTGCTGGAAAAAAAGACATGAACTGGTTTTTTGAAGCAAGCACTCTATATCGAGGAGGCAGCAGCCTAGTTGATAGTGAGCTTGCTCATATTCATCGGCTACATCGCACCAGGTTCAAAACCACATCTGGACAAACAAAAAACCTACTTTTACCTTTACTCTATATGGTATTGAAAAATATGTGTTTGTTACCAAACTACAAAGAAACATTAAAGTAGCACCAATACAAGAGAATGTAAGGTCACTAACGTAGAATTACAAATGCAGAAAACTTAACTGGAGATAAAGCTTAACTGGAGATAAAGTTGGCTGTTCCATCCTGTAGGTCAGCTAAAGTTATACTGACGCCAAATGTGTCCTGATAAAAGATGCATACATTAACCTCTAACACTCCGCGTTAAAATTATGCAAATTTTTCTCCTGCCACTGGATTCTTTTTTTTTTTTGTGTTTGGAAACGCAAAAACTTTTTTTTGTCTTTTTAGAGATTTTAAAATAATTTGTTAGTATAAATAAGAATTGAATACGGAATCTAAGGGTGTAAACATTTTGTGTGTGTGTATATGTGACGTGAGAATGTGATAAAGATGAAACGGGGGGGGGGGGGGGGGGGGCATTTTTTAATCGACTCACTTTTCCGATGTGTGATAAAAAAGGGAAAAAATAAAAATAATTGTTTTTGCTGGCTCACTTATACTTAAACTTTTTCAATACGTACACCCTGAATAAATTTATTCTACATGCCTAGAGCTATTATATATATATATATAATATACACTCACAGACCCGCTTGCCCATGCATTATGTCCAAAGACAGAGAATCCATAGCAAACAATATAAAGATGGTGTGCAAAGGGTACCGCATTGCTCGTGTGGCCCAAGAGTTAGCAGATAACCAAGATTCCAAAAGTACCTTTTGTGATGCACCCTAGGAAACAGATTTCTCGTGCTCTGTTCCTGGCCAACACTTTTGTGGATCGTATCCGTGGAGGCAGCAGATGAAATGACAACCGACTGCAAAAAAAAAAAAAAAAAAGGCAAAATCTCTGATACCTCATACAGCGGTACTGTCCACACACAGTGACACAAGATAGCCCAGCTGGAGCATTGGACACTAGCAATCTACGAGGACACGAGCACTGGCCAATGCAAATGTCACAAAATGGGTAGATATTATGATGAATATTAAGTCATGTGCTAGTCTCCGTAAAGATAACATATCAAGTACAACGAGGGGTACAAAGGGAACGCATGGCTCTCGGCGGACTCAAGGTTAGCAGATAACCAAGATCCCAAAAGAACCTCCTCGTGGTGCACGCTGGAAACAGAAATACAGTGGCTCGTGCTGATTCTGGCCAAAACTTTTTGGGATTGTGTTCGTGAATGTGGAGGTAGCAAATGGAAATAGATTTTACTGCATAAGAGACAGACAATATCTACGACACCATCAGCGTCAACACATGATGCAGTGGCACTGTGGACATACAGTGACGCTAGTCAATCCAGTCCGAGCAGTGGAAGGGCGGCCAATGAAAAAGGCACGAAAAGATAGATACGTGTTGAGAGACGAAAAGACTACATATTGAGTACAATGAAAGGGCAGCACAGCACCAGATGGCAGCACCAACTGCAAATAGAAAGTGAAAACGTTCCAAGGAAATCGGAATACAAGCTCTGTTAGCTCAAGGCAAGATTCTAGTTAACTGTGCACCTTACGGGAAAAGATCCAGACCCAATCGTGGTCGCCTGGAAAAGAAAGAAGACCTGACCCAACTCTAATGTCAAGCTTTCCTATACCGGAAAAATGCTCGTGGAGAGAAAGGATTCTGTACCCAATGGGCTCAGGCACAACGAAGGCAGCGCTGGTCCAACTCTACGGTCGAGCTTTCCTATACTGGAAACATGCTTGCAGAGAGAAAGGGTTCAGTACCCGATGGGCCAGGCACAAATGGGACAAGGTTGTTCAGCTTGAGAACACGCATTGCTCCCAAACGCATGGTGAGACTAGGTTTGACGATGTCGATGAACGACACCTCGGCCTAAGACAGCGAAAGAGTCTGGGTCCAACTTTTCTGCCGAGTTCTTCCTTCACCGGAACCAGGCTCGAGGAGGAGAAAAGGTTCAGTACCTGATGGGCATAGGCACAAAACATCTAATTACACGAGGCAAGTTCACTGATGGTTGAGCACCGCATGTGAGATAGACGTGCACGATCGTCTCTGCGAAGAGTCATTACACACCCGAGTGCCCGTCAACAGATAGGCAGGCTGTCACTGGCTACAGAAGCCTACTACCCAAATCAAAGGCATGAAAAAAACGATTGTGCTGGGCTATGGATGTCCCGGTTACAAAGTGAACCAACCGAGGTGTAAATAACACCGCGCAACTGTGGAACTTGCAGTACAACATACTTCACGCTTCCAGGTGGAAATCACACAATTTATTCGATGTGGTTATAAGAGAGTGAACGCAGAAGTACAATGAGAGGGCAGCATAGTGCCATGTGTCCCTGGTACTCCTAAATATGTGTAGATACTCAGACTTGGACATGGGATTCATGTCTGTGAATGACATCTCAACTAAGGGGGTGAACGATCCAGGGTCCAACTCTACCGTCAAGGTTTTCATATACCGGAATCATACTTGCTGAGAGAGAAAGTTCAGTACCCGATGGGCATGGGCACAATAAAGGTAATTGTTTTTGTTATCTTATTGATAACCAGTAATTTTTCAAAAGATATTTATCTTTTACAAATTCATTAAAATATACTTCTCACATATTCCTTTAACTAATTCCTATGATTACGTCAATTGTGGAGAAGATAAACAATAAACAACTCTGTATTTCCTGTTGTCCATTACTAACCAGAAAATCTTATGATGGTTTTTGCTCGAGTGTAGTTAAGACCAATTGGAAAGAGCATGTTAGCGACTGTTTCTACATCTGCTGAACGGGCCTGCTCTGGTGTGGGATAGTGATTCAAAAACTTCCATAAAGTTGGAATAGCTTGGCGGCCTGTAGAAAAATACAAATATATTTATAAATATACATTGAAGATGTGAAAAATATAAATATATAATAACCAAAGTGCAAGAGGATATCCAACATAGAGGAGAATGTCACAGTGTTGCAAGTAGGAAGTGATAACGCTAAGGATAAGATCAAAATAGGTTTATTTTACATTAAAAAAACTAATAAGTACAAAATTATAAATGTAAATGATTAAAAATAATAAATCTAAATGCAGACAGAGATTTTCTATGTTGTGGCCACAATGATGTCTTTATTGAGAAAAAATTACAACATGACAAATTACAGCAATAAATATTGAGTTAAAAATAATAGTAATAGTAGAAAAACTAGAATGTCCTCACCAAGTATCAAATGTAGACATGACAACAAACATAATGATATTTATATTTATAATGATCAACATGGCAATAACTCTCATTCAGACCCTTCAATATGGTTATGCTCTGTCCTGTAAATCTAATGGCACTTATGCTCCTACCATTCTTTAATGCAAAAGAGAGATGTACATAGATTTCTTACCAAAAAGTGAAACAAAAACTGTCAACATTAGAAAGAGATATGCATTCATCTGGCTTGTCCGCAACTTGTTTGTTTGTGTTTACTACTGTATATAACAGTAAGTGATAAAGACTATATTAAGTTAATAATGTTACTGTAATATTAACTATCAAAATGAAAAAAAAATGCAAAAACGAAATAACTATAAACACAATAACAAAGATTACTTTGACTTCACAAAGCGGTCCAAATGGGACCTTTCTCTAGAAATGAAAACAAACAAGTGGGACCAGCATTAATGAATACAAAATTGCTGATTTATATCAATTCATGTATATATATTTATGTAGGTAAATGTTCATGTGAATGCAAGTATATATCTTATGTTGGTGAGTGTTTATGTTAATGCGTGTACCTCCCTTTTGTACATGTATTCTTATGTGAGCCTGTACCTGTGCGAGGATGCATTTACATGCTTGCGCATATGTGTGTGGATACCTTTCATACATGTGACTTACATGTACTAACGTTTGTGTGTGTACATTTTTGTATGCTTGTTTTGTTTGTGAATATGTACATATATATTTATGTGTCTGTCTCTCTCTCGTGTGTGTGTGTGTGTGTGTATATGTATTTATTTATATTTATATACATTTATTGTATGTGTATGTTTCATTTTGTAAATGTTTGTTAATTATAAGTATTTATATATATGTATATACATGTGTGTGTGTATATATGTATATGTTTATATATATATATATATATTAACATCTTTATTTTTTGTTTAATCAAGCCTCCACTCCTAATACTGTCAACCCCGCCCCCCCCCCCCCCCCCCAATCAATATGTTGTTTATTGGTAGTCCCATGCTCTGTTTATCCTTGTGTGATCTTCCACACACACACAATTTGGAATGTTTGTACAGTTTATGTTTTCAGTTATCCTTGATATAAAGTATTCTCTTGATCTTCTTCTTCAGCGTTCATTCTCAAACTCCCGCCAGATCTCTCTTGTAGCAGGACAATTGTCCTACTAGATTTCCAGCAGGATTTAGTCCAGAGAATGGAAATGCGTTGTGTCGCCATTTTATTTGCGCCAATGGCCCGACACATCTGTCTTCGGCTGCATTCTCTTGATCTGATTTAACACTTATAATGTCTTCAACCGTTGGTATCTCTTTATTTTTATCTATCACTATTTTTGTCTATTAATAGTGTGTAGGATTTTGCGCACTGTTCTAAACATAATTTAACGCATTTCCCCTAATATTTATTTATTTTCTTTTTGTCTATGTAGAGATGTCTTGTTTAAAACATCTATGTACATACAATTAATTTAACAATTTTTTGGGTATTTCATTTGTTGGGATAGAATTAATATCTATACTTGACCTCTACAACTGAACCGTCTGCTATCCATTATACCTGGTTTGCAATTTTCATCTTTGTATAAACAATGTAACCCATTGCAAGGTAATCCCAGCCAACTATGAGTGAATGGTGTATGTGATAGTGGACCCTGTGTCAGCAGGGTCATCATGTCATGAGCAAACTTGTGTTACCACAGTAGTGGACAATATGAAAGGTCTGGCAACTGGGCTGGATGTATGCTGGTCTAAATGTTTGTGCTCATGCGTACAATGACGTCTTAGAAAGCAGTTAATCAATTCTCTTATAGTCTCCCCCCCCCCCACCCAAATCACAATTTTATTAATGGTAAACAGTGCAAACAGAACTTACCTGTTGTTTTGTTGAGGAAAATAGTTGCAACTAGCAACTTCCATGGATCATGAAAAAGAGACTCTTGTACCAGACAGAACGGAGACCTGGGAGGGATCCATCTCTCATCTCTTCTTAGTTTTGGTTTAGAGAGATTGGTATCAGACTTCTTAAAGTACTTGCTCTTTGTGTTGGTTTCTGCAAGTGGTTAGAATATGGTGTATTGTAATAACTATCAAATCAAATACATCACTAAGAATTTATTTTGAGAGCAAATGTTAAAATCAGTGCTGTTGTATGGCTCAGAAACACTGACAACAACAAAAGGGACCACCAAACAACAAACTTTCTCCAATAGATGCCTGCACAAAATAAATGGTTTGAAAAGATCACGGATGAGGAACTCATGGAAAGACTAATAGAGATAGAACAGTGATACTAGAAATGGATAGGACATACTCACTCAAGGGAATCAATGATTACTCTAAAACTCCCAGTGAAAAAGGTAAACCGTGATGTACTTAGAGGAAAGAGTTAGATACAGATATTCAAAGGATGGTTAAAACATGGAAATATCTGGAAACAATAGCTAAAGATAGGATAAGATGGAAGGGATTTGTTGAGGACCTATGCTCCACAGGGAGTGAAAGGTGAATATACTGTAATCAGATCTCACGCCTGCAATAAATCGCACATCGTTCTTTGTCTATAAATGGTAAAGCTTTCGTTGGAATTCATCATAAAGTATGAGGGCACAGTGAGTGATAAACCATCTCTGAGCACACAAAAATGATACAAACTTTTAAAAAAATGCATTTCTCATTAGTAATATTATTATAACAATTCAGTAATTCTATTCTGTACAAGCATCTTGTTACCAAGGCACTAATGTCTCTTTGGCAGACATCATTTTAAGTGTATATGAATTAACTTAAACTCTAATTCCTGTATACAGTATTTTCCACTGCTTTAAATTCTTCATTTGCTAATATCTGGGCTTAGTGACAGATGATATTGCACTCAAATGTCAGATGGGATGTGCTGGAGCATCATGGCAGTGACCATTTGCCATGTGTCTTTTTGGTGGAAAGGAAAAGTAATACAACAGAAAGCTAAAGTTAAGTCCTTCCAGTATGATCGCACAGGGCCATCCATTGTAAGTAGAATTAGGAAGGACAAACGCAGAACACACGCCATCAGGGCACATGTGTGGAATCAATCCCCTGGTGGAATGAGGTTCAATGTGCATAAAGTGCAAACGCAGCACAGTTACAGAGTGGCATAAAGCAAGAAAACACAACCAGATCTTGTTCTGCAATTAAAAAGAACAAAGATGACAGGATTCAACAGTTTAAAGATATCACCAAATCTGCAAAACACACAAAATGGGAAGACTTTTGTTATGAGATTGCAAACGAAAAGTCGCTAACTGTTCTGGCGCCTGCATAAATCAATGAACGACCCAAGGAAGCGTATAACAATCCCCAATTTCCAAAGCACAGACTTGGTATGGCAGAAGACAGATGAGAATAAAGGTGCAGCACTGCTGGCTCATTATAAGGCACAAATTGGTCAGAGGAACTTAGGGAATGCCAATGAACTCATGAAAACAGTCACAGACGTGCAATAAGCAAGTTATCGAAAGCGATACTGCAATTACTCTTGAAGATATTACAGCCGTACTGAAAAGATCAAGAAACACAGCGCCAGGACCTGATGGCATTAGGTACGACAATCTTCAAGGCAGGTCAGACGAGGACCTTAAGGAGCTGGCAATGTTGTTTAACAAGAGCCTAGCGACTGGCACAGTGGAAAAAGACTGGTTGCATAGTTATTTAATCCCACTACCCAAGCCTGGCAAGAGTCATGCGAAGATACAGGGTTCAGACTCATAACCATGCAGAATATGATCGACAAGTTGTTAGAAAAGATTGTTGCATAGAAATTGTCCCTGCATCTAGAGAGGAATAACAGCCTGCCCTCAACTTTGGGAGGCTATCATCCAGGTAAGCAGACTTGGCACAATGTCGCCGTATGTGCGCAAGATGTGTTCAAAAGTTTTGACGAACGAATGGAGACATGAGCGGCTGCAATAGACCTGAAAGATGCTTATAACAGAGTTACCTTGGATTTCTTGATGACCATAATGCGGCAACTCCAAGTTAGTCCTTTCATTGTCAGGTGGATTATCTCTGCACTTTTTCAGAGACAGGTTGTTCTTAAGTGTGGGAGTTGGTCTTCGGCACCAACAATCATAAAACTGGGACTACCACAAGGGTCACCTCTGTCCCCAATAATTCTGGAAATTTTGTTAATCCATCAAAGGCATCGTAACATGGTTTTCCCTAAATAATAACATAGTAAACATGCCCATGTCATCGGTTACTTTGAGAGGGGATGTCCTCAAGAGAACCGGCACAATGAAATACTTAGGGGTTATGTTGGACCGCAGTCTGAGTTTCAAAGATCATGTTGACCACATCATTGTAAAGGCGTATAAAAGTCTTGTGGGATGAAAATTATGGCTGCTGCTCAATGTGAACAGAGGCTGCTATTTCTGCTGTATCAGGGATTGGTGGTGGCGGTGGTAGAGTATGCACTGGCGATTCTAACACTGAATCAAAACTCAAACAGAAAGATTTGATAGAATCCAGAATGATGCAATGCGAATCATTTTGGGGTGTACAAGAGATACGTCAGCACAAACTATGCGATACTTACTGGATTGCCCAACTGCAGAGCAAAGAATACAAATCTGCAAGGCGTGGGACTACCTACAAATCACCGCTGATAAAGAACATCCTCTACACCCTGAAATTCTTAAAGTGAAAGGCAGTCGACTTAAGAGAGGAAATTCATGGATGGGGAGGGCAGAGGATATTATACAGAGTGAGTACAAGTTGGAGGATGTGCTACCTAGTACGGAATGGAGTCGTGCGCCCTTAGATTGTCCGACAACCTTCAAAGTGATAATAACACTCACCAGAGAATGGTGTCCGACAGTGGTGAATTCTGAGGTACTCGCTCTAATCTGTGAAAATTCCAGGGAAGGTGATATGATTGTATATACAGATGGGTCGGTTGAGAGACACATCAGAAGTGCCTGGGATTTGGGGCTCAAAGGTGGGGAGAAACCATCAGAGAGGAAAGTGGTGCTTTCGCTTAGACGACAAGAAGCATGACAATGGAGGTTTTGGCAGTAACCAAAGCTTTGCAATGGGTCTGATAGCAGACTATCTGCGAGCATGCCTGCATACTCAGTGACTCGATGAGCATGATTGTGAAAGTTCAGGCGGGATACATTCGGGAACAGTGGCTGGATGCAGTGAAGAATTCCTGTATGCGTAAAGTGAATTTAATTTTTGTGCCTGGACATGCGGGAGTCCGGGGTAATGAGAGAGCAGATAGATTGGCCGCACACGCTGCCACTACGGTTGTTGGCGGAGTGATGGTTCGAGCAGACATTTTGAACGCCCTACGGGAAAACGCACGAGCAAATTACTGTATAAGAGACGATGACTCTTGTTCCATGACTATAATAAGGGAATTTGGTTTGAAATGTGTCGCTAGAAAGGAGCCATTTCGTGGATAAGAAAGAATGGTCAATCAACTGCATACTGGGACCGTCAGTCAACGTGTAATGGCGGCTACACTCAAGGAGAGATCTGAGCACCTATGGACTTGTCCAGAGTGCAATGATGGTGATTCAACGACTAACTAACTAATTTGCTAATTGTTATTTGCCTTTAACTTTTCATCTGCACTAAATCTGTGAATTGTAATAAAATAGAAGAGCATACAGCTGTAAAAATCTATAGTTATTCCTCGTCAAATTAATACATTTTATATTGTCTAATATTATCACTGTTATTTTGCCAGACATAAAAATAAGATGAAAGAATTGCAACACTAATCTGCCATGCATGATGTCGCAAGAGGTGACTAATCCCATCTTATAAAAAGTCAGTGACTCAGAAGCCACACCAAAGTCAGATGCGGCAGGTCAAACTGTGCTGCTATTACATCATCTATTTTACTGGAAAACCTGCCAGGGCCTGAAGGGGAAGCAAAGAAAAGCAACAGTTTACCTTCCATGTATGCCATAAGAGGCAACTAAGGAGGTTTTGGGGTGGAGTTGGCTGTCTCATTTTATATACGGTCAAAGTGACCCAGATATCATGCTGACGGGTGTATCAGGATAAAAGGCCCAAATATCGCAGCTGAGCTGTAAAACATGAGACGATGCATTCCATTCTCCAGACTACATCCTGCTAATCTAGTTTGAGAACGAATGAAGAAGACTGGTAAACCCAGCTGTAAGCCATAACACAGTATTCTGTTCTCTGTACTACTGTCAAGTAATGTGTAGGAGTTTCAGAATGAATGCAGAATAAGGTACATCTTTTCATGTTTCATTCTTTACTTTATTGATATCAGCTGTGATTCTATGAACCAGCTGATTTTCTTTTAAGAGTTTAATAGCTTCCTATATTTTTTTAAATATTTCAATTAATATAGCTTTTTTCCTGCTGGTTTCACATTTGGCAGTCATTTAAAAGACATTCTGTGACGTGACAAGTCAATTAAAATATTAAAAATTGCTGCCACAGTCACATACAATCATTCTTGTCCCATGACGTCAACACCATTTCTAGTGTGTATTCTTTTGTCTGCATTTGTTTTCTGACAACCAACAGGAATTTTAGTATGATTTCTGCCAGGAAGCATGATGTATGCTGATCTGTGGGTTTCACAGTGGGGATGCATTATTTTGCGCCTTTTGGCCCAGCACTAATGTTGTTGGCAGTCAAATGTGTTTCTTCTTCTGTATTTGTTCTCAGACTCATGCCAATTAGCAGAGAAAGTATTACTTAGTAGCAGTGACCTTCTCTGATGTGGTAGTTTGCCATTTAAAAAAACAACCAATGACACTTTCAATATCTTTTGAATTTTTAATGTTGATTTTTTGTAAAAGATTACAACATAATTCCCAACTTTCCTTAGTCATCTGTTACAAATTGTATAATAGCTTTCAGTGTAGCTACTTTTGGTCCATTTCAGGTGCCTTTGCATGTTTATAAATATTACTTAATTTATGTCTTAGAAAATGCACATCAAACTTTGCCAGATTATCAAGAATTTGCTATCTTTTTAGCCTTAGTCTAAATTACCAGAAATCTATGCAATGAATAATATTGCTTGGTCTAGTGACAAAGAGGGAGAGAGAGACAGTAAAAGAGAAAGGAAGTGAGAACTTACCGAGAATGTATTCAGCAGTTATTTCTTTAGGATCATTGTTGTGGACTCCATTCTGTACAGACAGGAACTCTTTCAGGGAGTTTTCATCATGTTCTTCATAGGGTAAACACTTTCTCCGGAATCCACAGATTCTTTGTTGGTTAGGAAGGTTACTGCCACCCAATCTTTGCTGTTCAGGAGGAATGCTTTTATCCAATTTTTCTTCTTCATGCAGTCTGTTATCATCCACTCTTTGATCTGGCAGATTGTTATCCACTCTGTACTGTTCATGCAGATTGTTACCATCCACTTTTTGCTGCTTGGATGAACTGCTGTCATCCACTTTTTGCTGCTTGGATGAACTGCTGTCATCCACTTTTTGCTGTTTGGATGAACTGCTATCATCCACTATTTGCTGTTCATGTAGACTGTCATCCACTCTTGGATGTTTGGATGAACTGCTGTCATTTAGTTTTTTATTCTTGGATGAACTGCTACTCTTTTTGTTTTTGGATGAACTAGTGCTAGTTACTCCTTGCTGCTTGGATGGACTGCTACTATTAACTTTTTCCTGTGTGGATAAACCATCGTCATCCACTCTTTGCTGTTTTGATGGACTGCAACTGTCCACTGTTTGCAGTTTCGATGAACTGTTATTATGTTCCTCCAGATTTCGCTTGTACTCATCCCAAGATAGTTCCTCCGTTACAGTATTTTTACTTCTGACCACATCTGATTCTTCTGTTGTTGGCTGAGTTTCATTTGCAGATGTTAGATTGCTTGACCTGGAAGGCCGACCACGTTTTCTCTTCGCAGCTGTAGTTGTTGGTGTTAGCTGCTGTTTAAATTCCTCTGTTTGGGGGTAATTTGCAGTATCAGAGTCCTGTACTGGGACAATAATGGGATCTGGTGTACTGATTGAATCTGGGGACTGCAAGCTGATGTCTGCTATCACATCAATAGTTTTTGTCTTTTTCTTTGGAGGCCGACCAACTTTCCGTTTGCCTGGTACATCTGGTGTTGACAAGGAAGATGTGTTCATATGTGAACAATCTGATTCAGTAGCAGTATCACTGCAGAATGTTACAGAGTCTGCTTCTTTTAAACTTTCATTTAACACTGGTATAATTTCATTAAAAGAACTGTTCAGACTATTTTCCATCGCACAATAACTTGAATTAGTATTACTAACTGTACTCATATCTAAGTCATTTCTTGCTGCATCTTCAATAACAACATCACTCTTTCTCGGTCGTCCTCTTTTTTTAGGGGTGTGTTTATTCATCTGTTCACTTTCATTGGTCAAACTCTGATCTACTGTTGGGCTTTTTATTTTGGGTTTGGTTTTTGTCCATCTGACAGACTGTGCTTGTAGATCTTCCTGAGCTGTATCAGACTGTGTCATAACATCAGAAGCACAAATATCTGCGGTTTTTTCATCCTCAGTCATGCTGGGTGTCTCTGAAGGGTCATCTTGCTCTTCTGCTGGGGCAAAATATGACCTGATTTGCTTGGACTCTTTTTTAGTCATCTTTGATTTTCCAAAACCGCTACCGAAAGGCATCTTGATGACCAACTTTTGCAGTCTCTGTTGTTCCTTGACATCTCCAACATCATCCAATTTTTTCTTAGAAAACAACCCCACACTCTTGACTTTCACTTGACTCTCTGCTTCTGTAACAGAGAGCTTCATATGTTTGAATAAAGCTTTGTTATTTATTAACCCTGTTTTGACTTTCTTAACTCCGCTCATTTCTTTCACCTTCAGAACTTTCTTCCCCGAAGGAGCTGCTGGTTTTGCTTTTTCTTTTGTTTTTGGTCCAAAAGCATCTGGTGCACTAAGAAGACCTTTTTCTTTCAGCTTGGCAGCACTGAATTCTATAAGTTCCATATCCAGATCAATATTGTTTGTTCGCACATAGTTCATAACTTCAGCCTTAGAACGAAACTTCTTATTGTCAGGGCTGGAAAAAAAACCAGACAATTTTTGTTTAGTCTTGGCACAAATAATATGTTCATTAACTCCTATTTGAAAACAAATCTAAATGTTTTCACTACATTAATATACAGTATAGGACAATGGTAACATTGGGCATGTGGTATGGGCATAGGTAACATAATTGTTTCACTCTTTTCACCACAAGATTTTCATAAGGATATTCAAACATTTTTGGGGAATTTTGTTACTAGTAATTTTGTTTCAGTAGTTACTAGTAAGTTCACTTCCGCTGAACAGTGGACATGAGTAACCATATTACTAGCATTAGGCAAGCTGTATGAGAAAACTAATTCTTATAAGCTGGTCACTAACATATACGCTAACCACAATCAAGCATGTTATACAAATTATTTGTATTTGGAAAAAGTCATTTATTTTGCTTTTTCTTATATTTTTTAAAACATGCTTATATTTTTAACTGAAAAGCAATCATGGTCTTACTGAACTAAATTCCCAAATCGCTTCATGCCCCTCTTAGGATCACCTCACGCCCCTTTCCTAGTTTGGGAACCACTGCTCTATAGACACAACATAGCTGAAGAAATGCACCTACCACTAACTGGCAGTGGAAAGAAAGAGTTAAAGCTTGCAACCCCATGGAACTGGATAAGTAAGAAGTAAATACTACAATATTATCTATGATAGTTACTTCTTTTCTTCATTCTCCTGTTGGGAGTCATATAAGTTGATATAGATCTTCTTCAACAAACTTTATTATGGCCAACAGTTCTTAGACTTGTAAGTCAGAAGTGCTTCAGATGGCAAGTTTTCCTTTTGTGGTGTGGTTCTGTGGGCAGGACTACAGAATATATTATGTATTTACTGTAGATTGTGTCTACAGAGGTACAATTCCAAACATCCTAAATGTGTTGAGTCTGTTGTGGCCTATCTCAATCTAAAGTTATTGTTTGTTCCTTTCTTCCAAGATGCCTGTGGATGGCATCATCTTTTTCTTTGGGCTGCGTGGGTGAGTTGAGTTTCAATTCATGTCAATGAAGTTTTTGCTGAACTTAATTTAAGTAACGGCTACTATTTTCACTACATTCATATCTGTGATGCTAACACATGTTACTTATACAAATATTCTTTTTCTTCTGTGTTTTGTTCTCAAACTTTTGCAATTGACCAAAATGTGGTTTTGGAAACAATGCATTATGTCATGGTTTAGAGCTTCGCTGTGATGTCTGCATTTTTTGACCTGACCCATCCAGCATCAGCATGGCTTCTGGGTCATTTTGACCCTTTACAGCCAACTCTAACTCAGAATATCTTAGTAGTCTTGTATGACATACATGACAGGTAACAGTGTTGCTATTCTGTTCTCCCCTTTCAAACCCAGCCAATGCACAGGTGATTTTCACTATATAATTGTGTCAACCAATGGAAATTTGTTTAGATTTTTTCTGTGTCAAACAGACAGTCTTTATGGATTTCTTAAAATATCTGTGACAATAACAAAATATCTCACCTGAAGTAGTAAATATCAAATTTTCCTGCGGATACTCCGGACATACGCTGAACAGTTTTTACTGACCACCCATTAGAAAGCTCTATCCTTTCTTCAGGAGCCCTGGAAGATGCAGATTTTGATATCTGGGATTTGTGGCTTGCAGATTTCGATACTGGGGATTTAGAAGTTGTAGATTTTGATATCGGTGACTTCGGAGTTGCTGATTTAGATATCTGGGACTTTGGAGTTGTGGATTTAGATACATCAGATTCTGCTACTGTAGAATTGGATAGTTCAGGTTCTGATTTTGCAGACTTAGGTTCCAATGTTGGAGAAGTAGGTATTGTAGACTTACGTTTTGTATACCTGGATTTCTGAGATTCTGATATTGCAGACTTGGATATCTCAGATTCTGATATCTCAGATTCAGGTATCGTTGACTGTGATATCTCAGGTTCCAATGTTGGAGAAGTAGGTATTGTAGACTTACGTTTTGTAGATTTCAATTTTGTAGACCTGGATTTCTGAGATTCTGATATTGCAGACTTGGATATCTCATATTCTGATATCTCAGATTCAGGTATCGTTGACTTTGATATCTCAGATTCCAATGTTGGAGAAGTAGGTATTGTAGAAGTACATTTTGTAGATTTCACTTTTGTAGACCTGGATTTCTGAGGAGCTGATATTACAGACTTGGATATCTCAGATTCTGATAGTGTAGGCTTGGATATCTCAGATTCTGATAGTGTAGGCTTGGATATCTCATAATCTGATGATGCAGACTTGGATACTTCATAATCTGATGTTTCAGGTATTACTGTATCAGACTTCAGTTTTTTAGATTTTGATATTCCAGTTTTTTGTGTAGGAGATCTGGCTGCTTCTGAATTGGGAGTAGCTGCTTTTGTTTTCTTGCTTTTTCCTTGCACAGGCTGTATGGTCTCCAATAATTTTACTTCCTCCATTTCACGCCTGTTTATGAAAAAGTTGTAAAGTAAACATGATGAACTATGAGTTCTCAGCTAAATATGCAGAATGTTATGTGTATCATCTACTTTAATGTCTTGAATTTAAAAAATTTTATCAAGAAATTTGAGTTTTTACAAATATTAATATACAGATGTGTAGAGATAGAGATTAGAAATATTATAAAACTACACAAAACAATTTTAAAACCAAGCAACAAATGATTTTTTTAAAGTAAGTAATCTCTATTTCACACCATGGAGGTTATTGGGGAAAATGGTGTGAGGTCAGTATTTTTTCAGTGACAAACAGACTACCTAGGTATGATGGGATCAACATCATACCCCATGCCTTCACTTCTGAAGATCAGGTACACATTTCCTTAGGCTAGGTCGACCTAGAAGCCATTGGTGAAAAAGGATATTTCTAGTTGAATTAAAAATCGAGCCTTGAAAGCCAGGACACTTACCACTGAGTTACAGCAGCTCACTAACCAAGCATACTATATATATATATTTTAATTTGCATACTTTGAACTATAAGAAAACTTTGTGGTGTATAACTTTCATAACTCTATAATAGTATTTGTAATGTCATTTCTGAAATACATCGAGTCACATAAATGAGAAAAGTGAAACAGAAATAGCAATGCACGCACACTTCAATTTGTTCAGGGGTGCAAAGGGTACTGCACTGCTCTCTGCAGACCCAAGGTTAGCAGATAACCAAGATCCTAAAAGTATCTCCTCATGGTGCACCCTGGAAACAGAAATACAGCTGCTCTTGCTGTCTTTCTGGCCAACACTTTTACGCTCTGTCCGAGGAAGTGGAGGCTGTAGATGGAATGAAAATTGCCTGCAAAGAGAAGCAATACATCCAAGACCACTACACCAACAGATCAAGCAGCACACAGTGACATAAGACATCTGTGCATTTCATCTTGGCCATCAAAAATGCAGGGGTGGAGGGGCGGCCAATGTCCCGATATGGGTAGATCCCACTAAGATACGGTGATCCTAAGAGTACACGTTGAATTAGGAGTTGAATTAGGAAAAGGCAACACGAGCTAGAGGGCAGCGTTGTGTGTGAAACGATATAGTGGCAAAGAAGCTACAATTCTCCAGCTCAAGTGCTGTTCTTGCTCGAGAACACACAGAAGTCCAGATGTCCCACGAAAATTTACCCCATTCAAAGTAGGAGTCATGAATCAGGCATTGGATACACCAACTTGAACATGCACTCCTGAGTATGAAACAAAAACTTTGAATACAGCTCCCCATTGCACACAGGAAAAGCAGTGAACACATGTTGGGGAGCACATTGTTCCAAACATCAGTGTTGAGACTCGGACGCTGGACACAAAGATGCTCAGATCAAATCCCAGACCCTTGAAGTGTTTGGCAAAGCAGCACCTCGTCTAGGGACGTGTTATCAACCCTGAGTCTAATTCGACTGTTGTCATCGTCCAACGATGTTCATAGAGATGAAATTAGGTCTGGGACCTAGTGACATAAAGGGTGGTAATGGAATGATCTTCCTACACGAGGAATAGCTTGCTGGCTGCGAAGCATCTCGTTGGAGGAAAGACACACAATGGGTGACCCAGGAAAACTATCAGCTCATCTCATGACATGTACCCCCTCTGAGTAGAAGGCTCCTTCAATAGGCATTGCATTAAGCCAAAAGCTGCAAGTCTCCTGGGTATGAAAGAATATCTGAGAAACCTCCCCATTGCACACAGGAAGTAAGAGCTAATCGCTCGCAATTCCTGAGGTTAGCAAGAAGAAGAATTTGTGCAGTCAAAGCATTATTTTTGGTGCCACATAAAATGAGAAAATTTGTCGTAAGTGGAGTTTGAAAATTCCTGAACAGTTATGTCTTCTGAATATAATTTAATAAATTAGATAAAGTCTGCAAATAATGGTTTCTTTCACATGGCCAGCTTGGCATTATCCTAATCAAAACATTAGCAATTTCTAAAGGATTTAAAATGTAATCATAAAATATCAGAATTTGTGATACTGGAGATGGTAGAAACAATGTATTTGTATCTCTAGTTCACTTCACACTCGCCCACTGGGTGCTGGGGCCTAAAAAGGAAGCAAAGTAACACTGCATCTTGCCATTTATGTTGTAAGAGGCACCTCAAGGAGACGGGTGTTGTGCATGGGGGTAGCTACCCATCCTGTAAAATATAAAAAGGGACAAAACATGGCATGCTGAAGTTGCATATGTCGGGTCAAAAGATAAGATATCACTGCCATGTTATGAAACATGACAAAATGTATTCTGTTCTGTGAAGTACACCCTGCTAAACAACAAGAGATATTTCATAGAGCAGAAGATATCCAAATCATGGGGTGAAAAATTGCACTGTCCAACAAGCAGCTGCCATTTACATTGAAAGTTGCAAGAATATTCCAATATGTGAGAGTGTTTATATCTGAAACAATTGCTATAGAGAACTCTAGCAGTGAAATTATATCTTTATGTGTGCTTTATAGATTTTAGGACTTCATCACATGAAAAATAAATCAACTAAATGTTAGAAAAATATAGGTATATTAATATAAATATAGAAACAGAGCTAAGAAAAATTATTTTAAAATAACAAACATTAGTAAATCAAAGTCATATCAATCTAAATTCTCAAATAGAAAATATTGTAACAAATATTGCAAGGAGTTGTAAATAAATGTGGGTTTCCATCCAATTTATTTTACTTGCACTAAAATCTTCTTCTTCTCTGTTCACTCTCAAACTCCTGCAGGTTAACAGGATGTAATCCAGAGAACGGAATGTGTTGTGTCAAGATTTACAGCTTGGTTGTGATATCTGCATATTTTGGTCTGACACATCCGACTTCTGCTTGGCGTTTAGGTTACTTTGACCTATGATGGGACAGCCTACCCTATCCCTAAACTTCCTCAGTTACATTGTTGCTATTATTTTCTCCCCTATAGGGTCAGGCAATATATGGCCAGTATTAAATTATGTACTTGGACAAACTTTTCAAAATAATTCAATTTCATTAAAACTACTATAGTTATATAGCCCTTGAAAATTGCAATTCAATGATACTGTACGTCCATCCTGAAAAAAGTTATGACTTCTGCTCGAATTAATTTACATGAAACATAAAAGAAAATATAAACTGAACTTGTGATCACAAAATAGACTTTCAATAGAGCTAAGCTGATAATCAATTTCTGAACTATCTTAACTATTTTCAATAAAACAACACACAAACTGTACACTTTTGTGCTAACGAAGAAAAGACGCATCTGTTGATCACATTGCTGGAATTTTCAGTTAGATAGAACTAAGTGATATTCAAAATGGCTGCTAATTAGCATAATTATAATGCAAATAAATTATACATCTACTAAACAAAATAAAATAGCACAGAAACTATATATTTTTGCATTGCAAAGGCAAGACACATCTGTTGATGTGACACATAACATTGCTGAGATGCATGTAGAACTAATTAATATTCAAAATGGCGGCTAACTGACATAATTAGAACAAGTGATGTTTTAAAAAGTTAACTGCTGTTTTCAACTACATTCAGTACTCTTAAAAGTTACATATATATATGCTATCACCGGGTTACAGCCATTATGTAACAAAAAAACAAAGATTCCTGGTCCTGAATCATACACCCTTAATAAGGGAATAGACTCATTTATTCTCAAAATTTCTAAAAAGCTGAGCATGAGTTAGGGTCACATGATATTTATAGCCTAAAGCAATATTTACTGTACATGTGTAAACCAAATGTCCAAGTACCTAACTAATTCAATATTGTAATTAAAGCACACCCTTTTTTTCTTCTTTAAATGGTCATCAAATGGGGATAACTCACACTTTTGTTGTGGCTTTCCGCTGACGTTTTGATGACAAAGGTGTTGCCTCAGCAATTGTCTCTGGAAATTCTGCATGGTCTATTCTTATTTCTGTTACATTTCCCAAGCTGGAATTATTCAGTGTATCACCTTCTGATACCTTACTGGCAACATCTGTTGTTACATCTATAGATTCATCTTGAGAGCTCTCTTCTACATTTGCTCGCTCAGCAATCAATGTTTTATGTTTTTTCCCTCTATTAGCACGCATATGTTTGGTTTCTTCATCAAATAATTCAGTTTCATGAGATGAATCTGGATTTTCTGTACTTGTCCCAGTATTTTCAGATGCAATTCTAATGTCTGTGGTAGTCGACAAACTTTCAAAATGTTTGATTTCAGTTGCTTTAACTATAATCTCTTTTTTCATGTTTTGTTGGGAATACAATTCACCAGCTTCCACTGAAGGTGTATTTTCTAACCTTTTTTCATCAACCTCATATCCGGCATCATCCACTTCTTTTGGAGTTTCTGTGTCTATTTCCTGAGATATGTTTTCTTCTGTTACTACTGATGCTTCTCTACCAATTTCTTCTGATGTATCTGCTTCTATTGAAATTTCATGTATTTCCTTTGTTTCCTCCACAACTTGTGATTTGACTTCTGATTCTTTCTCATCTACTTCCTGTAGATCTTCTACTGCATCTACTTTTTTCTCATCAGTTTCTTGTTCATCTTTCTCATCTACTTCCTGTAGATCTTCTACTGCATCTACTTTTTTCTCATCAGTTTCTTGTTCATCTTTCTCATCTAATGCTTGTGTTTCTTGCTCATCTTCTACTTTTTCTTCCTGACTTACTTGTTTTTCTTTCTCATCTACTTTCTGTTTTTCTTCCTCTTTTTGCTCTTCATCTACTTCTTGATCTTCCTCATCTACTTCTAGCATTAATTTCATATCTAATTCAGAATCATCTTCCTTATCTACCTCTAATGTTTCTTTCTCATTAACATCTTGAATTGATTTTTCATATACTTGATGATGATCTTCCTCATCTAATTCTTTGTACTCACTTACTTCTTCCTCATCTACATCTTGTACTTCTTCCTCATCTAGTTTCTGTTGATCTTCCTCATCTACTTCTTGTATCTCTTGTTCATCTACTTCTTGCTGATCTTCCTCACAAACTAGTATTTCTTTGTCGTTAACATCTTGAATTGATTGTTCACGTACTTGTTGATGGCCTTCCTCATCTAATTCTTGTGTTTCTTGCTCCCTTATTTCTTCCTCATATACATCTTGTGCTTCTTGTTCATCTAATTCTTGTTGATCTTCCTCGTCTACTTCCAGTGTTTCTTTCTCATCTACACCTTGAGTTGTTTTTTCATCTACATTTGTTTTTTGCCTAACTACTTTTTTGGCTACTTTCTTATCTACTTCTTGATGAACTTCCTCATCTACTTGTTGATGACTTTCCTCATCTAATTTTATTTTGTGCTCACTTACTTCTTCCTCATCTAGTTCCTGTTGATCTTCCTCATCTACTTCTTGTATCTCTTGTTCATCTACTTCTTGCTGATCTTCCTCACAAACTAGTATTTCTTTGTCATCTACATCTTGAATTGATTGCTCATGTACTTGTTGATGGCCTTCCTCATCTAATTCTTGTGTTTTTTGCTTAACTACTTTCTCCTCTACTTCTTGCTGACCTTCCTCACTTACTTGATGAACTTCCTGATCTACTTCTTGATGAACTTCCTCATCTACTTCTTGATGAACTTCCTCATCTACTTCTTGATGAACTTCATCAACTTGTTGTTGAACTTCATCTACTTGTTGAACTTCATCTATTTGTTGATGAACTTCCTCATCTACTTCTTGATGAACTTCCTCATTTACTTTTTGATGAACTTCCTCATTTACTTCTTGATGAACTTCCTCATCTACTTCTTGAACTTCTTCATCTATTTGTTGATGAACTTCTTCATTTACTTGATGAACTTCCTCAACCACTTGTTGATAAACTTCCTCATCTACTTGCTGATGAACTTCCTCATCAACTTGTGTTTGTTGCTCATCAGCTTGTTCTATTTCCTCTTCTTGATGATCTTCCTTATCTATATCTTGTTGATCTGACTCATTTATAACTTGTATTTCTTCCCTAACAACTTCTTGTGAATCTTCTACATCTACCAGTAGATCTATCTCCTCTATTTCTTGTGAATCTTCCTCATCTACCTGTAGATCTATCTCATCTACTTGTGAATCTTCATCATCTTCTTGTAGATCTTCCTCATATACTTGTTTTGAATATTTCTCATCCCTTTGTTTTGAAACTCCTTCCCCAATTTCTTCTAATATTTCTTCAATAACAACTTCTGAAACTACATTTAAAGATGACTCAATTTCTTCTGAAAAACCTTCATTTTTTGAAGTTGCTTCATCAACTTTGACTACAGCTTCATTGAAACTTTTTGGAGATACTGCCCTTGATTCTTTTAAACCTTTCTCACTTATCTCTTCTTCTAAATATATTTCATCCACATTATTTGAAGTGCATTCTTCCGTTTGTTCTAATATTCCGTCATTTTGTAAATCTACTCCTCTTAATGTTTCCTTGTGCACTTTTTTCATAGCTTCATAAACCTCTACTGAAGCGTTTTTATCCATTTCATCATCAATATAGCATGGCGTTTCTTCAGTTGTCTTAAAATGTTTCTGTGTATCCATCTCTCTCTGATGTGTAGAATCCCCTGCGTAATCTGTGCTTAAAATAGTTTGACCCAAATTTGTATCTGCAATCACAGCGATTCCATGAGCAGTTACATTTTCTGGTCCTAATGATTCTTGATCACATAAAAGTGGCTTTTCCACTTCAGACTGAACCATATCATCTTCTAAGGTTGATACTGGTACTTTAGTAGCATCTACTGCTTCTTGTTCAGATAAGTCCATTACAGAATTAAAATGCCCTCTAACCACAAGCTGAAAGTATAAACAAAAGACAAGATCAGAAAATGTGATGTGAGTATAGGCAATAAAACATGCTTCTTCTTCTGCATTTCTTTCCAAAACTGCTGGTCAGCAAGATATATTCCAGAGAATGGACTGTGTTGTGTCACACAGCTGCAAAATCTTATCTGTGCGTTTTGGCCTGACACATCTGACTTCAGTATGGCTTTTGGGTTATTTTGACCAATGGGGTGGGACAAACAACTCTACACCTAATCCTCGCTTGTTGCCTCTTATGATATGAATGGTTAGTCACAGTAATGTTATATTTTTTCCCCTCTCAGGTCCCAGCAACATATGGATTATTAAAACATACAATTCCCCAATAACTTCTTAATCTAATATTACACACATGTACAACAAAACAGAATTTCAAGAATGTGCTTGAGAATAAATCTAAAATATATAACTAAGTATCAAATACAGAGTTTCTCTAATAAAGTTGCACGTGTTCAACCATTAGTGCAAATAAAACAGCGACATAACGCATTTGCATTTTTTGGACTACAATCTGCAGAAGAACAAGTGGGATCATTGAGAACGAATGAACGAACGCAAACACATATAGATTCTGCAGGTACATAAGAAATATTTTTTTCCCATGGTTTGAGAGGTAGGAATTACATAAATGAGCGTAACTGAGCATGTGGATGTCTGTGCTCAGCTTGATAGTAATGCAGAGAGTGTGGCAAAAGTCTGGCAACATTGATCATGGAGGCATACAGATTAGTGAAAGAGACTTGGTGTGCAGTGTGAGCAATGCCGATAAACAGGTTGCAACTCACAATAGCCTACTAATTATGAAAACTTGTGTTCAGTTGAATTTGTAAAAATACTGAATGCACAGGTACCACTGCAGAAGTCAGATGTATTAGGCTATTAATTGAATAGCATATCATGTATAGGACATAGCTTTTCAACTATTGTTATTAACTTATAAGCACCATGCTATCAGCACACCTTGGAAACCCAACTCATCGAACTAATTGATTAAAATGTTCACCATCAAGATGAGGCAATATGATTGTATGTATTAGTGGCACCTCAAATTCAATAATAGTTGAACAGCAATGTCCTGTACAGGTTACACTTCAATTATTAATCACAAGCACTGTTAATATGTCCAATTGATTGTACAATGCAGATCTTGCCATCTGCACAAATACAACTGTGACACAACACTTCTCTTGACTACTTCGTGCTGGAAATCTAGTAGGACTATTGTCCTGCTACAAGAGTAAATTAAAATAATTTTGAAGCATCAAGAATATTGAAAAAATCAGAAGGTATTAAATGGAATTTTAATCTGACCTAATAAGCTTACACTAATTCACCTCACATCATGATTCAACACATTTTCTGAATTTGACTACTCCGCCAACAAGCAAAAGAATTTAAATATCTAGGCAGAATTTTTTCTGAAAATGGAAGACTAGACAGAGAAATAGAAACAAGATACCAGAAAGCAGTGACTTTCACCATTACTTCTTCACCCAAAGATCAAGATGTGGAAAAAAACCCAGATAATATCTACAATTTTTATACTAATACTCTGCTACCAATGTCAAACATGGTCTTTAACAGCATCGCAGCAGAGGAAAATCATTACCATACATGTGAAATGAAGTGTCTGAGAAAAGCTGCAATGGTTACTAAACTAGATAAAATAAGAAATTGGAAAAAAAAGAGTTAGAATATCATGTATTGAACATATTGAAAGACAGCAAGTAAAATGGTTCGGTCACCTTATGAGAATGAAGCCAAACCAAATACAAATAAGAGCATATTACAAAAGAATATCCTGGCATAAAGCCAAAAATAGACCAAGAAAATGGTGGATAGTAAACAAAGATATCATTGAACAAACATGGACTAAATGCAATTACTGTGACACATCTGGTCTTGGAACAACAGCTTAAGCTCCCACCCCTAATGGCAAGCGTGAACAAGATCAACCATCATTAACCTAGGGACAGACAATAGACTACTCTGCATTAGTCAAATTCAGAAAATGTTCACACAAGCTGTAGGTAAATCGATGTTAGCTTCAGGACCAGGTTCAATTTCTGTCAGATACTTTCTGATTTCTACTATAAAAGAGTGTTTGAAAATGTCATTTTTACAAATTAAGTGATGTATGAATCTGTTCATAACAAAAAGCTGCTACTTCTTATGGTCCATGCCGTATCATTTTGGTTATCATGTCTTTCCACAACCTTCTATTTCGTATGATGTCAATCATTTCTGATACAGATGTTCTCCAATGCCACAATGCTAGGTTGCCAAGCATCTTCTCTCTTGGTCTTCATATTGCCTGTTGTTACGTGTTTTCATCTTTCTTCTTCTCATGATGTGTCCAAAAAATGTGGACTGTCTCTTTTTGATGTGATAAGCAGTTTTTTTTAATTACAGTTTCTTTCAAGATATCATCATTAAACTTTTTTATCTGCCCATGGTGTTTTCAACATTTTCTATAAAATCACATCTCAGCTGCCTCAATATAATTTTTTACTGTTCTGCTGAGTGTCCAAGATTCACTTTCATACATCAGAATTGGTTCTATATAACTTCTAAGAACTCTCTCACATCAACTGACAAGGATATATTACATAAGATGGGCTTCATCTTGTGAAATGTTGCCTTTGCCTGTGCAATTCTACATTTGACTTTTTTAAATACATCTTCCATCTGATGTTATTAATGCACCCAAATATTTGAATATTTGGCCCAAGAGGTTCAGGGAGTTATTGGGAAGATAACATTCTGGAGAGAATATGTCACATGACAATATATAGAAAAAACCAAAAACCTATCTTAGTGGTGTCACATCTGCACAAAAAGCTACAATCCATATTATGCTTACATTCCAAAAGGTAGCATGTTCGTGGGCAGAATTGTACTCTGTGGCACCCATCTCTTTTCCAAAACATCCCTTATTGCAAGCAGAAATAACACAATTGTCATCCAATAGACATTTTATCAGAAGCTTGAATAATCTGTAACTTGTAGATACTTTGCAATCAAGACTAAAGAAATTTGGAGCGGGGGGGGGGGGGGGGGGGAGAATGAGTTTGTTGTCCCACTCCATATTTCAAAGTGACCCAAAAGTCATGTTAGATGTGTCAGGCTAAAATGTGTAGATATTGCAGCCAAGAAGTAAACTATGACACAACTCATTCTGTTTTTCAGACAACATCCTATTAATCAGCAAGAAAGTGAGAATAATAATAATATAATGCCAAGAAGTTTGATCCAAAGCTATTTGTGATCACTCCATAAACTTAGACTGCAAGGATCTTAGTCTGCTAGTTATAATAACATGTATATGGCACGTTACTGGAGAAGATATGGTCAAAACTGTAATGTATCATCTAGAGGCAGATAATATCCCCCCCCTCATAACTTGTGCAGCTACCACCCATGGTAGAAGACATCATAATTCTGTCATATTTGCATATATTTATGATGGGTCACAATTGAAACAGGAGGTATATAGCAGCAATTTGATCTGATGCTTATAAAAAAGTGCATTTTTCAGCTCTTTGCTGGGATGTAAAGTAAATTATTGGAAAGTGAACTGGATTGATGTTTTCCTGGTGGAGACGCTCATTACACTGCACTAAAAGCTGACTATAACCATTAAATACCTTCAAGCATATCCAACCTGGAGCATGAAATACTATTGATAAGTAAGTATACATAATCCTATATCACAAGTTTAAATCAGTTTATTGAAACTCTTGATGTAAGAGATAAACTATAAATCATGCCCATGTTGATGGGGTTCAAACGGAAGCGAAGAATAGCAACCACTCTGACCGGCCATGCAAATATACCTGTCCATGACCTATGCAACCTAGAATATGTAAACACCCTGGGGACCAAGGCCTTGATTGTTGATCTGCCATCCATATCATAAGAGGCAACTATCATATATTTCTGTGTATAAGTAGAGATTTTTTTGTATTTTTCCCCGCTATATGTATTGATGTAGGGGGTTTGGCATATACACACGCACCCAAAAATTTTTTTACATCATTGCCAGTAGAATCACAAAAACTGTACCGCATAAGTCACACTGGCCTAAAAGCAGAACAAAAATTTACCATTAAAAAAGTCATTCATATCCTTTGCACAAACCGTGACCTTCGATGATACCATAAAGACCTCTGTACGGAATTAATTGGGATTTCATTTGTTGCATATTTTATTATTGTCGTGATTTTGTTGGTCACTATTTATATACTTTATGATTAACATGTGACTCCAAGTATATAAATAGTGATTAACAAACATGACAATAATCAGAGATGTTACAAATGATGTCCTGGTTCATTCTATGCAGGAGGTTGAGAATCTCGTCGCAAACACATCACTTGGGAATTTCAACCGCTTAGGCAGTAGCATGCAACAAAATTTGTTATAAATTATTACCGATAGAATCCCAAAAATTTTAACGCAGAATACAGTCAAAGAACTATTGGCAGCATGAAAAAACGTATGGGTATAACGTCATTCAAATCTTTCAAAGTTGGAAACATTGAATTCTGAAACAGTTCACAAATTTCATCCTCTGTCATAGAAATCTCCGTCTCGCCGTCTCCTGATAAATTTTCAGACATTGTTCAGATATTTTTAAAAGATTATGCGATAATTTTGGATGGAATATCCAATCACAAATTTTTTACCCACTTAGCGATTGTAATGATGTCAGCCTTTTTTTTTACATTGCCACCCTTCGTCACAGTTACATAGGATGAATATTCATTTAATTTTGCTCGAATTCTGTCCTTAAATTGTTCTAGTGGCTGCAAGACACAGGTAAGGCTCCCAGAAATTAGATGTGTGTATGAACTACGCACAAACTGTGACCAGTATGCCCAGTACACAAAAACATGCCACATGGGAATCTTGTGGTTTTTTTCAAAATCTGTGGGTGGGGGGAAGGAAACGAGTTACCGAAATAAACAATTGAAACATTTCTGTCCAGTCACCCTTATAAAAACTGTCCCTTTTCATACACTGTGCGATTTAAACGCAAATCTAAAAGTTCACCTCTTCTGTTAATTGACTAGGCTTGAAATTACTGTAACGTCTGATGCCATTGCTAGCGTTATAACACTGCATGAATGAATTAAATATCAGAGAATACACAGGTGACTCCCAACTCTTCTGGGCAAAGGTCATATTGTATTATCCTTCGTTGTATTTTATGTGAGTAATGGTAGGTTGCAAATAGAAGAAATTACCTTGCATCTTACAATTGCTAAAGTTTAATTTTTGCATTATCATAATGTCACTTGTTACTTCATTCTTATAATAATGGAATTTCACTATAAATTCTGACTATAGGCCCATCCGATAATAGGCCGATAAGAGTACTTTCAAGACCCTTAAAAAGTCTAAGTTCCATTTATAGATAGACATCCCATAAACGTAACATTGACTGTAATACTGAACTTTGTCATCATAAGAATGAACAGACATGCTAAATGGAAATTACCCAGTAACACACTTATGCAACTGTAAGATAAGGGCATTCCTTTCATTTGCCTCACTCACGTTACTTGAATGAAAGAATCAAGGAATGAATAGGTCACTGTCTTCCAGGAACATACATCCAAAAGAACATACCGCTCTGCCTGGTTTATGACACGTGGCGAGACTTTGGAACAACAGATCATACTTTCCTGAATGAATTGTTTGTGTTGGGTGTCCCCAGCTTTATGATGTAGAATTGTGCTAGTGAATAGTAAATGCTACATAATTATTTTGCCAGCAGACAGTAAAGTCTAAGCAGGAAACGATATGATGAAAGAAAAACACTGGTAAACAAATGGGCACCTTTAGGTCTCTTTGTTTTTAAAAGATACAGAATAATTTGAACCTTGTGACCCATGTATTTACCTTGTAGGGAGTATACTGTAATAAAATAACATGAGAGAGGTTTGTGAAAGTGATCTGTCTGCCACTAAAATGCAGGGGGGAATCAATTACGCCAGAACTTTACTACATGAAATATCAGAGATTTCGAAGGTAATATTGTATGATATATAGAAATTAATGTAAATCTAGGCCTAGCATTATGATAAGTATGCTCTGGATTGCTGGCGAGCCCTAGTTATTTTACCCTGGCTTAAAATATGGACATGCGAGTCACTGGCTTTTTATAAGAATGTTTTTTTCCATCTGTTAGTGATTTGACATGTTTTTTTTAATTTGACTGTACTTGTTTATAGGTAGAGGCCCCTAAAGCAATTTCTTTCCCTCAAATTCTCAGCATATAGTCGGTAATTGACAGTATTATTATTTTTCCTACTTTGGCCTATACACAGGTTTTTTACTTTTGTCACATTTTGGCCATTACAGTTATGTTATGAGTTATACACGGATCGGCTTATACAGGAAATATATGATAAAGAGATTTAGGAGTAGAGTTGTCCATTCCATAAGTCAAAGTGACCCAATACAAAATTACAAAGGCTTGATGAATGGTGAATAAAGTCAGATGTGTTTAGCCAAAAATAAGTAATGGGAGGCGCAAGTAAAGTATAAGCCTTCACTGTGACCGTTGTTCTAGTTTCGAGGTATTTCCTAACCTTTGTTGTGTGATTTGGCAAGCTTAAGTACTTAGAGTACGGTTAGGATTCAAAATAATATTTCTAATGTGTGTGCGCACCTCACTCCGTGTGTAGCGGGCAGAAATAATGATCGCTCAGTACAAATGATAGGAATTTTTTTTAAATATGTAAATTGGAAAAGAAATAGATTATGCATAAGTTTGTCTATGTCTAGATTTGAACTCAGTGATTGTTGGGATATGACGTCACGGCAGCCATTAATTTCATTCGTGTTACATGGAAATCCATGACATTAGATAGTTAAAAATGTAAACAGTGTGCTATTTATAGCACAGTGAAGACTTAGTCTTTACTTTTACCATAATGGACCTACAGCTTACCTGCAAATTACGACACCATCATTTTCATTCTATGAATTACATTCTTCTAACCAGAAATTTAAAAAGGAGTACTGAAGAAGATAAGAGGTACAGGTCTAATTTATTTTTCAATGACTAAGAATGAATGACTCATATGAAAAACAGATGAACTATCTAATTTAGTGACTAGTATTGTATATTATATAGGTCTATTGATATTGTTAATTATAATTAAAAAAACAACCACCATAATTAAATGTAATATTATTAGGCCTATTAACTATTATAATTTATTCAAATTATTGTACTATATAGGCCCATTAAAAAATGAAAGTTTAGTAGAGTAACTATTCACTGCCAAACTTGTCTTACCTATGCCTATAGGCTATATTGAATTGATATTTTTAAGCTCAGTCATAGTACTACTTACTTAACTACCTATTTCAAGTTTGAATTGCTGTAGAATGTAGACTTAACTCAAACTGTAGCCGCTACTGAAAGCGTCACCACTACTGACAATTTAAAATATTCAATTTTTTTGCATGCAATCCACGTGAATGAATTAGATCCTAGTTAAATACAAATTAAGATTTTAAAACAAGCTGATTAATAAATAATAAATCGGAGATTCATCAGCCATTTTATAATTAATAACGTATTGGCTTATACGGTTTGCAATATTTGCATGTATACTGAAGTCATACTTCTAGCAGTGGGTGGTGTGTCACTGTAACTCAGAACATTGCGCCATGTTGGTTATGTTAGTTGAACCAAAGTTACCTTTGTCATCAAATGCGAACGTCAAGATTTAGTATTTAAGATTCAAAATGTGTGTACGTTTAGTTTACTTTGAAAACAGTTGTGACTTACGTACTTGCCGATGATACCACTGTGATATGTAATCAAGTCTGAACAGAGTGCATCGATAAAAATTAAAGTGTTTTTTTACGTAGTTAACAGAAGGGTTATCATGATGTACGTTGAATACCATTCCATTCCAAAAAAAGAATCGCGAGTTAGACCCCTTGATTGCGGTCAGTGTTGCCACTCATAATATTGAAAAGACCCCAGTTTCGAAAGCAAAATAAAAAGCACAGACAAGCCCAGTTCTAAACAATTTACTGAGTTATAATGTTACGGTAGGCTTATTCTAAATATCAAATAGAAAAATGAATAAATACAATGAACACAAAAAAGAACAAGTACGTTTTCTCCACGTTATGGTCCAATTGGGACCTTTTTCAAGCGATATTTAAACAAAAAACACAAAAATTAATCAAAATATATACCACTTAGGAATTTTCTCGTTGCAAAATTCTCTAAGTGATGACGTGACAACGCATCTTTAATCGATATTGAATTTGGTGAGGAAATGTTTTCGCATTTTGATATAAATAGACCAAAGAGAAATGGTACAAAGGTAATGAATTAATAGGTCAGATCAAGTGAAAGCCCAACATAAAAGATGAAAAATGCGAATGCATACCACACACAATAAGAATTGTGTTTGTGGAAAACAGCGCAAGGACAAAAACAGAGTAGGAAGCCACCAATAAGCAAAGTCTAGAAAGGTGGGAGTATTGAGAAGTGGAGGAGTAGGGGAGAACATATTAAAAAATAATTATCAAGTTTGAAAAATATGACGCATAAAATTAGTAGCAGGAGGTTATCAATAGAAAGCGTTGAGATGTGAGGTGGGAAGGTAAATGGATAGAGTGGAAGTAAATGGTTAGTTGACATCGCCGAGAATGGGTGCTGTTTTAAACAAAATAAAGAGAAAAAAATAGGAATGGTTATATATATATATATATATATATATATATATATATATATATATATATATATATATATATATATATATATATATATATATATATATATATATATATATATATATATATATATATATATATATATATATATATATATATATATGAACATACAAACACATACATGCACATATGAACACATATATTAATATCAATTATCATCTTAATATGTTTCCATCTCTAGTGTCAATGCTTTTAGTTGAGGTAGAGTCGTATTTCTTATTAATTATTACAGGAACCTGTGTTATTATAGAGACGTTTTGGAGACTATTGTCTGGTTCTTCAAAACCCGTTAGTGTTTAAATTTCAGTTGGAAGCTTTGTGAAAGTATGCTTGTGTTGTTGATGGGGATGTGACAGAAGTTGGTTCTTTTCAACCTGCTTCTATTTGTTCTAGAAGTATGCGCATACAAAAGCGATCTCTCAATCTTAAGCCGGTATCCCCGATGTACTATTTGCCGCAGCGTTTACATATGATCACGTTAATAACATTATGGGATTAACATGTAAAGACCTCATCAATGGAGAAAGTGGCTTTGGGAAACGAAATGGAGCGCATCTGAACTACATAAGGACATATATAGCAACGGCCACATGAGCAACGTACAGTGCCAAAATGGTCGGGAACAGAAGACTTAAGGTGGCTATGGACCAAGATGTCCTTCAGATTTTTGTCGCGCCTATATGCCACCAGAGGTAAGTCGTGGAAAGTGGCACGAGTGTCAGGATAAGACTGGAGAAGAGAATAATGTTTAAGCATGATGCGTCGAACAGAAGAGTTATGGGGATGAAAGGTAAGAACAATTTTAACCCTATCAGAGGAGGAGAAAGAACCCTGAGTGTTAGTCAACGTATCGAGGCGAGACAACTGGCGCACACGGAGCCAAGCGGATAAAAGAATGCTGTCAGGGAACGAGCCTCTATGGAAAAACTCAATCATCTCAGAGGACTTGTTGAGAAAATCGTCGGGAGGATGAGAAGAAGTGTAGAGCAGAAAACCATGTGTTTCAATAGGTTTATAGTAAACAGATGTGCTACGGTAAGGGGGATGAATGGTGATAATGATGTCAAGGAAATTGACAGAGGTAGTGGAGATGTTAAATGTAAATTGAATAGCAGGGTTGAAGCTGCCGATGAAATTGATGAAGCGATACAATTCCACTTCGGACATGTCGGTGATACCTATGCCATCGTCAATGTATCTGTGGAAAAGAGATGGGAACGGGCCATCATAGGTCGACCAAACTAGATGTTCAAGATGTCCCATGAACAGACAAGCATATCTAGGTCCCATTTTGGTGCCCATGGCAACGCCACTGATCTGATCGAAAAAGTGCCCATCAAATTCAAAAGAGTTGAGTGTAAGCACCAGTTCAGCAAGGCGGATAAGAGTAGAAGTGGATGGGGACGATTGTAATGTTATTTACGTGATCATATGTAAGCGCTGCGGCAAACAGTAATCGGTAAAATCGGCTTAAGATTGAGCGATGGCGTTTGTAATAATCTTCGTGCCATCAAGCACAGAACACATACTCCTGTGGCCACACACTTCAAAGGAGATGGTTATCATGGTGTTCTTGATATTCATGTCACTTCCATCAGATCCTGCACCACCGATGATAGATCTAGGTACGCTCTAGAAAATCGTCTTATTTTTGAATTGGTACCCTCAAGTCTTTAGGACTCAATTCCGGCCACTCTTTTGTCTAGTGCTGGGTTGGTGCGGTCGTGGTCTTCATTAATTTTGTTCCGTCATTTACGTTATATTTTTGTTAGTTTCGTTTCCACATACATTTACGTTTTCCCTGTCCTTCCGCCATCTCATTTCCATATTTCCGTTGAGTACGTTTGTGTGTTGTAATAATTTCCATTCGTCGTCTTTTGATGTTTTGTGCATTTCTTGATAAAGACCTTTTGGTTGAAACGTTGAATATGTTTTGTGTATTGTAATTTGTATGCTTTCTTGTGTGCACATCATTACCCACTAGTTGTAGTTATAGTTCGTCTTGTCTGAGTGAAGCTATTATAAAACCTGTGTTTTACGTAAGTACAATTGTTGTTACGTTTCACGCAGTTACCTTATATTGATTGTCGTAACGATAATCAGCAGTAGCTTTGCTCTTGCTGCAGTTCCCAGGTTTTTAATAATTTTATTGGACCTTCCATCAGCTCTTGGGGACTTTTCTATTTTCAATTTGGATATTGCATGCTCAAGTTCTTTCATTGTGAGTGGTGCCTCCATGACTTAAGGTATAGTTTCGCCTTGTCCAATGTTTTGCTGATTCTCTTGAACCTCCTTTTGTTTGTCTGGGCAAACTTTGACGTTATTGTCTTGATTCTTGATTAGGAATAAGTGTCACAGCATTGGGGGCGTTCCCATATATTCTCCGCTTGCAGTTCCTTCAGCCATCTAAAAGTGTATAAGTCAGTGTCCCAGCCAGTTGCTGATTACCAATGATCTTTCTGGAGAGGAAGGACTTTCTCCCATCGCCTTTAGTCACTTCTATTTCTACCATTCTCTGAATATGTACATTGTCTCGTTCGACCTCTTCCTCGTTTTCGCGTAGGATACCCATAACTGATCTAATCAATTAAATCTTGTCTCTTCTTATTTCGTTGCCATTCATCAAGGCTTTACCAGCCAACACATCATCTCTTTCGTTTTACCTGAACCCAACATGACCTTGACAGTAGATCCATGTAATGCTCTGCGCGTTGTTGAGAAGAGTGACCCATTCAGTTCTGATCATACACTTTTCTATCTTGCGCAGCATACTTTGAGAGTCCGATAGAATCACTGTCTGTTGGTGGTTGCGTCGCCAGCCAAGTGAGATCTGCTGTTACCGCTTCTATTTCCATTCTTATACTCAATGTTGTAGTGGGGTACTCAGCTGACTTCTCATCTAATTTCTTGCCATTTTGGTAGGCCAAGAAACTCCAGCCACTCCTGTTCGTTTCTTATGTTATTGAGCCGTTTGTGTAAATTATTGTATCGTGTGGCTTTGAGTGTTGCAGTATAAGTTCTTGGATCATTCCCTCTGTTCTGTTGGCACCCCAGTCGCGACCCTCTTTTCCACACTGTATCTCAACTGTTGTTAATAAATTTCTCTCTCTGCCAAATGTCACCCATTCACAGCCTTTTCCCACTCCCTTCAGCTCACAAACTCTGAGTATGGCATCTTCTGCTATCCAAGACCTTTCTCTCTTGGTACACCTTCCTTTTGTGTTGTCTAGAGACTGGTGTAAGAGGTGATGATCATTATTGGCGATCTTGAAGTATTATTTAACCTGAGCTATTTTATGCCTGATTTGATGTTCGGTAGGTCTAGGAGAAACCTTATGGTCGCGATAGGCGTATCTCTTGTGAAGCCTAGGACAGCTCTCATGGCCTCGTTTTGAACTCTCTCCAATCTATCCAAATGTGTTTGCGACAGTGTTAAGTACAACACACTGTTCAACACAAATAATACTATATATCCTCAGGCAGTAGAAGGCAATACAATATGATAATGATCGAATCGGCAAGAATAGGGAAAAAAGAGCGCAAAAAAGAAGCGTAATGCAGGGGCGGAATAGTAGGGGGTTTGTGTGACCGACCTAGTGACGCCTCTGCATCTTAGTACACATAGCAACGCCACTGATCTGATCAAAAAAACCAGTGCCCATCGAATTGAAGAGTTGAGTGTCAGTACAACTTCAGTAAGGTAGATAAGAGTGGGATACGCGATGTCATGATTTTATATTCTACTGCATGATGAAAAATAAATGTTCTTGTGATGGTGTGCTCAAGGTGGACCTCTTTCTTTTTTTCTTCCTTTCTTTCTTCTACTTCGGAGTTCATTCTCATACTGTCGCTGGATTTCTCTTGTAACATGACAATAGTCCTACAAGGTTGCCAGTTGAATGTTGTCCAGATAATGGAAATGCGTTGTGTCACCGTTTTATTTGCACCAATGATCCAACATATCAGTCTTCGTCGGATTTTTTCTTACAAGATTCCAGCTTGCATTTCTTTATTGTAAAATTGTTTATAAGATCTCATACTGTCTCGTGAGATGCTTTGTGATTCTGCATCGATGATAGCTTTTGTCAATCCAGTAGAAAATGTTTCTATTTTTTGTAAATCCAGTAGGAAATGCTTCTACATGATTGCCGTTGATGTTACAAGGCAGTGAATTGAATGTTCCGTGGAATAGTTTCCAATCTGCCTTGCCAAAGTTACCGCGAGTTTTCTGTTTGAAATATGCTGTGTAGGTTGCAATTATGGAGATGAGAATTGGTCTATGATCATCGAGTGTCTAGAGAGCAAGAGTCTATTATGTCAGATGAACAGATAGTCGAGTCGACTAAGAGATAGATGACTCCCATGTACAGACTTTGCATCCTGAAGGACAAATGTGTTTGTTGTTGCATAGAGCTCCTATATATATATTTACTGTCTTATTGCGGTTCTGGTAACCCCAATGTAGTGAGTGGCCATTATAGTCACAAGCAGGTACTTTTTTTTAGAAATTGTGTTGATCGGACTACTTGTAATTTGCATGTTGTCTGTATACGTTGTGAAATGTGTATTTCCCTCTGGTGTGCCAGAAGGTTACTTTATGATTATCTGTGGGATGGGCTGTTAGTTGGGTGACATGTCCATAAATATCGTTGCCGATATAGGTAATTATGCCATGGCAGTTGATACACTTACAGGCATAACTAGTATACCCTGACAGATGTGGGTCAGGTCTTTGTGTATAGTCTCTTGTAAGACGCCCACTTGTGTTTTGTGAGTGTGTGGTAAATTTGTGTTATTGCCACATATGTTTAATTGCAGAATGTTAAGTTAAAACTTGGTTTTATGACAATCTAGGCTATGCTGGCGTTCTTTGTTTATTGTTTTAGTGCTTGTGTAGATGTTGTGGCTGTTGACATTGTGTTGTGTATTGTGCATGTCGGTGTTTGCGTTGTTGTTATTTTTAATGTATAGTCCATTTCTCAGCCTGGCTAACCACTGCCTGCTGTTGACCGTGATAACCGAGATGACGTCCGATCTCATTTGTAATTAATTTTTGTTTGTAATGACGTTATTGCGAAAGGGAAGTTTGTGGATATTTTACCCCCCCCCCCCCATTTGTCCATTAGTCGAGACTTACGATGTGCATGAAAGGTAACAGAGTCACTATGCTTTGCTTTCCTTTCGGCCCCTGCAACTTACGTGCTCTGGACGTCTTCCAATCTATACACTTGTGTCAGCGATAGTGTTAAAAAAACAACAACTATACTTTCAATTATGGATGTAGAGACAAGATCCAGGCGTGACTCTAGAAATATAAGACCTGCAAGCAGAGTCAAATAAGGCCTTCATATGAGGCAATTTTGATTATTGTCGTGGTTACGGCAATATTGAAATGCTTGTTTTCTGCTCCCATGTTTTCTGTTGTCAAGAATCACGGTCCTAACAGTGTTTAATTGTCCAACCTCTATCTAAGGTGAAATAAGATACTTATAAACTGGAAACTAGCTTTTGTGCTAAATTTTACTTTCATGGGGAAAGTGGGCGAGGTCAATTATAAATCCAGAACCTGATATTTTTATTACCAGGATATCTTGTGTCAATGTCCTTGATCGTTTACCATTCTGATTAAAAATAAATTAGATGACCTGAGTGGTTCATGGTTGAATTTTTGTCTTCATGACCACTTATGAAAGTTTATTTAGGTTGAACCAAATAAGAATTAAAGTAAGAAACAAACATACAATCTGAGGATAAGACGTATCATTGCGTATCACCATAATAAAAGTACTGTATTATAGTAATCAATGTCAATAATATCATATGTGTTATATCTTCTTAATTGTGTTACCTCTGCACTCGTCGCCTTGCCGGATATCCTATCACAGTTTGGTTATAGACCTATTATTTATAAGATAAATCAATACGATCACATATCACGGGTCTACCGCGTTCACCGTTTTTAAGTAATCTGCGCGGAAAGTAATTTTTTTTTAGTAGTATGTAAAATTTTTAAAATGCAATTGTTTAGCAGTTTGTGTGGCACATGTTACGAAAATGTAGCTTCATCATATAATAAAAGTCCATATTTTAAATAGTAGGTTTGATTTCATTGAGCATTCGTGACGCGGAGATAAAAAACGCGAAGTATCTGCTAGCGTTAATTAAATCTTCGCGTAACGAAGTGAGAGTTCCCCCTCCCCAGAGAGGGTGTTCCAGTGGAGGGGATAGGAGGGCCTCTCAATGCGTTACGCGCAGATTGATAGATACTGCGTTGTATGCGCCTCTAGAGAAAGTTTCTTTCGTTAAATAATGTATGAGATTAGTTCCGTAAAAAATAGTCTTGTCTGCTTAACATGACTCAGTCTGTTCATTTCTATTAGCGAAATGGTTGCTGTATCGATGCTCAGCTTTTGCATTCGGCTCATAAGGATGCAATAATGGGGAAGATTGGAAATTACTGGCCACCTGCTTAACACGACAATACAACCCTACCTCCCTAACCCAAGTATGCTCCCACCCATACAACTCTCCGAAAAATAATCCCTCCCAATTCTTGTCTCTAGATGCATCGATCTTTTGATGGATGCATCGATCTGCGCACGACTTACAGAGAGCGCTCCTGCCTCCATTAGATGACACTGAGGGCGGGGGTGGGGGGGGGGGGGGCTCAGTGCGCAGCACGCAGATCGATTCATCCGGCAGCATTGTATAGATGACGGCCACGAAGCTTCTATAAGAAGATAACCTCAATATAAAGGCATGTCATCTACTATGGTTTTTCTGTTGCATGGGTGAGACATTGGTGAGACCAACAGACGCAACCGCATGCATAATGTGTGTCATTTGATTTTCGGCTCAGGGTCGGTGTTTTGCTGAAATCAAACGTTAATAAAACTTAATGTTTGATCGCTTGTTTTATCCGCTCAGATTTCCATCTGAGTCGGTTTAATTTGTACTTATCTAAATGTGTAAATGTCATATAATGTAGGATCAGTATCTGTCATTGTTTTAGTTTTTCTATGTTTAAAAGGGGCCTGTCTGTCAAACTATATTTCGAATGTAAATGTTTACATTTCTTCTTGTCTCCTCGAATTATTTGAGAGAGGACTCCAGTGGATCGTCTAAAAATAAATAGGTTAAGAACCACTGGCCTAATTCATTATCTGATGTAACTGTTGACTAGGAACTACCGTAATATTATATAGATCTATTTACGAGACAAATTATACCGACAAATAAAACTACTTCAAACTTTTCAAATGCATCAATTTTTTCAAAACTACATAATTTAAAAGAAAAGATTCTCATCAATAATATTGTACTAAGAAATCTGATGAGTCAATGTAGGCCTATAACTTATATTGACTTACTTAAAGAATTATTTTACAAAATAATGTTTTGTAGATAACAGATAACTAATTTTAAAAGTCTTTACTAAATCATTTTACAGGTGGTTGTTGACAAGCTATCAGGTGATATTTCATTTTGGAAAAATGAGCGGAAGTTGACAATAGGAGTTTCCCCACGGGACACAATGCTTTCAGAGAAGTTATACAAAACTTTAAACCAGTTTGATATATAGGTTTACATGTAACATATAATACATAAAATATAGTGACTTTTGAGTATCATTTCGTGTTAAACAACTTTTGTATTATCAATGATTTCTAGTGAACACTGGGTGTACCAACAGTAGAGTTGTACGGAGCACAACGTCAACAATTTATTATGCAAGAGTTAGATGGCATAAATTATTTCGATAAGACAATATAAATAATAATATAAATACCGATTGCAGAATGGACTATTTAGATATAACGTATAAGCTTATATACCACTGACTGAGTTTGTGGTTCTTCGAACTGAAGGCTTCAGCTCCATTATTAAGCGAGTGAATAAGTAAATATGTCATGGTTACAAATCAAATACCTATTCCTACAACGTAGCTTACAAATAAAAAGATGATGATAACAAATTATTATGATAAACAAAAAAGGGGGAAAATGTTTCGATAATAGATCTTCGCCCGAACAAACATTTAATAATAGGAAAAAGTAATACAGACATCCTTATACAAATAAAATGGTCAGTGTAGCACATAGGGAGTGAAGTGTGAAGAAATGACAGAAATTTAACAATTTATGCAGTATCTTCAAGAGCAATAGTGTACAGACTGAAGAAATTGTGCATCTTGAAAGGATGTAGAAGAATACGACAAGTAACCAGAATAACAACTAACCACAGAAGCAAGAGAGACACACACAATATAATAGGGCACCAGGTCGGTCATAGATACAATATTTTATCTGGCTTTCTTGTCATAATCCTACATCTCATCATGGTGCACAATTCCTTATAGATGTAAGGAAAAAGTTCTTTCATGGTACATAGAGCCACTTTTGTCATATGAAAACAAATTTATGCATTAAATAAAGGGTACATGTTAGGCATATGTGGCCTCATCACATGATAACAGTCCAACTTTTTGAACTTTTGTAATGTTATGCATGAAACCATGCCATTTATGTTATAATTTGTGCATCTTTCATGTTGTCATAGAAATCGCACGTGACTAGCAAACTACTGTGACTCTCAACTGTAAGGAATTCTAGCTAAATTAATGAGGCCTTCATTTGGTAAATTTTGATTATTGTCAACCTTTCCATTGATTAATATTTATATACTTGAAATAGCCTTGGCTGTTTTGGGCATGAAATTCCAAGTATATAAATATTGGCTAACGAAAAACACAGGAATAATCAAGAAAAGGAATGAATATCATTAATTAAGCTCGAAGACCTGTACGTTGAGAGCCAAGACTTTATGCTAAACCAACATGGCTAATACAATTACAGATTTCTGTTTACCGAGCTTGCCAGCTACAGAGACATATGGTGTTTGTTTGTTATAGAATCGAGAACTGCCACATAGAGAAAAGATATGTGGTCATGGTCATCCAATGACTGTATATTACTATAATGATAGACGCACCCAGTGGAAAAGAAATAGAAAATCGACACTTCCAGCGCACACATGTAAAGATTGGCACATATGTGCAATTCAGTAAGATTCTGCTAGTGAAACTATGTTGATTCATCTATGCATGGGCATTTGAGATGACATCTATTGAATGGTGCGCTCGTGAGTTGCAGATTAGCAGGTCCACAGTTGTAGAATGCAACGCTCCCCCACCCAACAACTAAACATCCTCCTCCCAAAAAGTAAAAATTGAACACTAATCCTAACCAACCCCCTTGCTATGTGTCACCAACCCCCAAACAATTAACTAACCCCCCCCCCCTTTTACAAAAAACTAAAATATGCTGTTACCCTCCCCCCCCCAAACTATATTCCTCAACTGCGCTTGAATAAAGGGACACAATAAATTTAATGTTTTATTAACACAACTCATCTCCCACTACTGAGTTTTGTATACTAATGCTGGTTATTTTTTATGTGACTCTTGATTTTCCATAAAAAAAATAGGCCACATCTGCCTAACATAAACCAAATAAAGAAACTAAAAGAAACAAAGATGTGGTTATTTAAAAAAAACGCTAATAAAATCATGGACAGGTTGGAAAACTAATTAAGAGATACTGAGGGAGATTATAACAAAAGAATGTTGCTTTCCAATAGCAGAAAAAAATAACTTTTATTAGCTAAACCACTTGAAGATGAAGTTTGGAATGCAATGTAACAACAGCAAGATTTTGAGAAACATATAGGGAGCATACTGGATAGTTTAACATCATGACATGATATAATGTCAGCAGTTCTGTATTGAGAAAAAATACAGAAGAAGAAGAAGCAGAAAAAAGTTGTAGAATGGCCAAACTAGAATTATACTTTGGGAATAGGCCTACTTGACAAAAAATAAAATTCCAACACCTATAATTTAAAACATACACAGTTTATACAAATCTTGCATACATTACATTACTGAAGATAACAATTTATATGCAAAATCAGTACTAGAAGCACTACAGTCCCAAAAAAAACCCAGAGTTAAATCATCAAGTGCAAATACTCTGCATTAATGTTTGGTTCAGAAATATGGATAATGAGTAAATAGCTAGGAAGAGAATGCCTTTGAGATGTCGATATAGAATCATTTCAGGGAAAGAGAAGAAAAACACAAAGAAGTATTAACTACACTGTCTATAAAAAAAAAAGAAATTTTAAAGGACATAAAAATAATACAATGTTTTGGACAAATAAAATATGACACCTTGATCTTACTTGAAGATGGTAGAGTAAAGAGGATACAAGAAAGAGTTATGTAAGATGAGAATATCATGAGATGGACAGGATACAGTCTGAAAGAAAGAAATAATTCTTTCACCATCAAAGAAAGAAACAGAAGTGGTTGAATCTTACTGAAGTCAACTTTTGATGCAGAGGCACTGAGGGTGAGGTACATGATGGTGATGATCACCATAATCAAGACTTGCAAAGAATTAAAATAAAAAGTACTCATTGAGGTACAGGAAAGTAAAACAAATCTATATTTCAGAAGTGGAATTTGCTGATGATGTTGCTCTTACTATTGCTATTAAACAAAACTAGATTCTATTGAAATTGAATAAGATCTGGACTTCAAATGATTTATTAAACAAAATAAGAGAGTTTTCCTATTTTGAGAGCTTCCCTGTTTTGTATTATGAATTTCCTTACACCACAGAAAAGTCATAATACAGTTAAAATACAGTTTAATTTAGTTTTCTAAATTCATGTTGATGCACTCTGGGCAAACCTATAGATACACTGACTCTCCCTACACATAATGAAGAGTTTGGCAAAAACTTTTTAAAATTTGTCACATTTATACTTTTGTTTTAAAGTTGATGATTAATTCTCTAGGGATGCCATGATAAATGCCAGTCATTGACCCAAGACACATGTTTTTCAACTATTGTTTGAACTCTGACTCTTAGCTGATATCATAATGACAGAAGTTTTATTCAAAGTAATTATTATTGGTGATCCCTATGTTGGGAAAACATCCTTTGTGCAGAAATATATTAATAATACGTTCAGACGAGATTACAAGATGACAATTGGAGGTATGTATGACATATTATGATTTAAATATAAAATACAGTTTTTAAAAATTAATGTGTGCATTTAGGAGGTCTGATAAAAAAGTATATGGCCTTGATTTTTGTGTGGATCAAACCAGAAGAAGTCTCAGGGCAGGGTTATGTGACCACATTACTGTCCATGCTTGGATGTTATAAATACTGTAGAGTCTCACTCATTGTCAAGAAGCCATGATAGACTCACAAGGGAACAGTACTTACCAAATTGCTCACGAAGAAATGAAAATCTGACTGCAGATTGCATATTATATTTTAGTCTGCACCAATGCTGACCCTGATTTTACTAAGGAGATGAAATTTCAGGTCATAGATGAAATAAGTCCAATGAAACAAAGTGCTTCATAGAGATCCAACATGCCTGTCAACTCTACCAAGAAGAGAGGGAGAAAATATGGCCTACTGAGACGGCACTGCTTCCAGACTTGAGGGGTTCCATTGATTACCTGAAGCGAATCACACAATTCATTGAAGCTATTGGTGCTGTAACCTGATATCTGACTGAAGAATGATGAAGAAGAAGAATGGAGATCCAACAAAATTATCTTGAAAAATTTGTTTAGCAATGGAATCAAATTTGCCAGTCTATCCCATGCCACGATTGTTAGTAAAAATTGGTTGGACTGAATCAAACAAAACAAAACTTCCATTTCAATCTCAATTCTCAAGACATAGAAGAAATAAAGTCAAATGAAACAAAGTTCTTCATGGAAATCCAGCAAAAATTACCTTGTACAATAGCCATATTTTACACATAAATACAATTTGTATAATAGTCATGTCATATATGCATTTAAATCTTATCAAATTACTGCCCTGGGACTAATGGTGTCCAATATAATCACAATCACTTGATGAAGTGGGTATTAAATCTTCTTCTACTTCTTCTTTCCTCTTTTACCCTTTGTGGGTGTCAAGGGAGATACAATGTTCTTGATCTTGCTTTTCTGGCAGCTTCAGATAATGTTATTTGGTGTTCGTGCAATGCCTCTTTAATGTTGTCGATCCAGCGTACTCTAGGTCTACCCCTGGCTCTTCTTTCTGCTTCTCCTCTTCACATATGCTTTATAAATTAATGAATCACACTGCATTCTTACTAGATGACCGAACCATTTTATCTGTTGATTTTGTATGTATTGTAGAATTCATATGACACCCACTCTTTCTCTTATGACCTCGGGTATTACATTCTGGCAGCAAAAGCATACTGTACATCATTTTACCAGATGATTATTTTATAGTTATTCACAATTATCGCACACATTTGCAAATGATTTTAGGTTGTTTAGTGGCCACTGTATATTCACTTTGTAAAATGTATATGTCAAGCTACTGGAGAAGATAGTGGCCAGGCTAGGAAATGTGCCATCTAATCGAGGAATATATCAAGGATATAACTCTAACCGAATTTCAAAAGTAGATGTAACAAATGGTCATCATCACATGTAATGGACGAACAACAACATATAATGCCAAATGCTAGTGTGTTTACTGGGCCTAAAAGGAGAGAAAATAATAATAACATTGTGACCTCCCATTAATGTTGTAAGAGGGTACTAAGGAAGGTTGGCTGCCAAATTCCATAGAATGTTGAAGAGAATGCCTTTGCGATGTCGATATAGAATCATACAAAGAATCATACATGAATTCCATACAAAGTTGTATGCTAAAATTGAATGTGTTGGAGGAGTTAAGGGGAGATATCACAATAAACCAATCAAGTGCTAAATGCTGAGTAGCATAGTATGTTTTTCCATAACTCTGTGTCTTGTATTGCTAATAAGTTTAGTTGGTGACATTCCCTGATGCCATAATGATATTTCATCCAGCATCTTCTTTCTTTGTCTTGCACCATGTCTTCTTTCCTTGATCTTTCTAGTTGTTACTTAAATGTTCAAGTTTTGTTCTTCTTATCACATTCCCTATAAATCTTGTCTACCTCTAATTTCTGCTATAATTTGTCATTTTACTCCAGCATCTCCGAGGATGCACAGTGAAGCTGCAAAGAAATGGAATAAAGGGTAACATGAGTAAGTGAATGTGATCCTTCCTTCATAATCAGAAAGTAGGTGCCACTATGGAAGATCACAAAAGCAAAAATATTCTCCTAAATTATGGAGTTCCTCAAGGCTCAGTACTGTCTCTAACTCTGTTTCTTGTGTTCATAAATGATCTAATCTGCAAACTTCCACAAGGTGTAAGAGCTGCCATGCATGCTGATTTGGTAGTGTGTGTATAAGAACATCTAAAGATTGCCAACAAGAAAAAACAAAAGGCAAACAGATAAGCATGGACAGATAAAATGATGGTAAAGATCACTGCAGAAAATTTCTCAGCAACACTATTCACACTCTCAAATAAGAACAAAACAGGAGAGATAAAACTTAGAAATGCACATATCCAAACAGAAAAGGAGCTGGTGTACCTGGGCACCACACTAGTTTAGAATGTGACATGGATACATCACATTGACAAAATAGAGGTAAAGGCAAGAAAGAAACTTGCCATCCTGAGGAAATTTACAGGAACAAGCTAGTAGACTAATGAGTCAACTGTAAATCAGTACTAGAATACAGATCAACAGCATAGACTTCAGCAGCCAATTCCCATCTACAAGCTCTGGACAAGGTACAAAATCAAGCACTTCACCTTATCACATGTGCCATGAAGACCTCTTTCATAAATGAAATGGAAAAATGTACAGGCATCACCCCTTTACCACACAGACGGGATACTAAGACTATGCACCATACAAATAAAATTGCAAGATCATGCTAGCATACCCATTGAAGACCATATTCTTGATTAGAAACTAGCATTATAGCACACAGGGCACTCCCATAAGTGCTATGCTCTCTGTTCCAGCAACTATTCAAGTGTATGTAGACTCAAAGTTGGGAGCCGCGTTAGCACAGTGGTTAGCGCACTGGCTTTGCACATGAGTGGTCCTGGGTTCATTCCCCAGTTGAGGCGGAAATGTTTTTCAGATCACAACGGGTCCTGGGTCGACCCAGCCTTAAATGGGTACTGGATTAATCCAGGAAGTAAAGACTGTGAGGGAAAGGAGATGGCTACCGCCCTCATTTGCAGAGCCTCTGAAATGTGAGATAACATCTCGCACCCCTACGGCATTAATAAATGCTATGCGTTACTTTACTTTTAGACTCAAAGTCCAAGTCAGGTGTTTATTACATGATCTTTAGTTCTCTCCAAAAAGAGTACTTTATCTTCCCTCACCTCTAATCACTCCCATTTCTATCATTCGTTGTATGTATACGTTTTCAGTCCCATTGTCATCATCTTCATTTTGCAATCAATTTATAACAGCTTTAATCAAGTCAGCTTTATCTCTTCTCAGTCATGTGCAGTCTTATCGCAGCATTGCCTGCCAATGAGTCAAGTCTTTTATTTCCTCTGACCCGGGCAGTATATCCATGCAATGCGCTGGACACTTGAGTTGTTCAATAACGCAATCCACTCCTTTCTGTCTTGTGCATCATGCTTTGAGAGTCTGTGTGAGTATTACTTAGTAGGTTGATGTATAAGTTATCAACCAACTATATCCATCCTCATGTTCGATGTGATAGTGTAGTATGTATATGATCTCTCAACCAACTTCAAGCAACAAAAACCCCAACCTCATTTGTTTGTATTTCTGTTGACCATATTTGGTGACCTAGTCAGCGGAAGGCTGAAGAGAAGCAGTTTTATTCACAGATAAAAAAAAAGCTTTGTTAAACAGAAAATACAAGGATAAACTACCAGACATAACAAAAGAAATAACGACATCACTTTTCCCAGTTCTGTGGGAGCAATATCAAAATTCCACTATTAGAACCATAATAAATAACACCTACAATATGAGAGAACTGAATACTCTCCAAAAGAAAACAATAGTATGCAACATGATTGAAGACATGTACTCCAGAGAAGCATGGATGCAAGTACATACTGATGGTTCAATAACTAGAGCAGTGAAGAATGGAGGTGCTGGAGTTTACATAAATTATCAAGAAAAAAAAATGAATCCACATGTTCACCAGTCTGAATCTTCTGCTCCAACTACTCTGCGGAAGTACAGGCCTTAAGTATTGCTGCATAAATAATTAAAAATACAAGACAATGTCAACAGTGGTGTTGCTTACTGATGCCATATCAGTTCTACAAGCTCTTGACAGCAATTAACTGTCAGACCTGAAGGATGCCATGCTAGAAGTGAGGATCCAAAGAAGGGTAGTCCTACAGTGGATACATCCCACTGTGACATACCAGAAAATGAAAAGGCAGATGAACTAGCAAAAATTGGAGCAACACAGAACAAAAAGGCAAAGAAATCACCTACCAGAAAAAGAAGACCCTCATCAAAGCTATTAGGAAAGTTGACCACCGAAAAGACAACTACCACTATCTTGACAAAGCTGAGCAGGTTATCATCTTCTGATTATATGGCATGACAGGACACAACAGACTAAACAGCCACTTAAATAGATTAAGACTATGTGTCCATGTAGCACAGACAGTGGAACTTTCTTGCAAGACTTCATTTGCACTAAACCAGTTAAGGGAGGAGCACTGGTCCACAGAGACAGATATCCACAGAAATCTGTATTGGAGCACTGAGGAACTTTCAAATACAGCAGCATTTATCAAGAAAATCAGACTTGCTGTGAAATGTTAAACTGTAAACGAGAAAAAAAAAAGAAGACTGCAGTTTTACTGTGACTGATTCATTCTACTACACGCCTGTGTGTTGTCAGGGCCCGAAAGGGGAGCAAAGAATAGCAACACTGTTTACCTTCTACGCATGTCGTAAAAAGCGACTAAGGAGGTTATGGGATGGAGTTGGCTGTCCCATCCCATATAGGGTCAGTGACCCAAAGTCATGCTGAAGTCTGATGTGTCAGGCTGAAAGGCGCAGAAATGCTGTAAACCACGACACAACGCATTCTGTTCTCCTGACTACATCCTGCTAATCAGCAGGAGTTTGAGAATGAATGCAGAAGAAGAAGAAGATTCTACTACAAACTCTACCTAAACATGTTAACTTGCTAAATAAACTGTCTCAGAGATGAAGAAGGCCATATATATATATATTATTTTTTTTTAGTTGACTTTGCATTGAAGGTGATCAAATGGTCTGACAAGTGTAATATTAAACTTCAGCTTTGGGACATTGCAGGTCAGTAATAAGATCTCATACTGCTGTTATTCTATTATTTGTTAATTTTCACAGCATTGTTAATATAAAGTTGAAAGAGGGCTCAAAAGGCATAGAGGATTGACTTCCTCATACTCTGGTTTCTTCGTCATTCTCTGTCAACAAAGCAGTATACGGGTGCCGAGAGTATCTCTTTCTTAGTGTAAAGCATCAATCCTCAGATATCTGAGAAAATCCATTTTTTCAGCAAGACTTCACTAGCTGGATTCGAACCTGTTATCTCTGTGAGAGTGTCACAAGAGGAACAATTTAGCCACTATGCTATAGAGATTCCCTGCTATGTTGTTGTTGTCAATATACAATTGCTGCTGAGTAGTTCTACCTTTGATAACTCAATGTCATTCTTAAAAAAAGTGCAGGTCTTCTAAAGTTGACTTAGTGATCAATACAGTGATGTAGTGACTGCTAAGGGTGTCTGTAAAAGTTATTCCTGGCAGTTAAGAGGGAGGCCAGTCAATAAGGAGATATTTGACTTTCATTGGGATGAGAGCAGTGCCTACATATGGGTAGTTGCTGGGGTGTGATATGGTGTAAATGGCTGTTGACTTACATATGGGACTCTCACATGTCCCGTTCGAAACTGAAATATAAGAGATTGGTTTCTCCTACAGAGTTTAAAAAAAAAAATTGTCATTGTCCTTTAGTCATGTCATTTCGCTAAATAAATTTTGATCAGTCAGCCCATTTGTTCACCCAAATTTCCCTGGTGTTGTTTCTGAGAATCTGCTTGATTGTTCCTATAAGCCTTTAATAATCAATAACAAGATGTGTAGACTTTTAAACCTATATCCAAAATCAGAGATAACTGTTGTTAGAAATACATTGCTCTGAGAAATATAAAACACAAAATGTTGACTGATGCAGTCTTAAGAAGTACATAATTACAATAAAATGTTCTTATGGTTTGTAGTTTATAATTAATTATCATTTGTTATTCAGCCTTTTCACTTGTGATTTATAAATAAAATAAATTAATAAAAAAAACTTCACTGACTAATTTTTGGAGCATTTTCATATCATTAATGGGTGTCATCAAACTGATCATCCTCCTTGGAGTGAAATTAAGTAATCCTTTTAGTCACCTCATGGGTGCCCATACCAACTATAATGTTTTTTCTTTACAATTAATTAATTCATCAACTAGCCACAAATTCTTCAAGTAATTAACAGTTTATATTGTTTTCTACCAGGGCAAGAAAGGTTTACATCAATGACCAGAGTTTACTATAAGGATGCTCATGCTTGCCTGGTCATGTTTGACCTGACACAAAGGAAAACATTTCAAAACTCAATCAGGTGGAAAAATGATCTTGATCAAAAGTGTAACTTAATAGATGGTTCTAGAGTACCTTGCTTGCTACTGGCTAATAAAGTAGGTGTCTCTAGATTTATTTAACTAGTGTACATATTCATGAATGTCATTTAGTCATTCTTTAAAGTGGTTGTCAGAAAGGCTATGAGCTGAGCATGCTTCATCAGATAGAAAAGTACATTTTAAGAAAAGAATCGGTCACTATACTGTTGTATTCAGTTGTCCAAAGTATTACATGGATATATTGCCCTGCCCATGCAGGGTTCAGAAAAGGAAAGAATTATTGGCAGGCAATGTGTGAATCACTATATTGGGTGCCACTTGGAGTAAGAAGAAGAGGGAGACCTAGAGAAACTCTACGAAGAACCATTAATAGAGAAGGCATGTCAATGAACCTAAACAACACGCAACAATTGAAAGACCTGGCAACACAAAGACAGAAATGGAAAGCTATGGTTTCTGCCCTATGCGCCGCCTATGGCCCTGGAGGAACATAACATAACATAACAATGTGTGGTACATTATTAAAAAGAGATAGGACATATCTAATAAGAACGGTCACTGATTTACTACCATAATGAAGAACATGATGCTGGAGATGATAATGTGCACAGACAAAGAATGACAGAAATGGCCATGACCAGGGGTGAGGGGAGAAAGTACCGGTATGTTCTCTCTGAAGATCACACAATCAACATATGACTGAGTTTGTATACTCTTGTAAGGCTACTAGAGCAGAGAATTGAGAACTTATGGGAATGCCCCATGTGCATTGATTTTGGTTTCTAATCAAGAATGAAGAGCTAGATTTAGTCTTGACGTAGCAGCTAAAGACTGTCATCTCCAGTCTTATTAACAAAACAACATCATCATGAAGTCAGATATCTTGTGGGCTCGAATGGAAGTTATAATGCACCACAATTAAACCAATTCTATTCTTTGGAATGCATCTTTCTAACCAGTAGATCCAATGAAGAATATATATACATGCTATAACCTATATATCATTTATATTGGTAATTTATTTGTAATATTATCTGACTAGGACTTTGAGTCTGCATACTTTTAAATGGTAGCTGGAACAGAGAGTGGAGCACATCAGGGAATGTCCTGTGTGCAATGATGCTCGTTTCTAATAACAAAATCAAGAACTTATCTTCCTTTCCTTATCACTTCCCTGTGAAACATAGATGCAACTGACATTTCACTGTCAATGATTGTGTGCTTCAGTCTTCTTCAGCTGTTTCCACATGGTCCCAGTTAATTTGGTCTCTGCCTCCATTGTTCTCCTCCAAGTGTTTCTTGATCTTCCAACTCTCATCTTTTCCTGTGAGTTCCAGTTCATTGCCTGTTTGATTATGTTGTCATGCATCTTTTTTGAGGGTATGCCTTACCCATCCATCACTGTTCTCTACTTTTGATCTCAAATTGCACTGGGAACTGATGTGTTCTCTTCCACAGCTCATTATTTATTGTCAACTTTGGTCATCTAATGTAAAGTAGATAAAGGGAGTTTTCAATTGAAGTTTCTGTGACAATGATGTTTGTGACTAAAAGAAAAGTTGGGGGATAGGCTGACAACCTGTCACCTGTGAAAGAATCATCATTGTCACATCTTGTCTCAATTTCTAAATTGTCTTCTATAAAATAATCCCATGAATGATGAAGAAATGCAGGTCAGCAGACATTGCATATTTGTCTTTTTGTAACAGACTCCTAGGTCAGGGGTCGGAAACCTTTTGCTAACTGTGTGCCAACTTAAGGTTTCAAATTATTCAGAGTGCCAACATCACATATGCCTATCATTTTATACAAGTCGAGGTCAATATTCTTATTTTACCATATATTTTATTTTTTATTTTAATTAATTAATATATAGTGATATTCAATAATGTGTAAAGTTGTAAAAAACATTAAAAGAAATAGTTTCTTGAAAGATTTAAAAAAAACCTTTTTTTTAATTATTAATGGAAGCCTTGCCCTCGCATGGTCTTGGCCAGTTGCTCAATATTGACAACATACTTTGTCACTTTGAGTATGACAAAATTTTCTGAATGTTCAGGCGTTAGGCGACTACGCTGTGGATTTAGCCCTGCTTTCATGTGAGAGAAAATTTTCTCACAGGAATAGGTTGATCCAAAAGCTGAAAGAAGAGCAAAAGCAATTTACTTCAAACAGATGTAATAATTTGGAAGGGATATCCAACAGCTGAGAATAGCTGCAGACTTTTCTAGATTTACATTTTCCAGAGACTTCCGTATTTCAACAAATTTTGATATCCATAATTCTGAAGATCTGAAATCAATCTGTTGCTAAAACCCTGCTAATCGACTTATAGTCAACTTCATACAGGAAGAGTATGCGTGCCATTTGAAATTTCTTGGCGTGCCACTGCCATAGGTTGCCGACCCCTGTCCTAGGTGACTGAGAATGCTAGATATGCAATCACTATGGATGGGTAAACATATCAGACAAAAGAATCACGAGAGTTGACCCAGGCAGGATGTAGAAATCATGGTATACTGGTGCACTGAAATGCCTCCCTTCGGGGAGTAAACATACATCCATAACCATTGCCTTTGAAACAACCTTATATGAGTGTGTGTGTTGTCTCAGTTACGTAACTCTAAGAAGACCCTGTGCTTTTGTCAGAAAGGCTATGGCCTGTCACATGCTCACATCTAAATGGATTATTTCATCATCATCATCATCATCTATATACATACTCCCTCTGTGGTTGGGAGGGAACCAAAGATTTTCTGTACAGCATTGTGGAGGAGGAGACTAATTCCAATATTTCCTATAGCTGAGGCTCATAATAAAGGCATTGACTCAGAATGTAACAATCATTTTGACTGAAATATTTGGCTACTTGTCTGAGTGACAGAGACATTCAGCATAAATAGTAGGTGATGGGTGGTTGAGAATGAGTACAGTTAACTCTATCTTTGCTGCAGTAGCTTGGAACAGAGCATAGGTCTTTCAGAGCTTGAATTAGGCTCATCAGCCATTTCAGGACTCAAAAACAATCAAACCCAACTTGACCTTTATTTTTAAATGCCATGCTCATCTTTGCTTTGCTCCTGACCTAAATGGATAGAAAGTAAGTTCAAATAATTTTTAGCATCACTCACAAGAACACAGTATTTATACTTATGCAGAGTGTTTGTAAAGTCTCACTACACTTTGTAAGTAGAACAAATTTAAAAACAACATCACATGACATCACCAGAGTGCAAATAAAAAAATTAATATAGTTACAATAGTCACTGCTATGGTCCATCATTTGGGGAAGCTGGAAAGTACCAATGGAATTTACATTACAACAGATGTTGAAAGGTTCCAAGACATTACTGCACACTTCATATTGTCAAATACCTTCTGCAACATGGTACAGAATGTTACAATGTGTTACAAAGAATTACTCCAGCAGATGAGAGCCATTCATTGCATATTGCTTCATGGTGAATTGTGAGCACATTTTGTGATGATGTCATGTTGGATGTTTTTCAAATGTTTTTTTATATACAAAGTGTAGTCAGATTTTACAAACACTGTGTACCATGTTTCATTTTAAAACAATCACATGCTTCACCTAACCACATTATTTGCTTGTTTTATCAAAGAAAGTGCCAACATTCAAAGAAATATCACACCTCAGCTAACTTTGTTTTAAGGTCACAAGTGACACAAATTTTGAACAGCACTGACATACCTATATTTTGCTGCATCTGTACTTTCAATTTTAAACACAAGTAATTTTCTGATGAGACAGGCAGGTTTAGAGAACATAGTCACAACAGGCAAAATTGAAGGCAACAGAGACAGAGGGTGACAATTTGAGAAAATATTAGACAGTTTGACAACCTGGCACGGCAAGGAAATAACGACTTTGATACATAATACTGTGGACAGAGAGCTATGGAGAACCATGACCGCCTATGCCAACCGGCATGGCACCTGATGATGATGATGAATTTTTTGATGTTATAATATTTGTTGTTTTTCTTATTGTAGTGTGATGATGTAGAACAGAGGGAAGTAACACAGGATGAGATAGAAGAACTGTGTAAGGAGCATGACTTTTTAGGCTGGAGTGCCACATCTGTAAAAGAGGGCATCATGGTAGAGGAATCAATGGGGTTAGTAGCACATAGTATATTTCTATTTAAATGGATTAATAAATGCAACTGAGTGACTACATCACTACCCTATGAGATCTGAGTCACCTTGTTATTCCATGACATATAACTCTCCATTACTTCTCTGCCTATACACCAAAATGCCATGAGCATATAATATAGTTCAACCTGTCCCTGTGATCGATTCACCTGTTATTTGTATTGTGTGCACATTAAAAAATATTGCTGATAATGGAGAACCCTGTGGAAGTCTAGGACTAATGACTTTTGGTGTGGATGTCCAGCTACCATATTTAAGAATAACTTGTCTCTCAAGCAGGGCAGCAGCAACCCAATTAACAATAAAGGGACTGACTTTGAGTTTCAAAAGGTGATTCATTAGATAGTCAAAGCGAACTCTATTGTATGTGTCTTCAAGGTCTATTGTTGTAGTACATGTCTCCATCTGTGAGTCAAAACCTTTGAATACATCCTGTGCAAAGACAGCTGCAATACACCAGGTCTGCTTGTTAGGATGATACCTGCCGAGCATGTGTGGTAACAACTTGCTACTCTCTTTAGATGACAAGAAAATTTCCATGCAACAACCTTTGGTTATCATTTGGTGTCTCTGCACCTTTGTGTGATCTTTACCAGACTTAGGTAATGGAATCAAGTAGCCATACAATCAGTCTGCTTTGATTTTGCCATTCATCATCATCATCAAGTGCCGTCTCCGCAACAAAGGTTGGCTGCAACGTATCTCCAACATCTCCTGTCTCTTGTCTTGGTGGTGCACTCTGCTAGACTGTAACCTGTCCATCGTGTAATGTTACTCTCCCACTTGTATCTCTGCCTACCTCTTGCTCGCTTCCCTTTGACTTTACCCTCAAGTAAGGTCTTCAATAGGGTGTCATGTCTTTTAATGTGTCCAAAGTATTTTATTTGCCTGATCTTTATTTCTCTTAGTAGTTCTTTCTTCATATTAAGTGTCTTTAGCACCTCTTTATTTGTTTTCTTCTCTTTCCATGATGTTCTCCCTATTCTTCTATATACCCACATCTCAAAGGCATCAATTTTGTCTTCTAATTGTTTATTTAGTGTCCATGTTTCTGAGCCATACATTAATATGGAATAGATGTAGCATTTTGTAATTCTCATTTTTAACTTGTTTGTAATTTGTTTAGATATTAATAATTTCCTCATGTCATTGAAGGTACTTTTAGCCATTCCTATTTCTCCTTTTAACTTCTGTTTCACATCTGCCATCATTTGTGACTATGTGTCCAAGATATTGATACTGTTTTACTTGTTTTAGTTTCTCTCCCTGTATGTTTATGTTTACCTCCTGTTCTTCTGTGTCTTTGCTGATTATCATGGTATTTGTTTTTTGAATGTTTATATCCAGTCCATATTCATTACTTGATTTATTGGCTTGATCTATTAGTCTTTGTAGTTCATGTTCACTTTCTGCTAAAAGAACAGTGTCATTTGCATATCTCAGATTGCTTATTATTTTCCCATTGATCTTGAATCCTGGTATTTCTTCTATATTTTTAAAGATATTCTCTGTGTAGATATTAAATAGGCTTGGTGATAAAATGTATCCTTGTCTTACCGCTCTTCTTATTTCTATGTATGGAGAGTAGCTGTTTTCACACCTTATTGATACAATTTGTTCCCAATATATATTTCTAATCAGCCTTATGTCTTTTCCATCTATGCCTATTTCTTGAAGACTTGGTTAATTTTTCATTTTACTCTGTCAAAGGCCTTGCTGTAGTCTATGAAGCAAATATAGATACTTTTTTGGACTTCTATATATTTATCTATCACTAGCCGGATACTCAGTATAGCTTCTCTGGTTCCTTTGTTTTGCCATTCAAGAAACTATTGTTAAACATGTTTGCTAGCTCTACAATTTATCCCTCCATTAATCTGATTAGGTCCTTGTACCTAATGCCATCTGGCCTTGGTGCTGTAATTTTGGATCTTTTAAGTGCAGCTTTGATCTCTTCAACAGTAATTGGTGCTTCATTCATAGTATGACCCATACACATTTTGTAACCCTTTTCTTCTTCTTCTTGTTCACAGTTTTACATGTCTACACAGCAAGTCTGGTATTCTTAATGTATGCTACTGTATTTGAGAGCTCCTCAGTGCTCCCAAACATCTTTTTGTAGATATCCGTCACTGTGGGTCAGTGTTCCTCCCTTAAATGGTTTAGTGTAATGCAATCCTGCAGGATATGTTCTACTGTCTGCTCTGCCTGCCCACATGGACACAGAGGTGATGTAACAAGTCTTAGTCTATTTAAGTGGTTGTTAAGTCTGTTGTGTCCAGTTCTGATGCAGAAGGTAATCTGCTCAGCTCTGTCAAGATATTGATAGTTGCCTTTTGGATGGTCAACTTTCCTAATAGCTTTGATGGGGGTCCTCTTTTCTTGGTAGGTGATTTCTTGGTCTTTTTGTTCCTGTGTTGCTCCATCCTTTGCCAGCATATCTGCCTCATCATTTCTTGGTATGCCACAGTGTGACTATCCTTCTTTGGATGCTCACTTCTAGTATTGCTTCCTTCAGGTCTGGCAATTTATCGCTCTCAAGGGTTTGTAGGACAGACATTGCATCAGTAAGAAACACCACCTGTTAACATTGGCTTGTTGTCTTTTTAATTATTTATGCAGCAATGTTTAGAGCCTGTACTTTTGCAGAGTAGTTAGAGCAGAAGATTCCAGTTGGTGAACATGAGAATTTTTTTTTTCCAAGAATATTTTATGTAAACTCCAGCACCCTTCATTCTTCACTGCTCTGGTTGCTGATCCATTGGTATATAACTTGTATCCACACTTCTCTGGGTTACATATCTTCAATCATGTTGCATACTATTGTTTTCTTTTGGAGATTATTCAGCTCTCTCATATTGTAGTCATTGTTTATGGTGGTTCTGATAGTGAGATTTGGGTATTGCTCTCACGGAACTGGAAAAAGTGTTAGTGTTATCTCTCTTGTTATATCTGGTAGTTCTTCCTTGTATTCTCTGTTCTTTTTTGCCTGTTGTGACTATGTTCTTAAAACCTGCCTGTCTGATAAAGTGACAAAAGGGGTATTTTTCTTATCTTTTTCTTTTATTATTCTTGCACTCATCTACAGTGCCTCTAATTTCCCACTTTCGGTTTGTTTATAATGAATGCACGCATTTTCTCTTTTACTAGATGCGTTTACCATCCCTGCGCTATGGAGACGGGGCTTGATGAAATATAGTCATTTATTTTGTTTTTTATTTTGTCGTTTTCTGTTGTTTGTCTCTTGAAAAAGGTTCAATTTGAGCCGATACGTGGAGAATTGTCCTGTTTAGTTTTATTGTATGTTTTTATATATATATTAATTTTTTTTAAATATATTTTTATTAATAGGCAAGGTAAGTGTTTTAGTAACCTGTTTAACTCATTTTGCTTTACTATTCTCTGTTTAGTATTTTGGATAGGTGTATAAAACTGCTCCTTTCAGTCTTCCACTGGCTAGGTCACTATATCTGGCCTTCATTGGATGTGCTGGCATGCTGTTGTACTTTTTTGCATGAACCATGGTCTTAATGTCTTGCTGTATGGTAAGGGGGTAATGCCTGTATTTTTTTCCATTTCATTTATGAAAGAGGTCTTAATGGCACATGTGATAAAGTGAAGTGCTTGATTTTGTACCTTGTCCAGAGCTTGTAGATGGGAATTGGCTGTTGAAGTCCATGCTGTTGATCTGTATTCTAGTACTAATCTAATTGCACCTATATTTACCTTCTTTACAGTTGGCTCATTGGCCCCCTCTCCCCAGCTTGTTCCTGCCATTTTCGTCAGGATCACAAATTTCTTTCTTGCCTTTACCTCTATTTTCTGAATGTAAGGTCTCCATGTCAGTCTCTTATCTAGTGTGGTACCCAAGAACACAGACTCCTCTTCTATTGGATACTTACATTTCCAATTTTTATTTCTCCTTCTTTGTCTTTATTTGAGAGCATGAAGAGTGTTGTTGAAGACATTTCAGCATTTATTTTTACCATCCATTTTTCTGCTAATGCTGCTATGTTATTTGCTACTGTTTATATTTTCTTGTTGGCAATCTTTAGATTTTTTTCTGTACACCACACAACCAAGTAATCTGCATACATTGCAGCTCTTACACCTTGTGACAGTTATCAGATTAGACCATTTATAAACACAAGAAACGAAGTTGGAGACAGTACTGAGCCTTGTTGAACTCCATGTGTTGGACCTTTTTTGCTTTTGTGATCTTCCATAGTGACTCTAATTTTCTGATTGTGTAGGAAGGATCGTGTCAATTTACTCATGTTACCCCTAATTCCATTTTTTGCAGCTTTACAATTAGTCGATCTTGTCAAAGGATTTTTGGATATCTATCCATAGGGTGATATGCATCTTTAAGGATCTGGGACAGGAATGTTATTTGATATTCTTTGCTGTTACAATCTCTAAATCCAGCTTGTTCTGGCACCAGTAGCTTCTGTGATTGTAGGTGCCATTTCAGTCTTCTGTTGACCATCCTTTCTATTGTTTTCAGACACAACTAGTTAGGCTTATTGGTCTGTAGCTGTCAGGCTTCTATTTGTCCTTGCCTTTCTTTATGATAGGATACATGGGCGCTTCTTTCCGCAGCTGTGGTACATTGTGGCACATCATAATCTAGGGTCTGTATCCAACTACTAAACATTGAGACAATGTGTACGTAATAAATAAAGTAGAGATGTGTGCAGGTGTTCAGGAACCATTGCTTTCAATAGTGAAACGACGAAAATTAGCATGGTTCAGACATGTATGCAGGCATGATTCCTTCTAAAAAACAATACTGCAGGGAACTGTCGAGGGTGGAAGAAGCAGAGGAGAGCAAATAAAGGCATGGACAGACAACATCAAGGAATGGACAGGACAAGATATTTCCACACTCATCTGCATCACTGAGGATAGAATTCGCTGGAGGACTCTGTATGCTGAAGCATCCAATGTGGTACCCCTAAGACCCTGAAGGTTTATGGGTTTATTGATTGATTTCATTAATTTTTTTCCACAGACTGTTACCGTATTTCGATTAATAAATAATATAAGATACTGGTATATTATAGACCTAGAAATTTTATCCTGGCTTGAAAATATCGACAAAAACATTCAAGTCATGAATTTTGGATGTTTTTTTATGTTTTCTTTTTTGCCATTAATTTTTTTCCTTCTGTTACCAGGGTTTAGCGTAATATTTTAAAAAAAATGTGTGTTGTACTCATTTATAGGCTGAGACCCCTATGTCAATTTCGGATAAATACCAAAAAAATTCTTGGTTTATACACAGATTCCTAAGGTAATTGTGGGTTTTTCCCTCCAGCTTCTTCTCTGTATCTCTAAAGAAAAGAGAGATACAGAGAAGAGAACTTTTCTTTGGTCTTTTGTAGTGTGATGTGGTTCTATTGGGATGTTTGCGTCTCTGTCATATTATATGCTTCAGCCATTTCTTCCTGTAGTTTTTGGAGTGTGTTGACCCAATATTGTAGATAATTCTTCCTCGCTCCTCTTGGTATTGTCTTCTTAGCTGCCTGAAGTATTCCTTCAGTAAACTCCCTGACAATTGTGTTTTTATAAAAGCATTAAAGCTATGAAGACCAGAGACGAAACATTGTCCCAAATAACAATAAATGGCAAAGATGGCAGACCCTTATTCAACATAGAACAACTGATGGAAATATTATTTCCAAGAACTGCTGAAATAAAAAATAAGTAATAACAATCCCACATTCACACACTTCTTCTTCTTCTTCTTCTTTTGTTCACTTGAAACATGTCTATATCTGTAATTCTGTCTCCTGAATAAAACTCACTGTCTTTTGTAGTTCATACAGTGTCCCATAGAGCTTTGATTCCAGTGTTGTTTCCTCTGGCCAATATGTCTGCCTCAGCGTTTCATGCTCAGAACACTCTTGAAGTATATGTTTGGCACTCTGTGCTGCCTGTCCACATGTACACATGGCTGTGTTGCCAATCTTGAACTTTGTATACATGTGACTGCGGAGTCGGTTGTGTCCTGTTCTGAGACGTAGAATTATAACTTGTTCTGATCTGTTCATATTGTGATAGTCATCTTGTGTTGGTGTTTGTGGCTTTCTTATTGACTTTATCATCTGTTTTTTCTGATGGTAGGTGATTGGTATATCTGGTTGGTCTTCGGCAGCACCTTCCTTAGCCAGTTGGTCTGCTTTTTCATTTCCTGGTATTCCACAGTGAGAGGGTATCCACTGCATGGTTACCCTATACTGGTAAGACAATTCGCTAAGTAGTTTTTTTAAGTCTGTTAGTTTTCCAGACTGGAGAGCTTGAAGCACTGACCTTGCATCTGTCAGGAATACCACAGGCTGTAGGTCAGAGTTGGAGTTCAGCAGTTTTTTAGCTGCCACACTAATTGCCTGGATTTCTGCATCATAATTATTGCAGAATTTTCCTGTCGGTGTTCTGATTGTATCTCTAGGCTTGTGTGGATATTCTATATATACACCTGCACCTCCATTCCTCACAGCATTCTGTGCTGACCCATCTGTGTACACTCTGACCCATATATCTTGTGGATATTCCTCATCCAGGAAACTGAGGGTGATTGTCATTCGCTGCACACTGTTCTGTTCGTCCTCGCTTAGTATTCCTTTCACATGGGTCTGAATGTATATTGGCATTCCATGGCTTTCACTCCACGGGGTTTGCTCTGGTACAGACCTTAAGGGGCTGCCAACTTCAGGTAGGTCTGTAAGTTGTCTACGGAGTCGTTTAGCTTGATGGATAAAGCTGCTCCTTTTCAGTCGTCCCATTGCTAGATTTTGGAATCTTTCCTTCATTGGATGACTTGGCATACACTGAAACTTTTCTGCTTGAATTAGTACTTTTGTGTCTCTGCGTTCGCCAAGTGTTTGCATTCTTCCCATTTTCTGCATCTCTGCTATGGGTGTTGATTTCATTGCTCCCAACATTATTCTAAGTGCCTGGTTTTGCACTTTATCTAGATCTTGTAATGTGGTGTTTGATGCAGGACACCACGCAGCTGAACCGTATTCCAGGTGTGGTCTTATGCCTTGCTGGTAAACTTTACTGAGTATATTTCCACTGGCTCCCCATGTGGTTCCACTTAGTTTTCTCAGGATAGCTAGCTTCCTCCTGGCTTTTGTTGTTGCTTTGTTTATGTGCTGCTTCCATGTCAGCTTATCATCAAAAGTAACTCCGAGGTATGTGGGTTGTTTGTCTTCTTTCAAGAGCTCTCCATCTATCTTGATATGACCAGCTTTTTGTTTTGGTGAGAGGGTAAAGAGTGTAGTGCTGCACTTATCTGTGTTAATGCTGACGCACCATCTATTAGCCCATAAGGTTAGGGCATCGATAGCTCTTTGTATTTGTTTAGTGGCCACTGTTGCATGTTCTTCCGTGCACCAGATCACCAGGTCGTCAGCATACATTGCCACTTTGATCCCATGTGGTAGTTCAGCAACTAGGTCATTGATGTAAACCAAGAAAAGTGTGGGTGACAGGACTCCTCCCTGGGGGACTCCATGACGCAGTAGAACTTTCTTGCTCTTGCGACCATCTAATTGTACCCTGGCTCTTCTATTATGCAGGTATGCTTTTACCCATTTGTACATTCTTGAGCTAACCCTGCAATTTCGCAATTTCTTTAGGAGCCCTTCTTTCCAGACCTTATCAAATGCTTTCCTGAGGTCTATCCATGCTGCTAGTACCAGTTTCTTTTCTTGGAAGGCATCCTCAATCTCTTGGGAGAGGTAGGTTGCCTGATCTTCAGTAGAGTAGCACTGTCTGAAACCTGCTTGCTGTGATACCAGAAGGTTTTCACTTTCAAGGTACCACTGCATCCTAAGATTGATAATGCGTTCCATTGTTTTACATAGACAGCTTGTGAGGCTGATGGGCCTGTAGTTGGAGACTGTGTTGCCATCTTTTCCTGATTTGAGGAGTGGTATCATTATTGCTTCTCTCCACGCCTGTGGTACATTACCTGTGGACCAGCTTGTGTTAAAGATCTGCAGTAGCTTTGCTCTTGCTGCACTTCCCAGGTTTCTAATCATTTCATTGGACACTCAATCAGCTCCAGGGGACTTTTTCATTTTCAATTTGGATATTGCATGCTCCAGTTCTCTCATTGTGATTGGTGCCTCCATGACTTCAGGTATAGGTTCACCTTGTCCAATGTTTTGCTGGTTCTCTCGAACCTCCTGTTGTTTGTCTGGGCTGACTTTGACGTTATTGTCTTCTGCAAAGGAATCTGCAAAGTAATCAGCTGCATGTTTACCTGTTAAAATGTTTCTATCTTTATAAAGTGTGATCCTGGTATTTCTCCCTGTACCTTCATCATTTAGTTGTTTTACAAGTTTCCATAATTTCCTAGTATCTCTTTCTAGGTTCAGCGACTCTGTTTTTTCTTTCCAGCTGCTCCGTCTGGCTTGTAACTTGGCTCTTTGAAATTTAGCCTTTGTTTGCTGATATTTGTTGTGATGTTCTTGGCTAGGTCTGTTCTCAGCCTGCTTTCTAGATGTTTCCATCTCATTTTGCAGCTTTTCCAGTTCATCATTCCAGTAGGGTTTGTAGTTTTTGCGTGCCCCCCTGGGTATGGTTTTACTAGCAGCATGTAGTATACATCTATTAAATTCACTCACTGCTCTATTGATGTCTTTGTCCAAGTTCATGTCCTTAGCTAGAACACTGGTTAAATGCTGGTACATTTTCCAGTCTGCCCTCTTATAGTTCCACCTAGTGAGCGTGCTGCTGTCCTTGGTATATTCATTGTGAATTTCCAGAAATACTGGTCTGTAGTCACTACCCCCAAGCTGCTTTCCAACGACACGTGTGATGTTCCATTCCAGGCCTGGTGAGTAGAATGCCAGGTCTGGTGTAGAGGTGGTGTGCCATGCTCTCGAGTAGAAGGTTGGTGAGTCTGCTGGCTGGTTAATAAGAATGAGATTATTTTCATCCTGCCAGCTCTCAAGTTCCTCACCTCTCTTGTCGATATGATCGTAGCCCCAGCTCTGAGAGTGGCTGTTGAAGTCACCACACACCATAAGCCTTTCTTTGTCTGGAATTGTGTCTAGTGCCAATGGTTTATCATTTGGGCAGTAGTAGTTCAGGAGATGGAATTCTGCACTGTCTGTTTTTAGGTGGAGCATCTGGTATTCTGCCCCGTCCATGTATACTTCCAGCTGACATGCGCTGATATTGTTTTTAACTAGTGTCAGAATTCCACCCTTTCGCCTGTCTTTTCGGTCAGATCGGTAGCACTGGTAGCCTCTGATTTTGAAGGCTATGTCGCTGCTGAGGTGTGTTTCTTGGATACAGCATATATTTACTTGTTCTTCACTGAGGACATTTTCAAGTTCCAATTTTTTGCTGTATCCATCTCTTTTACTGTTGACACCCTCAGCATTCCAGTGCATTATTTTTATTGGTCGTTTGTTTGTTTGGCCAGTAGCTCTATTCCCTTGCCTCCTGGCTCCTCGGGGCAATTGAGAAGGACTTCCAGTAACTGAGGTTGGGCCCTTTCGAGGTATAGGGCCCGGCACCGTCCCTGCCTGAACGTCCGCCACAGGGCAGGCACCATAACGTTTATTAGATGCAGACATGTTTCCATTGTGTTTTATGCGTGGCAACCTGATTATCTGTGCGCCTTTTGGCTGGTTGCCTCCGTCTTCAGCACTCTGCTTACTTGGGCCGGACTATGGTCCTGCTCGAGTGGGAGTGCCCGACCAGTCTTAGTTTTCAGCCTCTGATGGCTGAACTAAGCCCCATCACCACTTCAAGGTTCTGGCCTCGATGGGGACATTCACACACAAATGGGAACAAGAAACAGAACCAGATATTATAATATCAGAAGTTGAAGAGGCACTGAGAAATAGCCCAATACACAAATCTCCAGGTGAAGATGGTATAACAACAGATTTAATAAACAAATGTGGCGAAACTGCAGTAAAATGGCTACACAGAATATTCAACATGGCATGCAGTGAGAGAAGAACATTTGAAGACCTACAGAAAGCAACAATAATACATATATGGAGGAAGAAGGGTTCAAAGAGATTGTAACAAATACAGAAGGATATCGCTACTGATTCAAGTTGGGAAGACATACGCAAAGATAATAGAAAAAAAGACTAAGACCTCACATAGACTCCCAAATAAGTAGAAACCAATTTGGATTTAGGAGGGGCATGTGCTGCATGGATGCCCTTTTCACACCTAGACAACTAAGCGAACAGACAATAGAATACAACAACTGGGTCGACCCAGCCTTAATTGGGTACAAGGTTAATCCTGGAAGTAAATACTGCAAGGGAGAGGAGATGGATACCACCCTCATATAACAGAGGCACTGAAATCTGAGAACGCTAACATCTCACACCCCTACAGCACTAATACCTTTGTAATAATAATAATATAATAATAAAAATTATGGGTTAACTTTACTTTACCTATACTTCATCCTCAGCTACTTGATTGAAGAAATGATGGCCAAACATGCAGAACTAGTAGGATTCTCAGAATCCTACCAAGCTGCTAATGCCAATTCTGTAAAGGCAGGCAAAAGTGAACAAGGAGCATCACATGGGTCAAAGTGTCCATGCTGAAACTGTAACTAAATATTTGAAATGTTCAAGTGTTTGTACTGATGTTCTATATTCCCTCTAAAAATGTATCCCTGTTTGTGGCTCATACCATGGGCCATTGTATGGCCAGTTCTTAATTCATTTATTGTTGGTAGCTGTAGATCAGCTACTTGTGGGGGTAGCTAGAAATATTTATTCTTTTTGTGTGCCGCTATCTAACACAGTACACAGAAGGGAGAATTTATGATGTTATGTCTGTTTGTTAGCATTCATTCTCAAATTCCAGGCTGATTACTTTGTAGTAGGAAAATGTATTCTACAGAACAAGATATGCTTTGCCACTATTGTATTTGTGCCAATGACCCAACACATCTGATTTTTCTATACTGATGTTATAAGTTTACATTACAAGATTAAGTCAAGATGGAAATATATTTTTACCAATGTTATAAGCTGTACTGATGTTCTTTTTTTTTCTATGTTCATTCGCATACTCCTGCCGATTAGCAGGATATAGTCCAGAGAATGGAATACGCTGTGGCATGGTTTACAGAAGACTGTGATGTCTTCGCCTTTTGTCCTGACATAAGCATGATTTCTAGCTCACTTTAATGCTTTTTGGGATGGAAGACAATTCCACCCCCCAGAACCTCCTTATCCGCCTCTTACAGCATGCATGACAGGTAATAGTGTTACTTTTCTTTGCTTCCATTTGGGCCCTGGCAGCACATGGATGGTACAGATGTTATGTGCTTTACTGATGTAAGTTGAAAATTAAATGAAGATATATTGAATCAATATTACAAGTTGTACCAATGACTTGTTATAAATTGATATTAAGTTAGAATAAGATGGAAATATATTTGCTCTGTTGCTGTTGATGACTAGATAACCTCTGGCTTCTGTGCTATTAGATTATTTCCAAGCTCATAGTTACTCTTGCTTGTTTGTCCCATTAGTGGACATATGGAGTATTTCATTGACAACACCAGTTATATCCATTGAGTAGCTACATTCTGCTAGATGACTATTGCCATTTTGACAGTAACTAGTTGTTCTTACTATATTGAGTATAGATTGCAACAGATCTTCCCATTTCTGTAAGTTCTACTATTTGTCTCGCAAAACTTGGAACAGGTTAGTTAAGTTTTGTTAATCACTGATAACACACATAAATAAATGTTTCGACCAAAAGGTCTTTATCAAGAACACATTCACCAAGATAATATATTGAGTAAGAACTGTCCATGTTCACATGACAATGATAGAGTTAAATATAGATACACACTTGGAAGAGTAAAAACTAGAAGGTTGGAGATGAAACTACACAAACAGTAAATTGACAGAACACATAAATATTGATGAAACAAAACAAACAGAAAAATGACAGAACAACATGATATCTAGTAGGACGATGATCATTGATCCCAAAGGGGGCTCTATATTGCCAACCTTAAAGATGTGCTGGATCTTCGTGCGTGTTGAGTCCAGTCATCCAAGAAGCATGACTTAATGGAGTCACATGAGCATCGCGATGGTCTCTGCCATTGAAGTGGTCAACAGCAGGAGAGCCAGTCTAATTATTGTAAAAATATTCATAGAATTGGTCTGCAAGCCTACTATGTCCTCCCTTTGAGTTGTTTCAAGGTACAAAGTTTGTAGTTAATGACGTTGCGTGACTGTCAATCATCTCCACTAGTGTATGTATTTTGTTGAGGTATATTGCCTCTTCTCTTAGATTGTGTTCACACAGAAGATAGAAATTTTCAGTCAATTAAGAGCAAGATGGATATGCTTTTTATACATATATTAACAATTTTCAATAATTGAGAATAACAAAGATATGCTTTTTATATTTGTGCCAGGTTTTTAATAATTGAAAGCAACATAGAAATGTGTTTGTTCTTATGTTGAGAAATTTTCAGTAATTGTGAACAACATGGAAATGTGTTAGTATGAGGGATGATCAAAAAGGTAATGTCTCCTAATTTATAATTTTAATTAAATAGGCACATAAATATATAAACCTCACATTAAAATGTAGTCTGATGTCAGTACTTAAAAAATGTATTTCTCAATGTAGTTTACGTTATTAGTTACAGTTTTTGTCCATCTTCACACAAATTGTATCTCTGCACAGTATAAATGTGTGTCTTTTTTCCTAAACCAATTGTTTATGGTGCATTTAAGGTTGTTGGTGTCCTTAAAGTGATGTCCCATATATCTTCTTTTAGTGGTCCAAACAGATGGAAGTCTGAAGGTGCAAGATTGGGACTGTAAGGGGAATGTGGTAATACTGTCCAGCCAACTTCTTCAATCACATCAATGGTGCATTTAGCGGTGTGTGGCGTGGCATTATCGTGCAACAGTAGTGCAACTCTCTGATCTTTTAATGGGTAAAGTTGCTGAAGACGACATCTAAGCTTCTTCACAGTTTCAATATAACTGTCTGCATTCACTGTGTTCCAAGAAGTCGAGAAGAACCACACCCTTCACATTCCAAAACATGGAGTTCATAACTTTCTTTACAGATGGTGAAATTTTTTCTTGTTGGCGATGTTATGTGAAGCCGTTCCATTGACTGCCTCTTGAATTCTAGTTTTAAAAAAATGAGTCTAATCTCCTGTCACAATATTCAATAAAAACTCATCTCTTTTAGTTTCGCAATGGTGCAGAAGGTTAATGGCTATGGTTTTACTTGTTTCTTTATGTCTGCCTATCAACATTCAGAGCACCCAACGTGCATAAACCTTTGAAGTTCCCAGATCTTTAACGATTCTATGGATACTACCTTTACCAATCGACAACATGGCATGCAGTTCATCCAGTGTTACCCGATGATCACCACAAATGATATCTTCAACCCCATGATTGTTGTGTGATGTTACTGCGATAGACAGATGACCAGTTTGCTTCGCGTTATTGATTGAGGATTGACCTACTTCAGCTTCATCACAAAAATGTACCCAACCTCGAACAGAGTAACATCCACTGTTGAATCTCCATAAACATTCTTCAAATGTTCATGGATGCGAATTGGGGTCTCGCCTTGAGAAATTCTATGAATTGTCATTGTTTAAACTGTACTTCTTTGGCAGTCATTTTTAAATGGTTACTGTGTTGCAATCTGTTAATGAAACATTTTGGTTATGCTATACAGTAGAGCATTTCTGCAATTCTCATAAAATTAACAAACTGCACACCATTACAGTATTTACTTAGACAAAATTAGGAGGCATTACTTTTTGACCATTCTCTCATACTATAATTAGAAGTCTTCATTAATTGAGTTTGTACTTATGTTAAGGCTGAAAAACATATGGAAACACAACAAAATAGAAACGAAAGTGCTAATGTTACAAACTTTTATTTTTCCGGTTGCAACATGCGGCTGTGAAACATGGACTCTAAGTAAAACAGCGGCAAAGAGGATCAACGCCTTTGAGCTGAAATGCTACAGGAAGATACTTAGAATATCATGGAAGGATAAAATCAGAAACTCAGATATTATAAACACACTGAATATTCCAGAGTGTTGGTTACTAAACACAATAACAAAAAGAAAAATACGCCGGTTTGGTCATATAAAGAGACATAACTGTTTAGAAAGACAAATAATGGAGGGAAGAGTACCTGGGAAGAGGAGAAGGGGCAGACCGAGAAGACGATGGACTGACGACATTAAAGATAACATGAATACATCGCTAGAAAATGCAAGCCACATCACCCGAGACAGAGAGAGGTTCAGAGAGTTCATTGGGAAGACAACGTTCTGGATGGAATACGTCACATGACACACTTATGTTTAGAAATCTTCAGTAATTGAAAATGTGTCTATGCTTATGTTTAGAAGTTTTCAGTAATTGAGAGCAACATAGAAATGTGTTTGTATGAGGTGTATTTAAATGAAACAAATAGGTGCTATGTCACCTATGCCAGCATGCATAAGAAGTTGAAGATGTCATCTCTGATGTAATGAATACACATTGATGAACAAATGGTCATTCTTCTCATAAGCTTAGTATACTGTGCTGGGAGTTAACATGGCTGGTGTGATAATGAATCCGTCCAAATTTGACCAACAAGCAGTGATTCAGTTTCTTATAACCAAATGATGTCACCCAACCAACATTCATAAAAGAATGCAGTTTGTGTATCATAGAAAATATTTTTCAAAGACAATAGTGAAGGGTTTGGCAAGAATGTTTCAGGAAGGGTGGCAGGTAACAAATGATATTCTGCAGCCGGGTCAGGCACCTGTTGTGACGGAAGTCATCCTCAATTTAAATGCAACAATACATGCTAGATTATTTGTTAACTATTGTCCTTACTGAAATATTCTTGCCCAATGCTTTGCAAAAAACTTGTCTAAAAACATTTTCCAATGTAGACCATGTGCTTTCTTTGATGAATGTTTGTAGACTGCCTGCACATGACACTAAGCATACAAAGAGACTAACCCTGTGATAATTTGTTCATTGATGTGTACTCATGACATTCTAATGTGTTCTGGAATATGTGAGGCACTACTGATGAGTTTCATGTGAATACATCTCATATTTATGTAAAAAAAAAAAAAAGGAAAGTTTATTTATAGCATTTATTAATGCTGTTGTGTGTGAGATGTTAGCAAGCTCACATTTCAGTGGCTCTGCTATATGAGGACGGTACCATCTCCTCTTCCTTACAGTCTTTGCTGACTGGATTCATAAAATGTTCTGAATTTGTAAAATCTTAACTCAGATTAATCTGGTACCCAATTAAGGCTGGATTGATCCAGGAGCAGCTGTGATCTGAAAAACATTTTAGCCTCAACTTGGGAATGAATCCAAGACCGCTCATATGCGAAGCCAGTGCGCTAACCACTGTGCTACGCTGCCCCATATTTATGTATAGATGTTCCAATAATTGACAACAACATGGAAATGTATTTTTACTTATCTTTAGAAATTTTCCATAATTTTGGAAAATGTAAAAGTATTTTCCTTGCCACTCAACCCTAAGACATAAATAAATGCAATAATGAAAACAAAATATCCATAATATATTAAAGGAGAGAATTCTGTATCAATTTCTTGTGCAGCAATGAAGATTTGTTTTTAAAACTTGTTATTTTTTGAACAGTATTATAAATGTAATTTCAGATTATTATACTATTTATTATATTTGTAATATTTTAGAATTAATTTTGTAAAAAAAAAAATAAGAGATGTGATCTACTGTTACAGAGGTATATAGAAATGTGGTGCTTTTAGCAATGATCTTTCATGCTAACATCATAAAAATGAATGAACTGAGTTCAATTCCTGTATGCCACATTTTTGCACATCCTAATTACAGTTTTGAACAGGGACATCTACACATCAGTTTTCTCAGGTTGGCGATATAATATTGTTTCAGCATTCACTCTCATGTAATCATGTATTTATATTTGAGCCAATTGAACAGACATACATTATTGGATATATGTCTATCTTACTGTCTACCAGTACATTGTTGTCATCCACATTGTCCTCAAAGATTGCATCTGCCTCACTTACATCCATTACATTACTAATGGAGCACTTCGAAAAATCAAACGATCATTTCGGGCGGAACATCCAACCACGAGTCTTTGACCCACATAGAAATTGTGATGTCAGCTTTATTTACATTGTCACAGCTAAATTGGATGAGGCCATCCATTGATTTCATTTTGCCCGAAGTATGTCCATAGATGGTCGTTAAGGGAGACATCTAGGGAGGTTATTCCCATGGCTATGTTGTTCGTCCATCACAAGTGATGATGACCATTTGTTACATCCACTTTTGAAAATTCAATTTTAGTTATGTCCTTAATATGAGTTCGTAGATGGCTAATGAGCCCTATTCGAGCTGTAAATGTCCTTGGACAGTTTGGACATGGAATGACGACTGTAGACGGATCTTGGTCTATCCATGACTTTCTAGCTGCTCTCCGCTGTTGAGCTGCTGCATTTCTCTTCTTTTCACAAGATGATGCGCTCTTTTTTATTTTAGAACGCCATGTAGATCTATTTTGTGCAAGTTCTTCCCATGTATCGTGGTCTATTTCAAAGGCTTTCAGTGAGTTCTTTAACGAGTCCTTGTAGCGCTTCCTTTGACCACCTTGAGATTGTATATCCTTCTCTAGCTCACCATAGAGAAGTATCTTTGGCAGATGATGGTCTGACATACGCACCAAATGACCTGCCCAACGAATCTGTGTCTGCATCAGGATCGTGTCAATGCTTGGGATACCAGAACTATCAAGGACAGTGGTATCTGGAATCTTGTCTTGCCATCTGATGTTCATAACTTTTCTGAGACAATTTGTATGAAAATGATTGAGTTTTTTCACATGACATCTATACACAGTCCATGTTTCACTAGCGTATAGCAGCACTGGAAGTACCACTGCTCTGTAAACTTTCAGCTTAGCCTGTAGGTTAATGCCATTTCTACGCCAAACATTTGCGTACAATCTGCCGAAAGTACTGCTTGCTTTGGCGATCCTTGTATACACTTCATCAACTTCCCTTCGGGTGAATTTTCGTGAATGTGAAAATGACTTGCACTGGGGATTTTGATTAAAGTGAGGAAGAGTTGTGCAAAGCGTCGCCCTCATTCTCTTGTCGGACCTCATTTGAAACCAGTGGCAAGATGAATCGAGACGACTGGAAGTGAAGTACGATGCAGTGGATGACCATGGTTTTCTACGTGTCTCACCCTGCCAAATGCGGTCCACACTGCATTGCTGGAGTTCGCCTACATTACCCGGTGGGCCTATAATTACCCATCAGTGGTTGAGATATTTAATTTAGAAGGGTTGTATGCGTGGGGCTCTCAGTGGGTGGCATGCACATGGGTCCTCTCAATGTGTCACATGTAAATCTTTGCATCCAGCAGCAGTCTGCTTAACTTAACAGATTTACTATAACTGTAACAAATTTATGGTAGCCATTTTGTATCTAGAACTGAGCCAGCAGTCAGTGATATCACAAAATTTAGGACGGTGTACATGTTATAAAAAGTTGGAACAGTAGTCCCCATTAAGCAAACATGGATACTATGAACAATGTAGCAGCTGTATGTTCATTTAAAGGAATATTTTCAATTTAATAATCTGAACAGTATTACAAATATTAATCAGCACCTTTCTGTATGTTTCTTAAACAGAAGAAATGAAGATTGTCTTTAAATATAATAATTCAAGATGTGCATTCAAATCTAATTGTGTGATAAACTCAATTTGTTAATTTAAATACTATCTAATTGTGCAATAGATTCAATTTGTGAATTGAAATTCAAATCTAATTGTGTAATAGACTCAATTAATGAATCAAAATTCATTTCTAATTGTGCAACAGATTCAATGTGTTAGCCTAACTGAATTTCAGATCTAATTGTGCAGTAAACTAAATTTGTTAATTAAATTTCAGATTGTGTGACAGAATTGATTTGTTAATTAAAATATGCATACTTGTTTCACTACACAGATATTTTTGCAATAACTATTATGTATATTCAGTAACATACTAAATATACTGGTATTCATTATTTATGTGTTGAAATCTGAAAGGTTAGTGAGCATTCCAATTTTTATGTGTTTTATATATTGCAATGAAGTGCATACAGTCATTATACCTACATATAAATGTGTTTTGCTCTTTTTATTTATAAAGTAGTGACTGAGATGTGGATATACAGAATAGGTAGAGTTTCATGGATAGAGAAACAAAAGAAATGAGTTCCTGGGGAAATTAGAAATAAAAATGAATTGAGAAATCTTCTTGATTCTTTATTAGAAACTAACATCACAGCATGAGGGACACTCCCACAAGTGTTAGTCCTCTGGTCCAGCAGCTATCCCAGTGTATGTTGACTCAGAGTCTTGGTCAGGTGTTGATCACACGTTCTTCGGGTCTTTCCAAAAAGATTACTTTTCCTCCCCTCTAGACACTCCCATTTCTGACATTTTTTATATGTGTACGTTCTCAACCTTTTTAACCTCATCTTTATTTTGCAATGAATTTATAACTGCCTTAATCAAGTCTGCTTTATCTCATCTCAGCATTGTGCCATTTATCATCTCATTGCTTGCCAATAAATTGGCTTTCTTGTTTTCTCTGACCCAGGCAGTATATCCATGCTCTGGACAATTGAGTTATTCAATAAATCAAACTATTCCTTTCTCTGCATGTATTTTTTTTGTCTATCTTGCGCAGCATGATTTGAGAGTCTGTGAGTATATGGAGTATGTTGATGTATCAGTTATCAACCAATTTAGTGCTGTTTAACTCCCTCCTCATAGTGACAGTGGAGTATGCATATCATTTCTCAACCAACTTCATGCCGTTTCTGTAGGCAACAAAACCCCAACCACTGTTATTTGTATTTCTGTTGACTGAGCCATCTGTGTATATAATTATGTCTTGTGGTTTCGAGTGTAGCTGGACGAGCTCATGCTCTGTAATCTGGGCCCTGACACCAGTCCATTTCTGACATGTTTTATCTAGCTTTATTATTATGTTGGTCAGGGATTTTTTTCGAAGTGTCTAACTCCACCCATTCACTATCCTTTTCTATTTCTTCTAAGTGTGTCTTCAGCCTCTGCCATCCATGATCTGCAGAGCTTGATTCATTTTCCCTTTGACTCATCTAGATGTTGGTGTAAAGGGCGGTGATCCCAAGACTGCCCAGAATACAAATTCTCGAGACTAACAGGAATGTGAACCTGGTCCGATCTAACGGCACCGAATCACAGTGAAACTCGAGTAAACTGGCTTTTCCGTATTTGACTAACCGTATCTCCAAAAAAAGATGATTTTGTCAAGACATTCAAACTGTGTAGTCAAGTCAATGAGAACTTTTAATTGAGACAATGACTTTTATAACAACGAACAAGTTGTTCTATCCACAAGTATTGAAGTACCCTTAGTAACACAAACATATAACATCCGTATTCGTACTACAAAGGCTTCTTGTAAAAATAAATAACATAGATATAGTTGCTTAAAATAATAGCTTATACAAGTACATTCAAGTAAGAAGCAAGAGAATTAATTAAAAATTCTTGAGACTACCTGCAATTGGAATTGAACCTGGTGATTTGGTGCCGTTAAAACAGACCAGGTTCAATTCCCATTAGTCTCAAGAATTTTTAATTTATTCTCTTGATTCTTACTTGAATTTACTTGTTCCAGAATACAAAGAACTGCGAGACAAGATATGGCCACAATGGACCGAACCGAGGCAAGAACTTTGGGGCACTGATCCCTCTTTTCTTCTTGATTAGAAACTGGCTTCACAGCATGCGGGACATTCCCATAAGTGCTCCGCTCCAGCAGCCATCCCAGTGTATGTAGACTCAGAGTTCTGGTCAGGTGTTGATCCCTCTTTCAGTCTCCTGAATTTGTGGTGTGTTTGTTGAATGAGAGATTTCTATCAAAGGTTATCCCAAGATATTTACATTCATGTTCTCTTTCAATGGATGAGCCCATGCAACTGACAGTGTACTTGGCCAGATTATTATTCAAGGAGAACCTAATAACCTTTATTTTCAAGGGATTGAACACAGCGTTGTATGTTCTACACCATATCGACAATTGATCTAGTCCACTGTCAGCGCTATCTGTTTCTGCCCATGTTGTATAGTAGGACATCAGTTTTGAACTCTGCAATGGCTTGAGGTTTGCAATTGAGCAATTTTTAAGGTATACACATTAAACAGCACCGGGGATAAAGGAGATCCTTGTGGCAGACCAGGTGCTATTTTTCTGATATCAGACGTTCAGGATCCGTACCTCAGAGTGACTTTTCTACAGATGTGTTTGTGGCTTTCATATTGACTTGGAATATCTGATGGCAGGTGATTGGTACATCTGGTTGATCTTTGGCAGCACCCTCTTTAGCCAGTTGGTCTGCTTTTTCATTTCTTGGTATTTCAGTGAGAGGGGTGCATGGTTACCCTATACTGGTAAGACAGTTCATTAAGTAACTATTAAGTAGCTTTTGTAAGTCGTCTTTCTGACAAAATCAGAGGTTTGGTTTGTAAAGTGTGTTTTCTTCTTCAGCGTTCGTTCTCAAACTCCTGCAGATTATCAGGATGTAGTTCAGAGAACGGAATGCGTTATGTCATGGTTTACAGCATTGCTGCGATATCTGCACCTTTCGGCCTGACACATCCGACTTCAGCATGGCTTTGGGTCACTGACCCTATATGGGATAGCCATTTCCATCCCATAACCTCCTTAGTCGCCTCTTACGACATGCATGGAAGGTAAACAGTGTTGCTATTCTTTGCTTCCCTTTCACCCCTGGCAACACATGGGCAAGTGTGTTGTCTCAAATGCATGGTTGTGTTGGGGGGAACTTATGGATGCAGGTATAGTCCCCAAAGGGAAGCAATAATCTAGGATCATAACATAACCAGGAATGTAACATATAACTCTTGGCCATCTAGTTCATCATCTTTCAGTCAAATCTGTTGACTCAGCCGCAGTGATAGCACATGAAGCATTCCCGACCACATAGGAGTCTGTCACAAACGGACAAAGGTGCAATGTTCACTTGCATGCATCTCTTCGTCATTTGTCAATATTTCCCAATTTTCCTTAGCTGCACCTTATGACATGCCTGAAAAGAAGACAGTGGTCCTATTCTTTGCACCCTCAATTAGAAGTCCAGGCCCTGGTTGCCATACAGGCGGAAGTGATCCTTTAACTCAAAGTAACTAACTGGCTGAAAATCTATCTACCCGGTATCTATTCACTAAACCATTTGTTGCCTTCCAGCGCCATGGGTAGAAAAGTTTTCTGGAGACGGCCCTCGTGTGCCGAGTATATTGTGAAATTTGTCGCCTCTCTTATTTCAGTGGTACATTGTTTTTGTAGTTGGCCTCTAGGTCTGCCTTCACTGTATCTGTGTAGATAACTTGCTGTGGTATGCTGTTTGATAGTAGTCTGCAAACCATCTAATCTGTTGTCTTTTAATATATTCCAAGATTGGGGTGGTGACGGTTTTTTGTCTGTCCTCATTCCTCACTCTGTCTCTTAGTGATATTCCTAGGATTCTGTGTAAGCATGTCATTTCAGCTGTCACAATTTTACATTTGTCTTGTACTGTCGCTGTTTGGATTGGTATCACAGCACTGGCATAATTGTTTTGAATAGTGTTATTTTGGTGTTTTTTACTACATCTATTGTGTATTTCTTTGCTGCTCCAGCCATCTGTTGTTATATTACTTCCTAAGAATATGAATCTTGTCACCTAATTAAGTCTGTTGTTTCCAATATATATATATATATATATATATATATATATATTGGTGTTTCTTTCTGTTCTTCCTATCTTCATGTTAATGGTATGTTTCATGTAACCTAAAAATTAAAAGCAATAATTGGTGAAACTGAAAGTAACAATACTTTTGAGAGATTAGTTTAAAGAGAAACTGTGTGAGGGTTAATGGTCTAACATGTAACTGTACACAGTCAGCAGATTATTTAAAAAAATGTTTATGAATTTTACACATAAAACTATGGAGTATGCTTATTGAATCCATGGTTTTTGTTTTATTTTGTGTGTAACTTATGAAGAACTGCAATGAAATAATAAATTTCAGAAATCAAAATACATAAACCACAACAGATCAGTCAACTTCAAAAAATTATATTCTCAAGGAAACTTCTGGATGCTCATTCATGACAAATGAAACTAACTAATGAATAGAGGAGAGAATACCATCTTTATTAACACTGACGTACAATCAAACATGATATCAATTGTCTGAAAATGAACAATTTCTGAAAATATATAAAGCCCGACAGTCAAATTCTGAGGTCCACCAATGATTATATTTAGTCATACTCTATGCTGACCACATCACGTTCCTCTATCACCTCAACAAACGGCTTATTTTTTAGACCAGCTGAAAAAATAAATATTTTAAAACATGTTTGAAATACAGGCTATGATGAAAAGTGTTAATTCTAAACACAGATTTAATGTTATAGATCAACTGATATTAACAGTAATATCAGACTACAAATTGCAGTGCACAATAATCTGCCTTTGTTCTCAGACTCCTGTTATAGGATGTTCTCAAAATCCTGTTATAGGATGTAGTCCGGAGCACGAAATTTGTTGTCATGATTTACAACTTGACTGCAATAAATGAACCTTTCTTCTTCTTCTTCATTGTTCTTCAGTCAGATATCAGGTTACAGCACCAATAGCTTCAATGAATTGTGTGATTCGCTTCAGGTCATCCATGGAACCCCTCAAGTCTGGAAGCAGTGCCGTCTCAGTAGGCCATATTTTCTCCCTCTCTTCTTGGTAGAGTTGACAGGCATGAAGAATGTGTTCTGCAGTCTCTGGGCTCAGTCCACAGTTGCACAGGTCTGTCTCACCAATCTTCAGCTTTCGGAACATGTGACTTCTCAGTCTGTTGTGACCAGTTCGTAGTCTGAAAATGATGGTTTGTTCCTTGCGTGACATTTGGTGGTAGGGGTCATTTGGTTCTGCAGTTGGGTGCATTTGCTTCCACTTTTTCTTATATTCTGCTTTCAACATGGTCTTACTTTCATAGTACGTATTATCATTTTCTATTTGTTCCAGTGATCCCCCTTTCCTTGCCAGGAGATCAGCTTTTTCATTTCCAGGTATGCCACAGTGACTTGGGATCCACTGCAGTACTGTTTCTTTGGTGGTACTGCTGAGGTGTAGTAAGCAGGCCGTAAGTTCATTTATGCTCGTATTCTTTGGATCTTTCAATGCCTGCAATACTGATTTTGCATCCGTTAGAAATACTACATGTCTGTTGTGACTCGGCAAGCAATTCATGAGCATTTTGGCTGCCTCTATTATGGCTTCCATTTCTGCTTTGAAATTTGTGGAATGTTTGCCTGTGGGTATGGATTTCTCTAAATGAACCTTTTAACCTAGAGACTTCAGCATGACTTCCAAGTCACTGACATTTTACGGGGCGGAACAAACAACATTCACCCCTAGAACCTCCTTAGGACATTAATTCCTATTCTGTTTCCCTTTGGACCCTGGCAACACAAATGATTATTTGCATACTTCTGTTCTCATTTTTCATACTCCTGCAGATTAGCAGGATGTAATTCAGAGAATGGAATGCAGTGTGTCATAGTTTACAGCTTGGCTGCGATATCGGTGCCATTCGACCTGCCACATCCGATAATCCATCTATGGCATGAGACGACAGCCAAAACCACCCCCAAAAACCGTTGGTGCCTTTTATGACATGAATCACAAGCCAGTGTTGGTATTCTTTGCTCCTCTTTTGGGCATCAGCAACACCCAGGCAATATTCACATTCAAAATGTATCCAGTCTTTGTATACCTTTCTTTGGATGCTCATTTCTCATATGGTTTCCTTCAGCTTATCGCTGTCAAGTGCTTGTAGAACAGACACTGCATCAGTAAGAAACATCACCTGTTTAAATTTGCTGGTATTTTTTATCATTTCTGCAGCAGTGCTTTGAGCCTGTACTTCCACATAGTAGTTAGAAAAGAAGGTTCCAGTTGGTGAACATGTGGATTCATTTTCTATTTCTTGACATTTTATGTACACTGCAACATCTGTTTTTCACTGCTTCAGTTGCTGATCCATCAGTATATATACTTGTATCTACGCTTCTTTGTGGTAAACAACTTTAATAATGTTGCACAATATTGTTTTAAGAAAACATAGCAAAAACACATGTTGCAAGTTATAACTCTCACCTGCTGGAGATTTGATGAGATGAATATTTTTCTCAACCTCTTTTTTGTCACTTTCCTTTCTGAGTTCTTTTCCTTTCTTTAACCTACAAGGACATCAAAATTACCATAGTATTTATTGAAGTTTATATTTGACAAGCTCTATAATCACATTCTATTGTAGTCACCTGGGGAAGGATAATATAGTCAATTAAAAAATGAATAACACAAGTCAACACACACATGGGAGAGCAATTCAGTAAATGTTTTATTAGTCCCCTAATAACACTCTTCTATTCCTATCACAATCTCTAAGAATGTTGACTGCAGGTTCTTGTCCGTGAAAATGGAACACGTAAATAACTCCAATCCCAGTCTTAATAAATCCATTATAGTGTCAAATCTCAGTTCTAGATCAGTGTTGATTTATCAGTCTCTTTTTATCAGGAATGCAGTTCAATTTCATACACACAAGTTAAGTGCCAGAATATGAAATGTGTTAAATTTTCTACTTTGCTCTGTACTTCTAGCTGAGAAAAATCATGTAGGATTTTGCTTTCGGACTATCATAATTAAAAAATGCAAGCAAATTTAAGTTGTGTTTTTATGTAAATAACATGCTTATATAAAATATACGATGACAAAAAAGCATATAATGTGAATAGTTGGGCTAGCTAACCTGTTAGCTATGAAGTGGTTTTGTCTCTTGGTTTTGATTTCCTCTATTCTCTTGAGAGCTTTCACTGAAAGAAGAAAATATTATTCATTGACTTATGTCATGTTCACAGCACATTTTAGTTCCAGTATATGCACAGATCAACATTCATTGTGCAGTCATGTACCCAAGAGCAACACTAATGATAATTCAAAGATATGCTTTGAGGGTAAATGGACGATGGTCCGTGGGTGCCTTGTAGAGGGAGGCGGATCCGAGCTTTATTACTAGAGACAGGACATTTAAATAATCAAATTTTATGACTACATATTTTTTTAAACCCTTTAATTAGTGATCTGCTCATGTGTTGCTGTGACCCGAAAGCAGAATAAGGACACAGTTACGTCATGCATAGGTCGTAAGAAACAACCTTTTTACGGCAATAATAAATGCATCGATCGAAGCCCAATTACGGCAGCCATTTTGTAACTAGGGCTACTGTGGAAGAATGACATAACCAATCACTAAAAACTTGCGATTGGCACAGAATTGTTAATGTTTGAAATGTAGGCCCAGCTCCTAGGCAACTATCCAAATTGTAATCAATTTTTAGAAATCAAAGTCAGTAGACCAAAGCATTCTGTAGGATGGTGACCAGTTAACGCCAAACCTAGTTCACATAACAAAGAGCTTGATACTATCTGGTAAAATCAGTTTCCAAAAAGGATCTTGTTTTTCTACAATTTCGATAGCACATGCCTCGGTATCTTTGCATAGTACATTAAAGAATGACTCATGTAGAAATAGTGAAAGATAAGCCTAGTCCTACTAAAAAGCAGAGTAATCTGGATCAATGTCATTTGCAGGACTTGATTCATGAAATTGTTTAATATTAACATCAATTAGTTGTTTTGACTATTCTCTATGCTTACTAGCTCTAGGATGTGGTGGAAGACCAACAGATCATCACCCACTTTCAACTCCCAAATCTTGAACTAATTCTCTGCCGAAGACGGATGTGTCGGGCCATTGGCGCAAATAAAACGTCTAAACAACGCATTTCCATTCTCTGGACTACATCCTGCTGGAAATATAGTAGGACCATTGTCCTGTTACAAGAGATATCCAGCGGAGATTAAGAATGAACGCTGAAGAAGAACTAATTCATCATCAATGTCTGATTCACTCTCATTCTCTAAATTCCATAAAGAATTTCTGAGTATATCAAACCTGTCATAGATAGAAAATGACAGTCTTATTTCTACAAGTCCATAAAATATTGTCACAAAGAATTGCTGGCCCTCATGAGTAACAAGCACACTACAATAGTCGAAACCGCTATGATACAACAGAAAACAGCAATTCCTATTGAGATAGTTATTAAAAATAACTTGTCTGGGGAAATCATGGTGTGTAAACATGGCAGCAAGCGTGAAATACAGATATAGACATCGTAGATGAGTTTTTAAATCATGAAATATCAATGATTTTGAACGTAATATTGTACATTATATAGAAATTTATGTAATCTAGGCCTAGCATTATGATCTGTAGCATTTTCCACTTGAAATAACTCTGGCTTTCAAATTCCTTCAGAAAGTGCAAACATTCATTACATGTCAACATCAAATTTTGCTTGCACCCTTGGTAATTGCGTATAAGTACGCTCTGGATTTCTGGCCAGCAAGGTTTTAAATGACTGCAGATTAGTAGGATGTTGAAGAACTACTGGCCCCCATGAGTAACAAGCACAATACTTTGTTCATTCTTAAAATCATGAAGAACTACTGGCCCCCATGAGTAAAAAGCACAATACTTTGTTCATTCTTAAAATCATGAAGAACTACTGGCCCCCATGAGTAACAAGCACAATACTTTGTTCATTCTTAAAATCATGAAGAACTACTGGCCCCCATGAGTAAAAAAGCACAATACTTTGTTCATTCTTAAAATCATGAAGAACTACTGGCCCCCATGAGTAACAAGCACAATACTTTGTTCATTCTTAAAATCATGAAGAACTACTGGCCCCCATGAGTAAAAAGCACAATACTTTGTTCATTCTTAAAATCACGAAGAACTACTGGCCCCCATGAGTAACAAGCACAATACTTTGTTCATTCTTAAAATCATGAAGAACTACTGGCCCCCATGAGTAAAAAAGCACAATACTTTGTTCATTCTTAAAATCATGAAGAACTACTGGCCCCCATGAGTAAAAAAGCACAATACTTTGTTCATTCTTAAAATCATGAAGAACTACTGGCCCCCATGAGTAACAAGCACAATACTTTGTTCATTCTTAAGCAATTGTACTTCTCCCTCTCAACAGAAACATGTAATGATCATGAACAGTCTGAGAAGTGTCCACTGTCTGTTACTATAATTTTTCAGCACGTTATACCTCCTATAAGCTATACATTGACATATAAATATTTCAATTTGTTTTTCATAAACATATATGCACATACTAGTTGCATTAATCAAATAGCAGGACTAGGTATTTTAGGAATGCACCAAATACTGAACTGTGATGCTAGAGCAGTTGCCACTGAAAAAAAATGTAGACATATTTAATGTACCAGATGATCAAACTCAGGATTGTAAGATCTGTGGACTCAAAAATCATTATGTGTTTTGAATTGACAGATTGACTGAAAATTTATAAATATCTCATTTGAGCCTGATAGCACTACTCAGTATTCAATACTTGAGAACATATTTTGCTATCCACTATCTATTTTTCTTTGTTCGCTCTCTAACAACCAACATGAAAGTTTGCGTGATTTCCATTGGCGAGCATGAAGTACATTGTGCTGCTGGTTTCACAGCAGAGCTGCGTTATTTGGCACTTTCTGGCTCAGAACATCCATTTTCGGCACGACATGCTATCCACTAGTTCTTTTTGCAAAAGATTAAGAACTAAAATGTTATTTCTCACAAAAATATACAACTTATATAATAATAAGACATAATCTGTAGGGGAGCCACATTGGAAACAGTACAAAAAGTCCACCAAACACCTGTGTCCTCAGCCATTTGGAGGAGTGTAGAAAAATCATGCCCACACCCTTCCATAATGTTATCAATTCAGGATTTTCTTTGTTTTCCCTTTCACAATCGACTGTTCCTTGCAAAATAGTTTTAGAAAGTGATTTGTGTCTTGTTATATGTCCAAACCAAATATTTTATGTCATTTCACCACTTTCATTAGACAAAGGCGTTGGACTTACATCGGCCATGTTCTCAGAATGAACAGCCTAAGAATTCCCCAGCAGTCACTATATTGGGTGCCACCTGGAGTAAGAAGAAGAGGGAGACCTAGAGAAACTCTACGAAGAACCATTAATAGAGAAGGCATGTCAATGAACCTAAACAACACACAAGAATTGAAAGACCTGGCAACACAAAGACAGAAATGGAAAGCTATGATTTCTGCCCTATGCACCGGCTATGACCCTAACATTTCACCACTGCCAAAAGTAGTTTTTGATAACCTGCAAGTTTGTTTATTTGCTGCTTGACGAATACATTTGTCTTGTGTGTCAAATCGAAAAATCTGTCTATAATACATTTTCAACAAACGTCTGTAGCTTTTACAGTTTATTTTTATCTTGATTCCCAGTTGTAAACCAGCACCATGGTACAATTTTATAAGTGCTCCACTCTCCTTTTCAGGAGCCATCCAATAGTCTCAACACTCAAATTCCTAGTGAGATGTTGATCTTTGGATCTTTTCAGAGAGGACACACTTTCTCTCCTCACAATTGGTCACCCCTATTTCTGCACATTCTTTTATGTGCATGTTATCTCCCTCAGTTTGTAGTAAATGAATAACTGTAATTAGGCACAACTGCAATTAGGTTGGTGTTATCTCTTTTCAATACTGTGTGACTAACTAAGCATTGACCATCAATGAGTTTGCTCTTTCATTGCCTGTTGACCCCATACTGCATGCATGACCAGGGCAGTATATCAATGTAACACTTGATATAACCAAGTTGTTCAGTATTTTGTGACCTACTTCTTTCTCAAAACACACCTTTCTATGCAACATGCTTTGGGACTCATATTACCTTGCTGGTACATGATCTATGGAGGGCAGTTTATAGTTTACCTGTATTTTGCCATAGGTCACTGTTGTATTTCACAGGGTCATTTCGTTTCATCTCAAATAACATTGATGGATCAACCTTCAATTCTTTCCCTGAAGATTTCCTAAATGCCTTGGTCCATCTTGCTTTCCTAGGATTTTTCTTCTTCTGGAAAAACTTGTGACATTTAGGGCGACAGAATCTAAACCACTGAAAGTATAACATATAAACAAGATGAATTAGAAACAAAATAAAGATAAGCTACTGTCTACTGATTCAATTTCCAGTTCAACCATAAATATTTTTAAATCACCAAATGTTCCTATGTCAACCCAGCCTAAGGAAATGGGTACTATATCTTAGGAAAGTAAAGGTGGTGGGCATTGTTCTGATTACATCATTGCTAGGTATATTGTTGGTCAATTTCAATTAAAAATACAAGTCTAACACCTTGTTCCTCAATGGCATGGAAATAAGATACTTTACTTTTCCTGAGAATCTCTTTATCTATCCATGTTCCTTCAGTGCCGAACATGATGCAAAGGGCATAAACCAGAGCTCTCCAGAAAAAGGTTTGAGTGATGTGATGCTTCTGTGTAATTCCTGTATGTTGTTGAGATCCATGGTCTCTTTGATGGTTGATCTGCGAAGAGTCTCTCTTGGTCTTCCTCTTTTCCTTTTACCATCTGGTACCCATCTTAATGCTTGTAATGGCAGTCTGCTTTCATTCATTCGAAGTACATGTCCTATACAAGTCCATCGTTTTCTTCTTATTGTTGTAGAAACATATTGCTGTTTGGTGCTTTTTCTTACTTGCATGTTTGACTTGAATTCTTCCCAATCAATGTTTAAGAAACGTCTAAGACATTTATTTTAAAATGAGTTCAATTTCCTCTCCAGCACCTTCAACTTTTGTAACCATATGTCAACATGGATATCACACTGAAGTTGAACAGTTGTAATTTGGTATGTTTCTGAGAATACCGCAGGAAAACCAAATTACAATTAGTCTACAGCCTTTAAGTGATAATAGTGATATCGTCTCGATCTCCTCAAGTGAATATGAAAGAGGCTTCTCACAGATGAACCTCTTGTAAGTTGCAACCCCTTTAGCATCATCATTATTGATTAAGACTAGGTCTATATCAGCAGTTCAAGATAGTGGGGTCCCCCCAGTCCAAGTCCGATCATACAAAATGTATTGACAGTTGATTTTCAGACACCATGCAGCAGAAGATAGACAAAAAATAACAAGAAAAGAAATCAAAACATTCTGAAGACAATGGATCAAATATAGAAATTATTATTAATCTATATAGGCTAACACTTTCAATTTCACTGCCATTGATTGACAACTTTTTTCATTGAAACACAAAGTCACTTTCACTGCTAGATGACTTTTGAAGTTTTGCTGTCCATAAATATGCTTTTGTCATGGAGAATTTTGCTGACTATAGGGCCTACATATTTTATTCAGGGTGAGACTTCCAGTTTATTACAAATATTCAAAAATAGCAGACAGTAAGGGATGGTTTGAGTGGTGTTTTTTTCTATGTTTGTTCTCATACTCCTGGTTAGCAGATGCAGCTCGAGGAACTGGTTGTGCTATGGTTATAAATATATATATATCACTATTTAGGCTTAGGCTATAGTCTGAGTTCAACTCAGTTGACAACTAAGATATCTGTGCATTTTGTTCTGACACATTCTACCTCTGTGTGAACTGTAACACTGATTAATCATTAGAAGCACAACTCAATCCCAAACAATATTGTTCCTTAGAACCTGCAAGGCCAGTCAGAGTAATAAGGACTAGACCTATAAATAATTTTCAATTGCAATTGCTTTCTTCTAATGTTTCTTATTCTTTCATGTACTGACAACATACCAGAATCCCCCCCCAAGATAATTCATATTGACTTTGATAGACTCATTGATAATAGTAAGACTAGGGCCTACAGGAAACACAGGGCCTAAATGACAGCAACCTACACTCTACTTTGTAGCAATTTCCAATGACCAAGGCCCACCCCCTTTTATGAAAGTAAGCAGGAGTTCAGTAGGCTGGCTAAGGAAACTAGGACCATTTAACCTTTAGCATGCTGTGTTTACAATTGGGGCAAAACATTTTGCTGGAATTGTGGCATATATTGATTGCTGAAGTCGAAATCCACCGCCCGATTCGGTAAACCCTATACCGAATGAAAAATCTTGAAAAATCGAGATCAGTAGCTTTTTGACAGAATGTTATGGCAACATTGGGAAGAAATTTTAAGACATTTTGTTTGTAATGGCAGATTGGTGCGGAAAACGATATGAAGTGATTTTGACATGGAAATTTGAACAATTAGTAGCCTTCTGCATCGTGACGAAGCAACACGACAGTAAGTCCTGTTTATTATACTATTTCGCCGTCAATAGTGCAATCATCGTGTAAACAGATTAAAATGTGAGAAACCAGTAAGGTAAGTTCTTCGTCTGATTATTAAATTATTCCACGATGTTTCCATTATGTAAAATATAAATAGTCAACAGATTTCACAGATTACAATAGATCAAAAATATGGTAGGTCTAGATCGAGATAGGTATAAATAAATTTCTTTATCACACGTCTCGTATCACATACACACACAAACAAAACTTACACCAATATATGCAGAATTTAATTCTTTATTTATATGTGGAAATATTATTTAAATATCTTAACAACAAAAAAGTTATCGCGATTTCAAAACAGCCACCAACGATTGCGTAACATTTCGAAAACCAATTCCGCAGCACAAGAAAAATTGCGTAATTGTTAACACAGCATGCCTAGCCTAAGTTAATTTCTCAAAATATTTCATAGAAATAGAAATTTAACCTGCACATTTGTGTATTGATATCATCAAATTGTTTTAATTGGTAGGTGACAATTCTACAACGTCCATTAATTATAATTAAATGAATTATTCAAATGAATGGTCTAAATTCTAAATAATTATGACGGGGGGGGGGGGCGGAGAGGATTCACTTAGGTTCTATTCATTTTTTTGTAACATACCATATCCGCACTATTTTTCTATTTAAAACATTAATAGAATTAAATTATAAGTAACAATATATAAGCCACTCCTGACAATAATAATAATACAATCAGCAGTGATCAGCATGTGGACTTTTGTGTGTTGCAATTCATGAACCCCAGTATCCGAGTATGGCTATGGGTGGGTTTAATATTTGTTTTCTTTACTGTTTCACACTTACCATATTATCGTTCCTAACAAATGCCATACCGTGCCCTGGATAAATTGGCCCAGAACAGACATAGCACTTAAAAACCCTCATTTCCACAAAGAAAGTCACTGAGACTTTGCTAAAATGTGGACGGTACAATATCCGAAGTATTGAGTAACGAGAAAGGAAGCGGAAGCACTTCACACCATAGTTACCACTCAGAATTATGAAATAGATTTCAAGAAAAAAACGCTCAACGTATAGAAAGGCCTTATGATAATGAAATAATCCCTTTAGCTAAAAGCAGGTAGAGCTTGACAGCTTAAAGGCAAATCACTGGTTCTTTTCAGTTGTGTAAGTGAGGTGACACCCGTACTCATATAAGGTTGTCTCAAAGCATAGTTGTGTAAAGGAGGTTTATTGAATTGTGTTTAGTTCCCGGTGGGAAGCATTCCAGTGTGTCGGTATCCGAGGATTACCACTTCTTTCTAGGAAAATGGCACACACTTTTGAGCCAACTATCTCATTATTCTATCAGATTAGTTGACCCATCCTCAGTGACAGAAAATATAGTATTTCTCGTCACACAGAAATCTGTCACAAAGGGACAAAAGCAGAAAAATACACTCTTTCGTGAACTAGGAGCTATCGCAGAATAGTCAAGACCAACTAACATGGTAGTATTCACAGACTGCGTGTATTTATTAGAAACACTACAAAACAACAAAAATAAAAGTATAATCCACACAACTAGACTAGAACTAAGAAATATCAAAGAAAGCTCAAATATAATTCTTAAATGTGACTACATACACATTTGTGAGATAAGAAAACTGATACCTTGACAAAAACGGGAGAAAAATGAAACAATTAAACTTTCCTTTTATCATTCAGTAAGACTAAATCTCTAATCTTCAAACGTTTACAGCACAGTTGAAGAAATATATGAGAACTGTTCTTAAAATGCATCATGTTCTTAAAATATATAAATTACATATGTCTCTATAGACCATCATCTTTATTTCAACTTAGAACTGGCCACTGCAGACGACAATGTTATCTGTGTCAGATCATGGTGGTCCACACAAATGAATGTCCATGTGGCACTGATAAACAGAATTCCGAACACATACCACAAGACTGTCCAGATTTAAAAGAACTGAGAGGTAAGACATGACCACACTGGACTGAGCTGAGATACAAACTTTGAGGCAGTCGTTTTGACCTGGAGAAGACTGGAAGCTTTGTCTTGGCGACTAGCCAGAAGATCATTTCACATAATCCTTCCATTGTATTGAGGGGGCCACAAAGGGGAGAAACGAATAGCGACACTGTTACCTGCCAAACATATTGTACAAGGCGACGAAGGGATTTTGTGGTGGAGTTTGCTGTCCCCTCCTATATAGGGTAAAAGTGAACTGCAATCTATGCCGACGTCGTATGTGTCAGGCTGAGAGACGCAGATATTGCAACTAAGCTGTAAACTATGACACAATGTATTCCGTTCTTCGGACTAAATCTTACTGATCTGTAGGAGTTTGAGAACAAACGCAGTAGAAGAAAATTTGCATCATTCTGTTATCAGAAGCTTAGAATGTTCATGTTTAACCCCACAGCCCATAATTGCAATAAAAGTAAAATAAACCCTACTGAGAAAAGTTAGTGCGCGCCAATGTTGGTGGTATTATACAATAGGTCAAAGCGACCCAAAAAAATCATGCTGTAGTTGGATATGCTGAGCGAAAATTCTAGATATTGTAGAAAAACTTGTCACAGTCACAAAATACATACTAATTTCTGCAGCTCTGTGTATTAATTCCTGAAAAATTTATTTGTAAACATGTTCATTGGCTGACCTTGATTGGTATAAAAAAATATTGTTTTGAATTTGTTCTCAGGTGTCTATTGGTTAACAGAATGCAATCTGGAGAACGGAATGCTTTATGTCATAGTTTATATCTTGGTTAAGATATCTGAGACTTTCGGCCAACTTCATACATATGAAGACTTGTGGGTTGCTTGTTCTACAAGAGAATGTTATGTCACGTCGATACCCACTAGAGGACACAGGTTTCTGAAATGTGTACCATATCCGATCACAAATAAGTAATAAATAACTCTACATTCGTCATTGCAAATGTATATTATCTGATTACAGCCCTTACTATATAATATTTTAAAAGTATTTGACACCAATATGTTTGTTTGTGTGAGAACCCCAGAAATTGCGAGCGATTAGCTCTTACTTTCTATGTGTATTGGTGTGGTTTTTCTGAGCTTTATTTCATACCCAGGAGACTGGGTATAATGTTATTTAAAATTATAAAATGTTGGTGTCGTTTTCAAACTCATCCAGATTAGCAGCATATAGCCCGGAGAATTGCATGCATTTCGTCTTAACTTGCAGTTTGTCTGTGATATGTGTTAATTTTGACCTGTTACATGGTAATTTTTTTATTTGTTCTTGCACGATGACTATGTTTTTTGACTTGAAAAAATAAATAAATCCAGAATGCAGAATAAAACGTTCAGTTTAGCTGGCACCTCGTCTTCTCGCACCTTGAGTAACATGTTTTACAAAATTGACAAATCTGCATCCCTAAAAACAGATGGAAGTTTTAGCCAAGATTTCGAATGCGTATATTCTCAAATTACTGTGAATATGAACTGGTCGATCGCTATCGAGAACCACAACTATTTAACACTAGTACATGCCATGAAGTATCAATGCTAGAACGACCATTATGCCTACTTGTAAATATAAATAACAAATAAACAGAAAATGGTTGCTTCAGGTGTAACATGAGTGAGTGAATAATACAGAAGGCAATGTGCGAGGTGAATAGGTTCAAGCTTAATGGTCTTGGTTTAAACCTCGTTTATTGTCTTCTGATTTTACTATAACTCATCGATGCTTCCTAATTATATTATGGACGAACTCCACAGTTTCTAGAAAATTCTACTTCGGATCCATACATCTTTGGTTGCCCGACACATCGTGCTTTAGCATGACTTTGATTTGTTTACTTTAAATTTCTAAGAAATGGAACAACAGACTCCAACCGCAACCACCGTAGTCACATATAACTGTATGCAGGACGGGTCACAGTGTGAATATTCTTTGCAACCTCTTTAGGACCACATCAACGAATGGACGGTACAGCAATCTGTCTCGGTGGCAGATGGGCTAAGTGAGACAATAAATTAGTTTCGCCAGTTTGGACTTAGTTTCTACGTCTGGTCTAGTCAGCGCATTGCATTCTTCGGACTACATCCTGCTAGTCTGTAGGAGTTTGAGAATGAACACCAAAGAGAAACATCAACAAGAATATCCTCTTAGGAATCGCCATTCCGCTATTTGTATAATCTGTAATGACGTCAGATTAAGGTAAAGGCTAGTTCGTATTTTTAGTTAAAGACCGACAATGAAGAATTGCATAATATTTGCACTATGCGTGATTCCACTAGTTATTTATTATAAATAAATATAGTCGCAGGAAATAAATAAAGATAATCGCAGGTTTATATTTCTTTGGAAAGATATCCGTTCTTGAAGCCAGAAAGTTTTGGCTTGCGTATCACACATCAGAGCGGAAACATTCATTGGTTGCTTAAGAAGACCACTATACAGTGACTAGTGCGACACTTAAAGGTAATAGTTTTCTTTGATTTATCGAGTTGTATAATTATATATCCAGTACTTTTCAACATATACCTAGAGCATATCATACAGGAGACACTACATTATCACAACACGTCTATATTTATCGGAGGCCGTCCTATTTGCAACTTGCGTTTCGCTGATGATATTGATCTATCTGGGTCAGAAGAAGAATAACAAGAGTTAACAGCAAAGTTGGAAAAAGTTACGAGCAAGTAAGTAATGTAAATGAACACAGAAAAAAGCAAGATCTTGATTAACAGCGGAGACACAGAAGAACATATCTCCGTCATGATGAATTGATATACGTTTGAGCAGGTGAATACTTTCAAATACCTCGGATCTAAAATATGCAGCGATGGAAAATGCAAAGCAAAATTTAAAATAAGGATGGAGATGGTTTTAGCGTCTATGTCAAGGCTAATGGTAATTTGGAAAAGCAACATTAGTGTTGGAGTGAAAGTCAAACTGTATTTTTGTAATTTATTTTTGTACAGCACAACAGCAAGCAGCTGTAAGTCATAGGTGCTTGCTGTTGTGCTGTACGGTTGTGAGAATTTGACACTCACTGCGGACATGGAGAGACGATTACTGACATTCGAGTACAAATGCTACAGACGAATTCTACGAATTTCCTACAGAGAGCATAAGACAAATTTGCACGTAGGAAATAAAATAAGACATGTATGCAAGTGTACAAGAACTAATGCTTTCAATAGTGAAACGACGAAAACTTGCATGGTTTGGACATGTATGCAGACATGATTCCTTATCAAAAACAATACTGCAGGGAACTGTCGAAAAGGGGGAGAAGCAGAGGAGGGCAAATACAGATATGGACAGACAATATCAAGGAATGGACAGGACAAGATTTTTCCTCATTCATCCGCATCGTTGAAGATAGAAATCGCTGGAGGACTGTTCTTAAGCATCCAATGTGGTACCCCTACGAAAATGACAGGTTACGGGTGTATATATATATATATATATATGTTCGACGTGTAACAGCTGCATATTCTATGACAACTTTGTGTGTATAAATATTGTTTTGACAAGTGGTACATGTGATACGACTGTTTCCTGGTTGTTCCTAATTTTGCAAGTCCGTAGTTGTGTGGTTTCGTACATTTTCTTAGTGTACAAGATTCTATTGCATTAACATATTATGTTTGAAGACAATCTATTTAAATGTTCTAAGGTGGTTTTCTGAAGATCTTAAGTTCACACCATATTCATTTTTCTTGCAGTATTATTTCTTAGTTGTTATTGTACATTAGCTTACTAAGTAATTCTCTTGCCTTGTCAGTTCTACTAATATACATGTTTACTAATGCTGCTAGATTATTTTGTCCTTGTGTATTCTATACAATACACTTTTTCATCCTTCTTTCCAGATCACTGTTGCAGCTTATTGTCACAATCTACTATACTGTCACATTTTACCATACTCTCATGATCTGTCATATTGTTATTGTCTAACATATTGTTATTGTCTGACATATTGTTATTGTCTGACATATTGTCATGGTCTGTCATATTGTTATTGTCTTACTTGTTGTCATGGTCTGACATATTGTCATGGTCTGGCATATTGCCATAGTCTGTCACATTGCTATTGTCTGACATATTGTCATGGTCTTGCATATTGTCATGGTCTGTCATATTGTTATTGTCTGACATATTGTTATTGTCTGACATGTTGTCATAGCCTGACATATTTTTGTCTAACACAATGTCATGGTCTGGCATATTATCATATTATGAGATTTTATCACAGTTTTACATATATCATTACGGTCTGACATATTGTCATAGTCTGACATATTGTCATTGCCTGACATATTGTTATTGTCTAAAATATTGTCATGGTCTGACATATTATCATAGTCTGACATATTGTTATTTTCTGCCATATTGCCACTGTCCTCATATTGTCATTGTCTACCATACGAAAATTATTGGCAGATAGTTAGTGTCTGCTTTGTTGTCATTATCGTCCATTTTGTTTTGTTTACCATATTGTCGTTGTTCACCATATTGTCGTTCTTCCATAGTATCATTGTTTACTATATTGTCATTGTCATCATATATTGTCACTGTCTACCATATTGTCATGTCTACCATATTGTTATTGTCTATCATGTTATAACTATCTTGTATATTGTCATTTGTTTTACATATTGCCATTGTCCGGCTCTGTGGCGAAGTGGTACAGAGCGCGTCTGTGACGGCAAAGGTACCGAGTTCACAATCGAGGCAATTGTGCCTCCGGACCGTTCAGAAAGCAATGGCAACCTACTGAACGTATTTATATTGCCTAGAAAATCACCATAGCCAACAAATGCTGGGTTGATATCCAGCCAACGTCCTGGATAGGATATGCTACCAATTTTATTGCCATTGTTTACCATATTGTCATTGTTTACTATATAGTTATTGTCTACCACATTGTCAATGTCTGCCATATTGTTAATACCTGCCATGTTGTTACTGCTTGCCATAGTGTCATTGTGTATCGTATTATCATCTACCATAGTGTCATCACCATTGTCTGCCACATTGCATTAATACCATAATAACCACATATTCCAGAAAATGTGTTGATAACTCAAGAAACATAATGCTTACATCGAGTGATCCAATCACTTCCCTATCTTAGATGGGAAGAATAAAATTCATCTCACATGGTCAAAGTGTTGATTCAATCAAAAACTGATGTGCACTACCAAGGACAAAAAAAAAAAGGCAGTCGGAGAATTGTATTTGGTATTGGTCATTCTGAAATAGGCACCCAAGCCTTAGGGCTGCAGTGAAATTGTAAACATTTATCGCGTAGTAAAAGAATGAGCGAGCGGTCTATCTGGTTGTGCTAAGGAGAGAAATAACTAAATTATGGAGTATAAAATCAGCACAAAGGATATTCGTGCGAAAGAAGCGTTTTCTGGTGTGCATTTTGTTCTCTCCTTGCAGCAGAATCGATATTATTGTCTAATAGGGGATGCCGCGGGGGGTTATTTATGTCTGGTCTTGGCGACTCCAATTCGGCAAACATTAAGTGCTGCCAAACAATCTGAGCATAATGGCCTGATATGATTGACAATATAATGGCGACATCAACATCAGAGATACGACAAACAACGATCTTGAGGATTCTTTCCATGATTGTTCTCGCCAAGTAAAATCAATACAAATCATTGACCAAAATCGCTGATGTATTCCGTGGCCCGAAAATGGAGCAAATGATAGCAACTCTGTAAATTGCCATTCATGCAAAAGAGGTTTTTGGGTATTCCGTCGAATATAGGGTCGAAGTGATCCTTCTTCTTCTGCGTTCATTCTCAAACTCTACAGATTAGCATGATGTAATCGAGAATAAAATTCGCTGAGTCACATTTTACAGCTTAACTGCGATATCTGGGCATGTCGGCCTGGCACATCTGAGTGAATGGTCTATGGGTAGCTTTAACTATTTATGGAGTGGGACAGCCAACTTCACCCACCAAACTTCCTTAATCGCTTTCTGCGACATGCCTGGTAGGTAACAGTTTCGCTATTTTTTTTTAGTACCCCGTTAACTTATAGGCGAAAGTGATTCAAAGCCGTGCTGAAGTTGAATATGTCACGCCAAAAGTGAAATGTATCTTGTCGAAAGTTAAATGTATCATGTCGAAAGTTAAATGTATCATATCGAAAGTTGAATATGTCATACCGAAAGTTAAATTTATCTTGTCGAAAGTTGAATATGTCATACCGAAAGTTAAATGTATTATGTCGAAAGTGAAATGTATCTTGTAGAAAGTTGAATATGCCATACCGAAAGTTAAATGTATTATGTCGAAAGTTAAATGTATCATATCGAAAGTTGAATATGTCACGCCGAAAGTTAAATGTATCATGTCGAAAGTGAAATGTATCTTGTTGACTATGTCATACCGAAAGTTAAATGTATCATGTCGAAAGTTAAATGTGTCATGTTGAAAGTTGAATATGTCATACCGAAAGTTAAATGTATCATACCGAAAGTTAAATGTATCTTGTAGAAAGTTGAATATGTCATACCGAAAATGAAAAGTTTCATGTCGAAAGTTGAATATATCATACCGAAAGTTAAATGTATTATGTCGAAAGTTGAATATATCATACCGAAAGTTAAATGTATCTTGTCGAAAGTTAAATGTATCTTGTCGAAAGTTGAATATATCATACCGAAAGTTAAATGTATTATGTCGAAAGTGAAATGTATCATGTCGAAAGTTGAATATGTCATAACGAAAGTGAAATGTATCATGTCGAAAGTTGAATATGTCATAACGAAAGTTAAATGTATCATGTCGAAAGTGAAATGTATCTTGTTGACTATGTCATACCGAAAGTTAAATGTATCATGTCGAAAGTTAAATGTGTCATGTTGAAAGTTGAATATGTCATACCGAAAGTTAAATGTATCATACCGAAAGTTAAATGTATCTTGTAGAAAGTTGAATATGTCATACCGAAAATGAAAAGTTTCATGTCGAAAGTTGAATATATCATACCGAAAGTTAAATGTATTATGTCGAAAGTTGAATATATCATACCGAAAGTTAAATGTATCTTGTCGAAAGTTGAATATATCATACCGAAAGTTAAATGTATCATGTCGAAAGTTAAATGTGTCATGTCGAAAGTTGAATATGTCATACCGAAAGTTAAATGTATCATACCGAAAGTTAAATGTATCTTGTCGAAAGTTAAATGTGTCATACCGAAAGTGAAAAGTATCATGTCGAAAGTTGAATATGTCATACCGAAAGTTAAATGTATAATGTCGAAAGTTGAATATATCATACGGAAAGTTAAATGTATCTTGTCGAAAGTTGAATATGTCATACCGAAAGTTAAATGTATCTTGTCGAAAGTTGAATGTCATACCGAAAGTTAAATGTATCTTGTCGAAAGTTGAATATATCATTCCGAAAGTTAAATGTATCTTGTCGAAAGTTAAATATGTCATACCGAAAGTTAAATGTATCTTGTCGAAAGTTGAATGTCATACCGAAAGTTAAATGTATCTTGTCGAAAGTTGAATATGTCATACCGAAAGTTAAATGTATCATGTCGAAAGTGAAATGTATCTTGTCGAAAGTTAAATGGATCTTGTTGACTATGTCATACCGAAAGTTAAATGTGTCATGTTGAAAGTTGAATATATCATACTGAAAGTTAAATGTATCTTGTCGAAAGTTGAATATGTCATACCGAAAGTGAAAAGTATCATGTCGAAAGTTGAATATATCATACCGAAAGTTAAATGTATTATGTCGAAAGTTGAATATATCATACCGAAAGTTAAATGTATCTTGTCGAAAGTTGAATATATCATACCGAAAGTTAAATGTATCATGCCGAAAGTTAAATGTATCTTGTTGAAAGTTGAATATGTCATACCGAAAGTGAAATGTATCATGTGGAAAGTTGAATGTGTCATGCCGAAAGTTGGTTATATCATGCCGAAAGTTGAATGTGTCATGCCGAAAGTTGATTGTATCATGCCGAAAGTTGAATGTGTCATGTCGAAAGTTGATTATATCATACCGAAAGTTGATTGTGTCATGTCGAAAGGCTCATATATCAAAGCTAAGCTGTAAACCTCAACAAGACATTCCGCTAGATACGGCTGTGCACAGATCTATGAAGTGCATAGTCTTACAAATAATGTAATATCTGATCATACTAGAAAAAAACTACACACATCTATCGATGCTTATATATTAAAATATTTGGAAGCATAAAGCAAGAAAATATTTTCAATATGCAGACAACTGAAACATCGTCGGTTATGTCCTGGTGATAATTAAGGACATAATGGCAAAGATTGAAATACAGGATCTGGAATTGTCAATCAAGAGGGAGCAGTTTAGCAGATATAACATATAGTTTGTCGACAATCAGGGGGAACAATCTAAAAATATTGCATAACATTTTTCGACAATCAGGAGGGAACAATTTAACAGAAATAACGTGAAGTTAGAGAATGTATACTCTGCTTATACACGGAGAAACCATTTTGAGATCCATAATGGAAGTAACAATAATATGAATCGGCTGGGTTAAAATAACATATAACTGTTCTGCTGATATTTATTCTGTGCAGCAACATGTGAAAAAAAAAGAATAACAGAATATGAGTGACACAACAGCGACTTATCAGATGAAATACTATTTTTAAAATGAATATTATCTGTAATAGATCTTCACCATTCTTCCTCAGTTGTTGTGATCTTTGACAGACTATTCATCTCTTGATGCTGTTTTCACATTTGATTTTTGCAGATTTTTATTAGTATAGTTTTCTATTTTCACACCCCCCTCCCCCATTTTAGTTTCATGTGAACCTAATTCCCTGAAGTTGCTGCTTGCTTACAAGCGATGTTTTTTCTGCGTTGTATTTGTCACCTGAGCCCACGGCATCTTAACGAATTTGGTGTCGTCATTCACTGTTCTTCTTCAGGTATTTCTCTGTCTTTCAACTCTTCTCTCTCCCCGCAGTTCTAGTTCAGAGCCTGTCTAAACGTATATTGATGTGTTCTCTTCTACAACACATCATTTGAGATAACCTCTGGATGTAATATGAATATTACATGACATAACCTCTGGATGTAATATGAATATTACATGACATAACCTCTGGATGTAATATGAATATTACATGACATAACCTCTGGATGTAATATGAATATTACATGACATAACCTCTGGATGTAATATGAATATTACATGACATAACTTCTGGATGTAATATGAATATTACATGACATAACCTCTGGATGTAATATGAATGTTACATGACATAACCTCTGGATGTAATATGAATATTACATGACATAACTTCTGGATGTAATATGAATATTACATGACATAACCTCTGGATGTAATATGAATATTACATGACATAACCTCTGGATGTAATATGAATATTACATGACATAACTTCTGGATGTAATATGAATATTACATGACATAACCTCTGGATGTAATATGAATGTTACATGACATAACCTCTGGATGTAATACGAATGTTACATGACATAACCTCTGGATGTAATATGAATGTTACATGACATAACCTCTGGATGTAATATGAATGTTACATGACATAACCTCTGGATGTAATATGAATATTACATGACATAACCTCTGGATGTAATATGAATATTACATGACATAACCTCTGGATGTAATATGAATATTACATGACATAACTTCTGGATGTAATATGAATATTACATGACATAACCTCTGGATGTAATATGAATATTACATGACATAACCTCTGGATGTAATATGAATATTACATGACATAACCTCTGGATGTAATATGAATATTACATGACATAACCTCTGGATGTAATATGAATATTACATGACATAACATCTGTATGTAATACGAATATTACATGACATAACCTCTGGATGTAATATGAATATTACATGACATAACCTCTGGATGTAATACGAATATTACATGACATAACCTCTGGATGTAATATGAATATTACATGACATAACCTCTGGATGTAATATGAATATTACATGACATAACTTCTGGATGTAATATAAATATTACATGACATAACCTCTGGATGTAATATGAATATTACATGACATAACCTCTGGATGTAATATAAATGTTACATGACATAACCTCTGGATGTAATATGAATATTACATGACATAACCTCTGGATGTAATATGAATGTTACATGACATAACCTCTGGATGTAATATGAATGTTACATGACATAACCTCTGGATGTAATATAAATGTTACATGACATAACCTCTGGATGTAATATGAATATTACATGACATAACCTCTGGATGTAATATGAATGTTACATGACATAACCTCTGGATGTAATATGAATGTTACATGACATAACCTCTGGACATCCAATGTAAAGTAAAAGACGGAGACATCTAGTTATAAATGTCTGAAATTAGGATGTGATATTCAGGTTTACATATTGTCAACTACTAAAATTATCTTTTTTTTTCAATTAGCATAATTTTCTATTTTTAACTAGTATGGTTTTTTTAAATTTTCAACTTGCATAGTTTTCTATTTTCATCTAGCAAAATTGACTATTTTGAATTAGTATAGTTTTCAATTTTTAAGTAGTATAGTTTTCTATTTTCAAGTAGTATAGTTTTCTATTTTCAAATAGTATATTTTTATATTTTCATATAGTATAATTTTCCTTTTTCCAAATTTCCATATTTGAATATGTTGATTTACTTCAGAATGAGCCTATATACTTTGATTTTGCATTCTGGGGTACACTTATTCCTTGATATTACCACTGCTTCAGTTTTTCAGAGATTCTTACTAAGCCCTTTGTTTTGACTTTCTTTTGCAATGATATTCATAATTTCTTGTAATTGTGTTTCATTTTCTGCCATCGAAACTGTATCATCAGCACTCCGGCTCTGATATTCTTGTCATATCTTGTATAGATCTTTTTATTATTTCTCTGTATGTATGTCCTTATGATTCTTGAAGACGATCATTAGGCAGAAAGAAGCAATACTTTGAACATTTTCCTAGAAATTTGACTTTTTTAAAGCGACCATGTCACAGCAACAGAACATTAAACATATCATGTATACTTTGAAAGTTCGGATGACATCACATATCCTTGTCTCCTGGGGGGGGGGGGGGTTAGACCATCCCCTACCAGGCACGTTCACGTTGCGGATAGTGGAATGGCCTCCAGATACGGAGTCTAGCTACCCTCCATATCTGGTGGTTGGCTGCGATATGAGCCAGATCTGTGGACGAATAAGCAGTCGCGGACAAACTGGCAATGTTGCTCACCAAGACGGGGTGGGATATCAGGTGGCACTGATATCTCCACTGAAATATCCCATACGTCCCGTGACTGGCAGCATCAAGCGAGTATAAGCCGGTATAAGCTCAAGCCAACAGTCAACAGCTAGGGTCCCCAGCCTGGCGCGTCCCGTCAAATTTCTAAATACACAAGGGAGAAGAAGTCAGAAAAATTCCCCTTAGGCACCAACCAGCCCCATCTCGTAAGTAAAAAAAGCAGGAAAACATAGAAGACTCTAACTACGCTGGACAGGTAACGCTCAAGATTCCGGAAAGACAGGCCACCTAGGAGATGGAAAACTCAACACAAGGCCTGGGCAGATGGTGCTCATGAGCCTTGGAGGGCAGACCTCTAAGAAAAGTAAACCTAAAAAAATATATGGCGGAAATTGGATGCTCTTGACCATATCGCACATAACAAAGAATCTTTAAATCGACTGCGGCATTTGGCAGATTGTACGACCTGTAGGGGAAAAAAGCATTAGTCTTGACACATAATTAAGTCTATTACGACATTGAGTTCATTACATAGCTATACTCTTACGCGACATGGACAGAATAGAATCCTGACAGTGTATAGCAGACACGCCAGTGTATTAAATCACTTCTACACATGCTGTGTCCATAGACTTCTCAAGATGAATTGGCAGAGTAACTTATACTGACATTTTCACTAGAGCCAATATTCCAAGCATTCATACAATGCTGAAGAAGGCACAACAGAGGTGACCCAGACAGTATGCGCAAGCCTGACACACGAATCCTAAAAGAGATTCTTCTTCTTCTTCTTTCGTTCGCTAATAATGTCTATCTCTGCAGTGTTGTTTCTTGTATAAATTGGACAGCGTTTTCCATTTCTTGTTTTGTACCATAAAGTTTAACATTCATTGGTGTATCAGAAGGCCAGTATGTGCATCTTAATGTGTCATAGTTTGCACATTCTTGAAGGATATGTTCTGAAGTCTGATTGACTTGTCCACAATTACACTTTGCTGTTGTGCTAATTTTAAATTTTGTATACATATGGCTATTTAGTCTAATGTGTCCAGTTCTCAGTCGAAATATGATGACCTGTTCTTGTCTGTTAAGTAGGTGGTAGTCGTCCCGTGGCGGTAAGTTAGGTTTTCGTTGTGCCTTTATCATGGATTTCTTTTGGTGATAGCTGATTGGTACATCCGGTTGCTGCATGTTAGCACCTTCCTTGGCGAGTTGATCAGCTCTCTCATTTCCTGCTATTCCACAGTGTGATGGAATCCATTGCAGTGTAACTCTACACCTATTTTGTACTATGGACAATACCTCTTTTAACTCTGGAAGTTTATTGGATTGTAATGCCTCTAGTACTGACCTTGCATCTGTAAGTATTACAATAGGGTGTGGGGTCCTGTCCAATGTTAACAGTTTCTTTGCAGCTGTATAAATAGCTTTGACTTCAGAGTCATAGTTGTTGCAGTAATTCCCTGTTGGTATACAAGTGGTATCAGTGGTGCCATTTGGGTATTCTAGATGTTTCCTGCTCTTTGTTTTGGTGAAAGTGTAAAAAGGGTTGTTGCTGACTTCTCTATATTGATACCTACACACCATTTGTCAGCCCAATTAGTCAAAATGTCCATGGCTCTCTGAAGCATGTTGGAGGATCTTTTGGCTTATTAAGCAATAGAAGACATTTATCGCCTTGCCAGCTTTCAAGTTCTTCTCCTCTTTTATCCATGTGGTCATAACCCCAGCTTTGTGAGTGACTATTAAAATCTCCACATACTATCAGTCTTCCTCTGTATGGTATTGTGTCCAGGGAAAGGGACTGGTCATTTGGACAATAATAATTTAGTAGGTTGAAGTCTGTGTTCTTGGTCTTTAGTTGAAGGACCTGATATTCTGCTCCTTCCATGTTTAGCTCAGTTTGATGTGCGCTTATATTATTTTTGACTAGGGTTAGTATACCTCCTTTTCTTCTGTCTATTCGATCAGCTCTAAAGCACTGATAACCTGCAATTTTAAAGGCTACATCTTTGCTGAGGTGTGTCTCTTGTATGCAACAAATGCTGACCTGTTCCTTAAGAAGGGTGTTTTCTAATTCTAATTTCTTGCTAAAGCCATCTTTTTTGCTATTTACGCCCTCAGCATTCCAGTGCATTATTGTAAGTGGTGTCTCATTGGTTGGTAATATTTGTTGGTCAGTGATATTACTCTTGTGCCTCCTGGCTCCACAAGGCAATCAAAGAGGACCTCCAGTCGTATGGGGTGGGACCTTTCGAGGTATAGGGCCCGGTGCTACTCCTGCCTGGTGAGTCGTCACAGGGTTAGCACCAAAACGGGGTAATGCAGATATAGACATTCATGTGCGATAATGCATGACATTCTGATTGTTGCGGTGCGCCTTCTGGCCAAATGTCGCTGACTTCAGCACCTTTACTTGCTAGGCAAGACTGTGGTCCTGCCCAAATGTGGGAGGGCCCGGCCAGTCTTAGTTTCCAGCCTCTGCTAGCTGGACTAAGCCCCATCTCCACGCCAAGGAGCTGGCCTCGATGGGGCCTAAAAGAGATGATGTATGTTGAGCTCCTAAAAGTTAAAACAACTGGCCAGTGGACAGAAAAAGGCTTCAATGACTCTCAAAGTGTATCCGAAGAGCTTCAGCATCGGTGTTGTATACGAGAGTCAGTCGCCCAGAATCGCCTAGTGTGGTAAGTAAAAAAAAGTAAAGTAACCCATAGCATTTATTAATGTCGTAGGGGTGTGAGATGTTAGCGATCTCACATTTCACAGGCTCTGCAAATGAGGGCGGTAGCCATCTCCTCTCCCTCGCAGTCTTTACTTCCCGGATTAATCCGGTACCCATTTAAGGCTGGGTCGACCTGGGAGCCGTTGCGATCTGAAAACATTTCCGCCCCAACTGGGGAATGAACCCATGACCACTCATATGCGAAGCCAGTGCGCTAACCACTGCGCTAACGTGGCTCCCAACGCGCTAACGCGGCTAGTGTGGTACAGGAATACCAAAAAAGGTGTACGCATATCTGAGAAGAATCAATTCTCAGAGGCATAGAAACGTTCTATTCGAAAGACAGAAAAATAAACGCAGACGCCCAATCCTGATTGTATGTGTTCCACTTGTGACAGTGGGTTCTATGCCAGGATTGGACTTTTCATTCATCTCTCCGCGCACACCAAAGAGATACAACAACACAAGTCTGAAACTGTTGCTATCATCGTCTGCAATGGATTAAAAAAAACACACAAAAAACTGTCAATACTGCATTTTACCAGTTCAGGCGTTGCAAGGAGGGGATTGAATAGCTGCAATGGATGGATATTATTAACATAAAAAAGGCAATCTTTATTTTATTTCCACATATTAGAGACATAAAATGTTAGGAGAACAGCGGAGATCGAAGACTACGGCATGGTAAAATATTTGATTCTTCAATCTCACCAAAGACGGATGTGTCGGGCCATTGGTGCAAATAAAACGGCGACACAACGCATTTCCATTCTCTGGACTACATCCTGCTAGAAATCTAGTTGGACAATGTCTTGCTACAAGGGAGATCCAGCGGGAGTTTGAGAATGAACGATGAAGAAGAAGATTCTTCAATATCTTGGTATACAACACACACATAAAACACACAAAAAACCCACAACAAACCCATAACGATTCTGATACAAAGAGTTAGTTGTATAGATCTATGATCGCATGCAATAATCGTGTCGGCAATTGATGATGATGTGCTGTCTAGCCTGTTTAGGTTTGTTACGCACCATATATCAATTTGAGGTCAAAGTTGGTTTGTTCCTATATATCCAACCGTGGTTCGCGACGTTATATGCTTTCTAGCTGAATTAATGAAGCATTCAATCTTTCCTATCCTTGTTTATTCTCGTGTTTTCCGTTGGCCAATATTTATATACTTGGAATCGCATGTAAAAAAAAAGTCAAGGCTACTTCAAGTATATACAAAGTAACCAATAGAAAGTATAACAAAAATTTAAAAAAAACAACCTACCGAATGAATGCCTCATTAATTCATCTTGAAGGCATGTACTGTCGAGAGTCATGATCCAACACTGTCTCCAATATAAAACATACTTGCTAATAGGAAATCCAGCCTTTTAGCATGACTCATTTGACTATTGAATGGGAGCAGTCTGAAGCAGGCTGAACATATTAACATATTTAAGTACGTTAATAACATCAGTTGGAAGATGTATTTTTAAAAAAAAGTTAAATTTAAAATTGCTCTGGTAAGGGCATTTTTTTCACAAGATGAAGACCACCCTATGTAATATATCTTTGTAAGTTGAGGTCAGAAAGAGAACTATTATAGGTTATACAGAATCAATTTTGATGTATGGAAGCGAATCGTGGACACTCAACAGATAATAAAATATTATATTGAGCAAGCTAGTAGATAAGGGGGGGGGGGATAATTGAGCAGGCCTGTTTATCCCTCACCCCACCAGCAAATCGAAGCAGGAGTTTTAGTGCTAGAAACTTTTACAAAAGGCGGGTAAAAAATGTCAACCATCCAGTATGGATTTTTCAAAAAGGTCATTCAATTTTGCATTATAGAGAGAACCTGAGACATGAAAACAACGAATGATCCTTTTTTCTTTATTAGGTAACACCCCCCCCCCTCCCCCACTCATCCTTGAAGAGAACATATGTATCGATCCTGATATTGAGGCAGCAGAGATATGGTTTGGTGGAAGAATATACAGTACACCCCGACAGATAAAAAGCGTACTTAAGATATCTGGGAAGAAGTTAATTAAAATAGAGAGATGCTTATCCTTATCAGTAAGATACAGATAATGAGAAGGAGAAAGTTGGAATACAGCGTAACAACAGGCAGGTGGAAGAGTAAGATGGATGGGGGAAGACAACGAGAGAAGTTGATTGACAACCTAGCATCGTGGCATAGGAGAACTGTATCAGAAATGATTGATATCACATGAAATAGAAGGCTTTGAAAAGACATGATAACTAATGCCACACTGCATGGACCATAAGAATAATAATTGAAATTGACTGTTCCCTTGTTTTTCATTCGTTTGTAACACAAAGTATAATCTATTTTTTTTTAAACACGGATATAGGAGTGCGTCAGGTATGTATACTTTCATCAGTGCTTGTAAAATTTATCTTGAGTATATAATGCAGGAGGCATTACAAGATCTCCAGACATCAATAACTTTTTGGGGTAGACCACTTTGTAGCTTACGTTATGTCGAGGATATCGATATCTAGTGGTGAAACTGCGTAAACTTGTTGTGTTTGGACATGTAACGAGATACGACACACTTTATAAAATTATTTTGCAAGGAACAGTCTAGGATGGAAGGAGAAGAGGAGGTAGGAGAAAATATTGGATTGATAACATCAAGGAAAAGTCTCGACGGGATTTTTCTACACTCCTCTGAATGGATGAAGATACATATATTTGTAAAGACTTTTGTGCTGATGTCTCCAGTGTGGCAACCTCGACGAACCTGACAGGTTATGGATCTTATTATTATTATTAAAGTATAATTATAGTGACCAATGAAAACGTGGAAAAAGTCAATTGAGTCATTAAGAAGTCTTATTCAGAAGCTCATTACACAGGGTCACGACATATCACGGTCCAAAGGCGATATCACAGGGGTGAAGTTTTCGGTCGGACGGAATATAAATAGAGTAAACGTCTTTATCTAGTAGTTTGCAAAGAAAATGCTGACATGAGAAACACATTTAAATGAGAAGACATAAAGGACAACCTTTGAACTCCAGCAAAGCGCGCAGGGAGAAGACTTGTGATATACTCGTTTTGTTAATGGCACAATATTCAGAGAATATCACGTGAGCTAGCACAATAAGAACGTGATACATTCAGACAGAAGTGCACACTTGGGAGTTTATAACAATGAGGACAGCAGAATTGTCGATAACAAGGACAATAAAGCGTGTCCCCTGTCATTATTGGTTTATCAAATTATGGGCCATTTTGAGCTTTGGAATTTTTTTGATGCAGAGCTTCAGCTATTTTGCAAGCTGAATGCATTCTCTATGGTATAATTTTTATCTCTTATTTTCTGGGATTTTTCTCTACTTGCCTTAATCTCTTTATTTAGACATTTTCTTCTTGTTGCTGTATAATGTGTGGAACAACTGTAAAAAAAGGTACCACAGCGAAAAACGATAATACAGAGTAAGATAATATTACAGATAATGAAAAATTAAATATATTAACGTTTCGAGTGCTAACCTGTATCTATGTAATTTGTAAAACTACAAGAACTTTAAATGTTTTCCTTTTTTTGGGGTATTTATATCTTTTCGTGAGTTATCAATTCTTTTGGGGTTCGTTCCTAAACTCGCACCCGATTTCTCTTATGTTTCTACATAATGGTTTTGACAATGGTTCTACTAGATTTCCAGCAGAATGCAGTCCAGATAATGGGAGTGTTGCGTTGTCATTTTATTTGCGCCAGTAGCCGGACACATCTGATTTCGGTGGTTATGACTAATACATTTAGTGTTTTTACCAATCCACTAAATGGTGCACGTCTGTAACTATATTGCTTGCAAGTAAACCGTATGAGAGAACTGATTCCCTTTCTTACACACTTCAAAGCTTACCACGACTTCACCGACTTCAAAGCTTACCACGAATGTCACCCTTTGAATATACAGTTGCTACTTCAGAATGGAAACAGTAGTGATCTTAGAATGGAAACACCAATAATCTCTTAATCTCAACATTTTAAATTTACAGTAGGAAATCTTCTTTTTTTTAACCTGTAGTCACCCTGGATCTAAAACTGTTCGTCGAGATTTCCAGGGGCTGCAGGGCCGTAGATAGGGGGAGAGATAGCTAAAAGTAATACAAATTAAAAATATACTTTCTCTGTTTTCGTGGTTTTTTTTACCTTCTTTGGTGGAATACCATTTGGATAAAATTAGTAGCATATCCTATTCAGGACGTGGCTATAAACCCAGTATTTTTGGGCTGTCGTGATTTTCTAGGCAATATAAATACCGTCCGTAGTTTGCCAGTGCTTTCTGAAGGGTCCGGATGCACAATTGCCTGTAGCGGGGAACGAACTCGGTACCTTGACCACAGACGGGCCCTGTACTACTCCGCCATAGAGCCGGACTGGGATAGGAGACCATTGAGATAGGAAGGGATTATCCGTTTTTTTGACATTCTTACCAGAATAAATCTCATGTTATTGCTTTCTTCAAAGGAGGTGAATAAAAATAATCTCATCTACGGGCTTTTAGAGCTCAACAAGGATTCTCAATAAAGCTTCTCAACAAGGATTCTCAACAAGGATTCTCAATAAAGCTTCTCAACAAGGCTGCTCGAGGTTTATTGGTGACTGTCTATAAATTACGTTAATAACTGTTGTTCTAATTTTTGCCCCTCCCCCTCCAACCCGTAAACAATTGCCAAATGGATCAGACCCATTCCATACAAACTCAAATTGGTATGGTAATATATAGGACAACTCCCATATATAGGTTCTTCTTCTTCTTCTTCTTTCGTTCACTTGAAACATGTCTATATCTGTAATTCTGTCTCCTGAATAAAACTCACTGTCTTTTGAAGCCATATATAGGTAATCCGGACTTCCGGTAGTGACGTCCGTTGATGGAGGGTGTTTCTCTAATCAAGTCTGGGTCATTCCGTCGATCGTTGGATTAATCAACTAACATCGTAAAGTTCAAACCGATTTGTGTAACAGAAGTCAGTTCATTCCAATTATTTTTTCATCCAAACGAAGTAAAACAACCAATATTCATACTATTCAAGAACTGCACAGAATAGCTTTGAACAGACAGAATTGGAGAGATTTGACCTCTGCCCTATGCGCTAACTTCAGCGCAAAAGAAAAATGAATGAATGAATGAATGAACAGGTAATCCGCATATATACACAACCCCAATATATGACCCCGTATATAGATCCCCCCCCCCCCAGTTGTTGACAATTCCCAAATATAGACAGCCCTCATACATATAAAGCCACATATAAAGACACCCCAAATATTGCATTAAATTTTGTTGACAATAATTGTCATTATGTAGCAGCCCTAGACAGATCTGTAGCCACCCTCCCCAATTTTTCCATGTTCTTCTTGGCTCCATTCCCTGCCCATTCAAGTTTCCGTGGATGTTCTGTGGTCATCTTAGAGAGCCAGTTATATGGTATGAACTTTCCATCCTTAAACCCATACCCCGTCAGTGTCAAAATTGTACGAAATTGCATTACATCTCAACATATAGAATCCTCAAGCGATGTCTATCCTCAGCGATGTGGATAAGTGTGGAAAAATTTTGACCTGTCCAGTCTTTGATATTGCATTCCCAATGTCTTCTTTGGCTTACTCTGTTACTTCCACATTAAATTGTGCCTTCCAATATTATTTTTTGACACGGAATAATGCGCGCTTTCAAGTTCAAATCAAACACGTTTTCGTTGTCTTGCTATTGAATGTAGTGATTCTTGTTAGTTAGTTATTCCTCTAGGGCCAAAGATAGGGCAGATGTCATATATTTCAATGTCTCGCGTTTCATTGCAATTTGATTTAGGTCTTCATTGTTACTGATACCTATGGTGAAGCTTTCTCTTGTAATAGTTCTACAATGAATTCGTTTCAGTAACACAGATAATGAATTTTTATGATGTTAATGTGTTAAATTAGTGATCAATCAGCTCTTAATTCAGCAAAAAGGAAAAACATCTCTTCATTACTTAAACCGGAACCGGGACTGATTCTTGTGAACACGTCATATTTTCTACTTTATGTCTCATGTAGACAAATCGTTTTTTATGCATGCTATCTATAAGAAACGCGCAAAATTTGTCTATAACATTTATATTCTAAGGCCTGTATATGTCTCTCCATGTCTGCAGTTAGTTTTCAACTCTCACAACTATACATCAAAAATAGAAGGACAGAGTGAGTTATAAATTCTGATCTTCACTCCAATGCTGATGCTACTTTTCCATATTAGATTTAGTCCTGACATAACAGCCAAGGTTATATCAAGTATTGTCTTTAATTCAATTTTGTATTTTCCATTACTGCATATGCAGGATCCTAGTTTTTTTGCAAGTATTCAATTTTTCAACTTTACGACCATTTATCCTGATGTTAATCTGTGTCTTTGTGTCTCTGTTATTAGAAAAGATCGTGTTCTTTTCTGTGTTTATTTCCATGCCGTATTTTCTGGTAACTTTTTCCAACTCCGCTGTTAGTTCATGTTCTTGTTCTGTACCAGAGCCATAAGATCAAAATTATTAGGGAATTGCAAATTTCCAGTATTGAAATGCTTCTTGATATGAACACTTCCAACACTTCCAACACATCCAACACGTACAATGTGATCATAAATATCCATTTCATGTAGAAGCTTAAAACTGGCAATCTCCCCTAGTAACTACAGTGACACGGGACTTCTGTGATCTTATAATACATTCACCATGTTAACTGTAGTCAATAACAATTATAAGAAACTCACCTGCCAGCAGGTCTAACTTTTTTTAATGCCTTCAACTAGCCCAAATAAATTAATGCTCCTGTGCTTTACTGTGTTTGCGTATTTGAGTGTATTTCCTATCACAGGTGGTAACTATTGTCAGACCTATCTCGTGCATGTTATAAGAAACAAAATGCGAGAATGCTAATAGAATCGTGTTAAATGTGGAATGTTGCAGGAAGGTGAATTTGCATGTAATGCATTTATTTGTGTATGCGATATTTTAGTTCCCGTGTTTAATTGATTCATTTTTGTGTTTAACTTATTTATTTTATGATTAAGTTATTAAATGTATGTGTTTAAATGATTAGTTTATATGAGTAATTGATAAATTTATTTCTTTTCTACTTCGAGCCTCCTTCCAGTTTCACTTATATATGTCATGGCGCAACGCTTGCATTTGATGGCATAGATAACGTTGCGGGATACACATGTGAAGCTCTCCTCAATGGTGAAGGTGGCTTTAGGAAATGTGACAGACCGGATCTGGGTGACATAAGCACAAGTGTAGCATTTGCTGCGTTTGCATCTGATGGTGCCAAAACGATTAGGTATCCCAAACTTGATATTCCAAATGTCCTATGAAAAGGCAAGCATGACTATGTAACAGAGAGAAAGTGGAGGAGTCGATAGGACAGCCTTGTTTCATGTTCGGTAGTATGCCAGACAACCCTTCCTTTAATCGTTCACTCAAGAGTGAATAAATACGTTATAGTGCTTTTGTGTGGTCATTGAAATTGGCAGGTACTTAACACCCACAGAAGTGGTGCAGAAAGCTATTGTTGGGATGGTCATTGTTATGATTGAGGAATACCAAGGTGATTACCTGTTTAGACAATTAGGAATAATATCTTTGAAGTCCGGGGAGGTGATGATCGTATAGACGTACATATTTATCTAGATCGCTGGAAAGCGCGATGCAGTCTTAATTTGTTGACATTACCATTGACAGATGGTAGATTGAAAATAATTGACCATAGAAAGAGATTGGATTGTGCAAGTTTACTTGTGACACTTTGTTATTAGGTGTGAAATTCAGTTTGTACTGGATAGAGACGGAGTAAATTAGCTCACACATGCAGTGATTGTTACATCGAGGTGTTGTATCTTGAAGTATCTAAGAAATTACCAGTAGCACTTATTCTTATTTACTCATTTACTTTTATTTACTTTTATGTCGTCCTCATAAATGCCAATGCCATTGTATTGCAGATCCTTAGTTAGACTACTTCAAAGTCAATATTTTATTGCAGCTATTATTTAGAGTTGGAGAAAGTTGAATGTCAGATGTGTGAAAGTCTGGTAAGAAATATATTGTGAATTTATTGTATAAAGTTTGAGGTCTGGATTTAAATACAATCACGCGCATAAGATTAGGAATAAGTATAAATGTGGGAATATATTCAGTTCAGCAGGATTCGGCGGCAGCTGTGGAGAGAGGCTGTTGTGTAGGACAGCTGCCGAAAATACTAAAGCCAGTAACTAGAAACTTTGAGAAAACGTCTCGAATTTGTATAGGATTAGTTAATGTTGTGAACTGAAACTGTGTATCAAAGTCTAAGTTAACAACTAGACCAGAGTCGAGTCGTATAGAACCAAACAAAACGTAAGATTCTTCTGAGAGAAAACCTGTGGGTTGTCAGCGAGGACATACCAGCTCTATCCATAAGCAGCGAAAATAGAGATATGGAAAATTCTCTACACATCCTCGAAAGTAAGCTATACGGTCAACCAACGAGAGTTCGTTAAAAGAAATAACCAGGTACGATATCGTAAGAAGGATACGGCCAGATTCCTAGTTAGATGAGTTAGGTAGTAGCCTACAGTTGAGTGTAGACCTTAACACCTAGCAAGTAGGATTTCTATTGATGTACATAATTAACACCTTTTTTATTGTGTGCGTTTGATGTTGTGCCACCAATAAAACAGTCTTCGATAACGAAGACACCAGATATATGACTTACCTCGTCCTGCATTTGTGAATCTGCGTGCATGCAACGCGAGAGTGGTAAGAAGAGAATGCAGTACACACTAATAGCACACCTTCTCTTACCCCCCCCCCCCCCCCCGTTACAACTAGACCCCCATATTAGTACCCATGGCAACAAGACGTACCGGATTTTTTTTTTAAAGTGCCCATCCAATTCAATAGGGTTGAATGTTATAAATTCAGCAAGTCGGATAAAAATGGGAGTGGATACAGAGAGATGGTAGCTCTTATCAAGAAAGAACTGTAGTGTCATAAAACCATCAGAATGAGGTGTAGGTGTATTTAAAGAACACACATGAAATAAAAATAGACGATAAGTGCTGTCAGAAGACAACCGCACAGAAGAAAATATAGTTAGGACATATTTAGTGTCCTTTAAGAGTGAAGGATGAAGTTGCTTTATTAAAGGTTGGAAAATACTGTCAAAGACATCGGATATGCGCTCGGTAGGACAAGAGCAAACAGAGGCATTGGGTCTACCAGGATTAGATTCTTAGTGCATGTTAGGCAGTATATAGACAACAGGTTGGCCTAAACTGCTATCAATAATGTGTAGTGCCACAGAAGTAGTAGGTCTCTGATAAAAGTATTTACAATATTGTGGACCACCTCATTGTGAAATATTATATCATCAGATGTACGTGTTTAGTAAAACACAGGGTTTGATAGCTGCTTATTGCCCTCTTGTAGGTACATGTTCTTGCGCCACATCCCTATGGCACCACCCTTATCAGCGAGTTGGATGACAATGTCAGCACCACGAAGAAACTGCGACAAGGCAAGTGACTCTGCTAGGATGAAATTGGAGCGCCTGACGCGTTTGTGATGAAGCATTCAATTAAAAGTTCATTTGTTGTTGTTCATGTTTTCAGGCATAGTTGTTTTATTTCGTTCCTATTTCCCATCTTTTGCTAATGTGCGTCTGCGACAATACTTTTGTATACGGACGTCATTGTTATCTTGGATGTCTCCGCTTCCAAATGTCTGCCGTTTAATGAATTTGTAACCGTGCCTTTATTTTTACTGTTTTACTGTTTGTTCACTATTTGTCTTGTATTTTCTTGAAAAGGACCATAAAGTTGAACTGTCTTGTATACTGTTATCTGTATTTTGTCGTATTCGCACACACTAGTCTGATAATTAGTTTGTGCGTTCATTGTAAAGCTTATCGACCATGTGTTTTACGTAAACAAGAAGAGTACAGCGCTATTGAAGATAACACCAATACCCACTTCTGATATACCGTTACCTTCAGGTGGATGAATATATGAAGACGAGACCAGCGCTATCGAGGTTAATTAACAATTCTCCAAGTGAACCGCTTGTTTTCACATTTTTCAATTGTGTTTTCAATATTCTTCGAAGGCACTAGTTTTCAGGGGCGATTCATTTAGAGTCCATTGCTTGTGTGAATTTCCAGCTTTCACACCCATATGTCAATTCAGTTAATATGCACACATCCAGCAATCAAAGTTTTGTAAGATGGTTTTTGTGAGCGTCATATATTTGATAGCTTGTTAAATACAATTTTTGTCAGATCTATAATGTATTTAATATTCAATAGAGGCAGTCTCTGAACAGTGTACACATATTCAAACGTACATCTGTGTCAAAGAAAAAGGGGGTGGGGATGGGTGTTCAAAGTTAAAAACAAACACTTATCATTTCCCTGAGGGTCAAATTTGTAAAATAAAAAAAAAAAACCAGGGGAGAGGTTCCATATATTTTTAAAACAATTTAAAAAAAAAAAGGTTTTTAGTTTGAAGTTAAATTTCCCTAATGGAGGTGAGATATTTGCACCATATAACCCCCCCCCCATCCTCCTGTATCTGCGAGATTGATTGCTCAATACTTTGAAAAGAAGCCTCTTATTCAGAGAGGTGCAATCTATGAATAACAAAGGAAATGCAAGCATTGCCAATTTGTACAACACATAATCTGACAGGGATTATTATTATTATTATTACTATTATTATTATTGTTGTTATTATTATTATTATTATTATCAAAGAGAGTGATCAATTATTATCAAATTATCGTCATTATAGCCGATAATGACGGCTATAGTTGAATAATCTTTCTTAGTAAAAGACTGTCACAAAAACCCCACCACAACCACATAATTTTATTTTCCCTTTTAGGGAGAGTTACAGGGAGTATTTGAGTGGGTTGTGTGATAAAGGCCGCATACCCTTGCTGTAGCCACATCATGTTCAGAGTGTATTTTTTAAATTTCCTTAGTTTTTTATTTAGTTTTTTTTAAAAAGTCTTCCTTAGTACCGCTGATAAATAATATACATTTATCTGAAGAAGAAAAAATACCAAATAAATTTGACTGAAAGTGAACTTAATTCACCTTCATCTTTCGCTATTCTCGTTCTCAAACTCCTGAAGATTAGCAGGATGAAGTCCGGAGAATGGAATAAGTTGTATCATTATTTACAATTTGACTGCGATATCTGCATCTTTAAACCCCACATCCCCCTCTCCAACACATCAGACTTCAGCATGGTTTGATCACTTAGGTCCTCTATCGAATGGGATAGGTAACCTCGCGCCAAAACATATTTAGTCGCCTCCTACGCCATGCATAGCAGGTCACGGCTTAATTTTGTGTGTGCTCTACTTAGGGGCCCTGCCAACAGATAGGTGGGGCAAGAATAATTCGAAATCGAACATAGAAAATTAGAAAGATGGAAGTTTTTGGACACAAGGATACACATACTTAACGGCAATGAAAGAATAGACTGGTTAGTTAGCACACGGTGCAAACGTAGTCCAAATAAGCAATACATTCAGAACGCCGACAATCAGCCAAATATTTGATTAAACCTGTCACAGATGAATGATTGAGCTAAGGGGACAAATGCGATTACTGGGTGTTAAATGTACATAGCAATGACTGTTGCCATCCAGGAAATGAACGAGCGGATCAATTGGTTCAGGAGGGTTCTACAAACAATCAACCAGATGTACCAAACACTTACCATCAGTAAAAACAAATGGTCAATCATAAAGCCACAAACACGAATACAAGATGACTATCGCATTATGAATAGATCAGAACTGGTTGCAGTTCTACGTATTAGAACAGGATTTAACCGACTCCGCAGTCATATGTATGCACAATTCAGGATTGGCAACACGGCTATGTTATGTGGACAGGTACCACAGACTGCAGAAGATATACTTCAAAAATGTTTACAGTATGAGATGATAAGAAAAAATTAATGGCCCATAGAAACTACACTAACTCTATTTTATTATATCCTATCTGTCTGCCTGCCTGCCTGCCTGCCTGAATGCATGCATGTCTGTCTGTCTGACTGACTGCCTGTCTGTCTGTCTATTATAATTTCCAGTTTTGTCGCTAAGCGTTGTGGGAAGAAGGTTTATATGTCTGTCTCCTCAAGAGACAGATCTGAAGGTGAAGCTGTGGGGCAACCGTGAGGACCTCCTGTTGACGACTGAATTCATGGAGGCGGCCCACCTTCCTGTATAGACTTATGAGCATAGGAAACTGATCGCAGAAGAAGAAATATGTCTGTCTTTGGCCTTTTGGGTCGCATTGGCCATGGTCAGCCCATGACTCTTTCTGTGATTTTAGTTTTTTATCATCCTTGCACCTTGTAACCTTATCGTCAGCGGTTACATGCACGAATGGTTAAATGAGTTAGTTCCATTCTCATACGGTGGCCAAACAGCCTGGCTTGCTGAAGTTTATATACGTCTATTTATTTAAAATACGTCTATATCTGTATTGGCCGAGAGGTTAGAGCGGTATTCTCACACTAGTGAGGTCTACCTAGAGTTCGATCCCCGGAAGGACTGTGTTTTTTTTCTGTCGGAGGGTAAATTAAAAAACTCACCCTGTACATGACGTGGCGACAACAAGAGCATGCCGATTTTATCACACAGCTATTCAATCCCCTCCCTGCTACTCCGTTACAGGAAAAATGCAGTATTTGAAGTTATATCTGTAATTGTGTCTGCTCAATAGAGACGACATTACAGATATAGACGTATTTTAAGCGAAGGAAAAATACTCAGGGAGGTGATAAGAAGAAAAGGCGTATCCAGAAAAGAATACAGTAATAATATCAACAATCTACAAAGCAGGGAGCAAATCACAATCTTCCAAGTGAGAAAAAAAGATACCAGATTAAACACATTTAAAGAAATTGAATATCACAAAGAAACACAATTGTCGAAGTTGTAACCAAGCAGACGAAACAGTGTAATATATACAGCATGCAAGGAATGCTATAAGAGATAAGAAATTTGTTACCAGACTCTTCAATAACCATAAACATTTTTACAACACTGTGCAACAGCTACAAAACGCTTGCATATTCTTGAATTTGGCTTTGTCCGATAAACACCTTTGAGGTCATCGGCTTCAGATAATAAACAGGAACATTATCGTCGGAACAATTCCACCTCATCGCCGGAATCACTACAGACATGCCTCCTGAGACTAACATGATGAAACAGCCAACATCATAATCATCATCATTATCATCGTCGTCCTCGCGTCATTATCATCATCATTATTATTATCATAGTCACCATCACAATCATTATCACTAATACAACCACCGCCTTCATTATCACTAATACAACCACCGCCTTCATTATCACTAATACAACCACCGCCTTCATTATCACTAATACAACCACCGCCTTCATTATCACTAATACAACCACCGCCTTCAGTATCCCTATCATCATCATCTTCATCATGACCGTTCTCATCATTGTCAGGACGATTTAATACTTGAACAGCAACATTCCAGAATATTCCAGCTGTATTATTAAATTTGAAACAAAGCCTGTAGCTGTGTGAACTGTAATGTTTGCTAATGACGCGATCTCTGCGTGATTGCTTATAATAATAGAAGCTTATCTGCCACGCTCTGGCGTGGGGATGTTGCGAGCAGACACAAGGAAACCCTTTTGTCTTCGCCAGGTTAGACACGCCCACTCTCTTTGATAATAATAATAATAATAATAATAATAATAGTAATAATAATAATAATAATCTACATATATAAAGTGCAAACACACATACAGACACGCATACACATACGCAAGTGTGAGCTAGATATAATGTAAGGTACAAAACCAAACAGAAGATGCAATATTGCAGATGTAGTGAAATTCTCGTAACAGAAACATTAGAAACACATATTGGTACAGAGAAATATAAATGTAAGGAAATAATATAATGTCTAGGGGGAGGGGGAGCGAAACTAGGTAGGGGAGGGGTGCATGTGGCCTCCAGGATGCGAGAGAGAAATTAATTCCCAGGGGCGCCACAACCGAAACGAATTTACTTTATGTAAATGAAGGGTTGGCGCCGCAGCTAGAGCTAGTCCAGTGTCTCAAAATAGTTTCTATGTTGTGTAGAAGTAAGCCTTAGTAGTCTTATATACAACACTAGTCAATAGCCTCTTTAGGTGAGGTGACCAGTTTTAGTAGTCTTATATACAACACTAGTCAATAGCCTCTTTAGGTGAGGTGACCAGTTTTAGTAGTCTTATATTCAACACTAGTCAATATCCTGTTTAGGTGAGGTGACCAGTTTTAGTAGTCTTATATTCAACACTAGTCAATATCCTGTTTCAGTGAGGTGACCTGGAATGACTTCAGCTCTGTCATTTTTGACAGATTTGTTGTGATATCTTTCGGCTGACAGTTAATATATTTGACTTTTGCCAATAAATTTGTCCATACATCACGTCATCTCCCCCACCCTCCCCCCTCCGCCCCGTCAAATTTATACCCAGTATCAGCAACTGTTAGAATTTAGGCATGGATCCCCTTATTGAATTATGTTAACACATGTCCCCACAATGTTTGTGTCTGAAAAGTACCAAAAAAGAACTTACATGATTTGTTGCATATTTTCATAGTTCTTTTTCAAATTCAAACAATTTAATTGGTGTACAAAAAAGTATTGTTGACGTAAACCTTTGTCATCCCTCCTGTCAATAACTGTGAAACTTGTTCATACCTCACCCCTAATTGTTGACGTAATTTAGCCACATATTGTGACATATCCCCAGAACACACTTTAGCATCAAATGTAATCCTTGAATATTCTTAAGCGTCTCTTATGACAGGCATGATAAGTAACAGTGTTACGATTATTTGATCTCTTTTGGGCGCTAGCAAACACGGGCAGCAATACTAGTCTAAAGGAACCACATTATTGATTGATTTATTGGAATCACTTAGACCATATTTTTCTGTACTCTTCTTCCCCTCTGCTCCGGCTTCCCCTTCCTCTCCCCACCCAAGCATAAATATATAACCTGAATGTGGTAGAACGTTACAAATAAATGTATGTATAACTTGTATGTATGTTTTTGTATGCGTGGGAGATCTTCCTAGCACACTGATAACGATATATTTCTTGTATTCAAGAGTTCGTGGATTCAATCCCTGGTCGTTACGTCTTGTTTACACGTGCTAGTTTTCGGAGGTTATGGTTTGAATATACAGAGTTGCATTCAACGAGTGATACTTTTGGCAAGTGACGTGCAGATTTGCTGAGAGTGACGAAGTAACACGCTCTAGACAAGCTGGTGGTAACTGAGATGTGGTTTTTGAGAAGAATCATGAAATTTCCATGGACAACATAAAAAACTAATTTAGGAGTCCCAGAGATGCTTGAGTAAAAAGACAAATTATAGCAAATTATTAGAGGCAGTCAAGATTTTTAGGACATGTGATGAAGAAAGTAAAACTTGAACATTTAGTGACCACGGAAAAGTTCAATGAGAGAAAGGACAGAGGAAGACAAAGAGAAAAATGTCTGAATGGGCTGTCACTCTGGCACAAAAAGAAGTCACCGACAGAACATATTAACAACACATGAGACAGAGTTGTGGAGAAACATGATCGCCAAACGCAACTAGTCATGACACTTGATTGATTGACGAAGCACATCAGGGAAACCGTGTACAAAGTATCCTCTGCGACCTTCGAGCACACTTTCTATGTGTGCGAGTGTGTATGCATAAGTGTTTGTGTACTATTAGGAGTTGTTGCTTTGATCCCATGAATTACTAACGACCCTTACCTTCTATGTACAATAAGATGGTTTCTCCAAAGCATCATTTCCTACATAGAAGACTTCATATCTCACTTGTGGGTGTTGTTGCTTTCAGAAGAAGTCTCCAGCTCAGAAGTAGATATAATTCTAAGGTCTTTTGTGATATTTCTACCTTTTCGAAATATATGTATAATTGGAGGATGAGTTTCATCTCCTCTGCCAAGCAATCTTTCCTGCCAGAGGTGTTCATACGTGTTCAACCCAGCTCTGGATAATTGTCACTCGGATTGGTGGGGCAGCTAGCTATGCATTTACCACTATCTATGGAGGTTCTCCAATTATACAGGGGTAATGTTTGTCTGATTGTGGTCTTTGTGAAATTTGTCATGAATTGTCATGACAACCTTTCATGTCAGAGGTGTTTATATGTGTTAAACCCACCTCTGGACCATGGTAACTGGGATGGATGAGGCAGCTAGCTATGTATTCAGCATCATCTACAGGGGCTGTCCAACTATGCAGGGCAAACGTTTGTCTGATTCTGGGCCTTCCCAGGGAATTGTCATGGGTTGTTTGTAGCACGTCCCAAATGCCACCTGTTTAAAATCAAGACATCACAACCAAGATCGCAGCTACGACGATAGTTAGAGCTAGAGATCTGATTTCTCCATCAACCACGTTCGCAGCTACGACGATAGTTAGAGCTAGAGATCTGATTTCTCCATCAACCACGTTCGCAGCTACGACGATAGTTAGAGCTAGAGATCTGATTTCTCCATCAACCACGTTCGCAGCTACGACGATAGTTAGAGCTAGAGATCTGATTTCTCCATCAACCACGTTCGTAGAGATCTGATTTCTCCATCAACCACGTTCGCAGCTACGACGATAGTTAGAGCTAGAGATCTGATTTCTCCATCAACCACGTTCGCAGCTACGACGATAGTTAGAGCTAGAGATCTGATTTCTCCATCAACCACGTTCGCAGCTACGACGATAGTTAGAGATAGAGATCTGATTTCTCCATCAACCACGTTCGCAGCTACGACGATAGTTAGAGCTAGAGATCTGATTTCTCCATCAACCACGTTCGCAGCTACGACGATAGTTAGAGCTAGAGATCTGATTTCTCCATCAACCACGTTCGCAGCTACGACTATAGTTACAGCTAGAGATCTGATTTCTCCATCAACCACGTTCGCAGCTACGACGATAGTTACAGCTAGAGATCTGATTTCTCCATCAACCACGTTCGCAGCTACGACGATAGTTAGAGCTAGAGATCTGATTTCTCCATCAACCACGTTCGCAGCTACGACGATAGTTACAGCTAGAGATCTGATTTCTCCATCAACCACGTTCGCAGCTACGACGATAGTTACAGCTAGAGATCTGATTTCTCCATCAACCACGTTCGCAGCTACGACGATAGTTAGAGCTAGAGATCTGATTTCTCCATCAACCACGTTCGCAGCTACGACGATAGTTACAGCTAGAGATCTGATTTCTCCATCAACCACGTTCGCAGCTACGACGATAGTTACAGCTAGAGATCTGATTTCTCCATCAACCACGTTCGCAGCTACGACGATAGTTACAGCTAGAGATCTGATTTCTCCATCAACCACGTTCGCAGCTACGACGATAGTTAGAGCTAGAGATCTGATTTCTCCATCATGATTTGCAATGCTGGACTCACTGAATGATGTCCCACAAAGAGAAATGTAATTGTACAGTAGATACAATTATGTCGTGTTTCCACATCAGAAAAACATCACTATACTGGCATGTCACATATTAAGACTTATCTGTTGCATATTATAACCGCAGAAGAGGCAAATAGAAGGGCAAAAGACCGTACACTCACTCTCCCCTCAACACCGAAAGGTACATGAGGACAGAAAGAAGAAGAAGACTGTTGCATATTGATGCTATCTACAGTGATCTCCAATTGCCCGAACTGTCAAAGGAAATTTGCGGTCAGGATAGATATGCTAGCCATCTACGAACTCATAGCCAAGGACATAACTCCTACTGAATTTCAAAAGTGGGTGTAATAATGGTCATCATCATCATGTGATGGACGAATAACACAAAACTGTTGCATAATACACACCCGTAGCTATGCGGTGGCTGCAGTGTTCATGCCCACCTACCCCTACGAAACTATAACAAAGTGTTATTTGCGAGCGATTGTTTTTGTTTAGGTACCCCCCCCCCCTTTTTTTTTTCTTTACTGAAGACGTATCTTCGTGTCGTAATAGTTGGTATTATTGGCCAAATATTAGGAGTAAACACACAATAACAATAGCTAATCAGGTAAGATGCAGTCAATCTATCGATAAGACAATCAAACTGACAATGCATGAGAGTGGGTCTTGTTGCTGAATGGATAAGGCCTCTCATTCATGACGGTTTCTCCAGAAAATAGTTTAAAAGTGTTTTTGTGTGTGTAATTTTTTTAATTTAAATACATCCATATTTATTTTCTCTGCTAAATATTAATAGTTACTGTAAAACCTGGTTAATTTAAGATTCCACGAAAAAAACTGGGACAAAAGGCGAAAACCGGGACCACCTCGAGTATAACTAGGCGTATGAAACTTTCCATTAGTGTGTATTCATTTTGAAATAGGCTAATAGAATCCTCCACTTAGAGAACAATGGGGGATAATCCATATTGAAAATACAATTGATTTAGAGAAGACCGTCTGTCTGCGAGAACTCAAGAAGCTAGATAGATAAATCATGATACGCGGGCGCATATATATTAACCACACATACACAGAAATATCAACATATCACCAATTAGATATATAATCATGGTGTCTTCTCATATCAGATCAAGACTGGGCTTGTCCGTGTTGGAGGGGACCGAAAGGGGAGAAGATGTTGTTAGAGATGACTATGAAGGTAGGGGTACAAATGGAACGCAATGCTCTCGGCGGACCCAGGGTTATCAGATAACCAAGATCCAAAATGTACCTCCACGCGGTGCACCCTGAAATCAGAAATACAGCTGCTCGTGCTGATTCTGGCTAAAGCATTTGGGGATCGTGTCCGAGAATTTCGAGGTAGCAGATGGAAAGAGATTTGACTGCATAAGATACAGACAATATCTTCGACACCAACTGCACCATCACATTCAGCGGCACTGTCGACATACAGTGACGCTAGTCAGTCCAGTCCGAACATTGGATGGGCGGCCAATGAAAAAGGCACAAAAAGGCAGATTCATGGCGAGAGACGAATAGTTTTCATACTGAGTACAAGGAAATGGCAGAACAGCGCCAGAGGGAAGCGCCAACTGCAAATAGAAAGTGAAAAGTTCAAAGGAAATGGGAACTACAAGCTCTGCTAGCTCGAGGCGAGCTTCTAGTTACATGTGCTCCATATAGGCAGAGACCCATACCCAATCATGGGCGTCCGGCAAAGCACAAAGACCTGGCCTAACTCTAATGTCGAGCCTTCCTATACCAAAACATGCTCGCGAAGAGAAAGGGTTCCGTACCCGATGGGCTCATGCGCAAAAGGGACAACGATGGCAGTCCTGGCCCAACTCTACTGTCAAGCTTTCCTATACCGGAAATACACTTGCAGAGAGAAAGGGTTCAGTACCTGATGGGCTCAGGCGCTATTGGGACAAGGTCGCTCAGCTCGAGAACGCCTTGCTCTCAAACGCGTGGTGTGAGACTCGAACGTGGGCGAGGGGTTCACGATGTCAGTGAACGACACTTCGGCTAAGAAGGCGAAAAAGCCAGGGTCGAAATCTTCTGTTGAGTTCTTCCTCATATGGAACCAGGCTCGCGGATGAGAAACGGTTCAGTACCCGATGGACACAGGCACAGTTCGTCCAATTACAAGAGGTAAGTTTATAGACGGTGGAACAGCTCGTGCGAGATGGAAGTGAACGACAATCGTCTTGGTGAAGAGTCACTACACACACGCGTGCCCGGCAACAGATAGGCCGGGATGTCAAGGACTAGGGAAACCTACCCGAATTAAAGGCATGACGAAAACGTATGTGCTGGACCTCGGACGTCCAGACCGCAGAGTGGCCAACCGAGGTGCAAATAACACAGTTATACTGTGGAACTTGCAGCACAACGTACAGAACGCTCCCCGGCGGAAATCATACGATATAATTGTTGTGGTTATATGAGAGCGAACGCAGAAGAAGAAGAAGAAGAAGAAACTATGAAGATATTCGGGTGGAATTGGCTGTCCCATCCCATATAGAATCAAAGTGATTCAGAATCCATACTGAAATCGGATGTGTCACGTCGAAAGGCGCAGACATCGCAGGTAATCTGTAAACCATGAGACAACACATTTCGTACCCAGATTGGAAATAATCATTGCACATTCAATACATACATGTATCATGGTTTCACAATTGCGTATATCCAAATTGTATGAGATTTTATTCAAAATTACACAAGCAAATGTAAACTGTTTAGTAGATGCAAAACAAAATATTGAGAGGTGTTAGAGATCAGAGCATGTGGAGTACCGACACATGTTTCAAACATATTTGATGTAAATCGTAATTGTATACTTTTTGGACCGATCCATTTGTTGAGGTGGGCAAACGTGTACCTAGCGGCAAAAATCTTTGTAGTTCAACTACCTTTACCATCCAGCTAACCCGCAGGAGTGCGAGAACGATAGCAGAAACTATAAAAATCAAGTACAAAAATAGTGTTACCTCCCCCCCCCCGTCTCCGTCCCCGTTTTAATGGCTTCCCACCACAAGAAATTATTTAAAATTATCACACAATAACTAAGCAATAAGCATTTAAAAAATATATTTGAGTTTAAAAACTGAAGTATCATAAATGCCAAATTGCAGCTCGATAACGCATACATAGGAAGGAGTGACAAGTACAGACTTTGTGATGAACTTCGTGCGATAATAACGACAGTATGAGATAGTAATATCTTGTCCTCCTTTTTGTTTGATGTATGATGTAGGTTACGTTATGATGCAGGAACATTTGTGTTTGATGTATCTTCTACTTCTTCATCGTTCTTCGGTCAGATATCAGGTTACAGCACCAATAGCTTCAATGAATTGTGTGATTCGCTTCAGGTCATCCATGGAACCCCTCAAGTCTGGAAGCAGTTCGTAGTCTGAAAATGATGGTTTGTTCCTTGCGTGACATTTGGTGGTAGGGGTCATTTGGTTCTGCAGTTGGGTGCATTTGCTTCCACTTAGTCTTATATGCTGCTTTTAACATGGTCTTACTTTCATAGTACGTATTATCATTTTCTATTTGTTCCAGTGATCCCCCTTTCCTTGCCAGGAGAGCAGCTTTTTCATTTCCAGATATGCCACAGTGACCTGGGATCCACTGCAGTACTGTTTCTTTGGTGGTACTGCTGAGGTGTAGTAAGCAGGCCGTAAGTTCATTCATGCTCGTGTTCTTTGGATCTTTCAATGCCTGCAATACTGACTTTGCATCCGTTAGAAATACTACATGTCTGTTGTGACTCGTCAAGAAATTCAAGAGCATTTTGGCTGCCTCTATTATGGCTTCCATTTCTGCTTTGAAATTTGTGGAATGTTTGCCTGTGGGTATGGATTTCTCTATTTCTTGCCCATCTGGTGTTACTATATATATTCCTGATCCTCCATCTAATACTGCCTCTTTCGCTGATCCATCTGTATATACATGTGTCCATATATCCTTTGGGTATGCTTTCTGTATGTGATTCTTAGTTGTCTCCTTTAGTACTTGTATAGTAGTTTCTGTTTTCGAAATAATGCTTGGTATATTGTCCATAATTCTTGGGAAGTTTTTCCTGTCCCATGTTGGGTATGTGTTAAAGGTGTTTAGTTGTTTTAGGTTTTGTAGGTCTGTATCTGTGAGTGATTTCTGGAGCTGTTTAGCAGAGTGTAGAAAGCTACCTCTTTTGAGTCGCTCATTTGTAGGTCTGCTTATTCTTTGGTTCATTTAATGACTCTCCAAACATTTGAACTTTGCATACTGTGTGAGGATTTTTTCATTTCTTCTTTCTTTCATTGATGGCAAACCTGTGCATGTTTCCATTTCTGTGATTGGGGTAGTATTCATACCCCCTGTTATAATTCTGAGATTGCGGTTTTGTATCTTTGAGATCTTTTGAGTGTTACTCTTGGCTGCAGTCCCCCATGCTGACATTCCATATTCCAAAGCTGGTCTTACATAACCTGTATATGCTCTACTTAGAATTTTTCCATTTGCACCCCAATCTGTTCAAGCCAATTTTTTAAGGAGTGCTGTCCTCATTGAACCTTTTGTTTGGCACTTGTCTATGTGCTGTTTCCATGTAAGTCTTGGATCAAAAGTGACTCCAAGGTATGTAGGTGTCTCATCTTTTGGCAATGTTTGACCATTTATGGTTAGTAGGATTTTTTGTGGTTTGGTGGACATGCTGAAGATGGTATAGGTAGTTTTTTGGGCATTGATAGACATGGCCCATTGGTCTGTCCACTTGGCCAAATTGTCCATAGTTTCTTACAACCTTATTTTTGTTGTGCCTACGCTCTCTTCACTGCACCATATCGCCAGATCGTCTGTATATATTGCAGCATTTACTTTACGCGAGAGAATTTGGTCAATGTCATTCATGAATATAAGGAAAAGAGTGGGGGTATAGAACACCTCCCTGTGGTACTCCATGCTTAAAGTGTTTCTTTCTGCTGTGCTTCATTTCAAGCTTCACTGCTGCTTTTCTGTTGTGCAGGTAGTGTTTTATCCAGTAATACATGCACCCTGTCACTTTGTTTTGTTGTAGTTTAAGGAGGAGTCCATCTTTCCATACACAATCAAAGGCTTTTTCCATATCTACCCACACCACTGATGTCTGCTTTTTTTCCTGGAAAGCATCCTCTACTTCCTGGGCAATTATTGTAATCTGGTCTTCAGTTGATCTACACTTTCTGAAGCCAGCTTGCTGATTTAGCAGGATTTTATTTTTTTCTAGGAACCACATCATTCTTTTGTTTACCAGGCGCTCCATTAATTTGCAAACACAGCTGGTCAGACTTATTGGGCGATAGCTGTCCACCTTATTTTTTTACTTGCCTTTCTTGTGGATGAGTATCATTGTGGCGGTTTTCCACAACTGTGGCACTAGACCTCTATCCCAACAGTTGTTAAAATTTTTCATTAATTTCTTTGTTGCTGATGGTCCAATGTGAATTAGCAGTTCATTTGGTATGTCATCAAGGCCAGGTCATTTCCTAAGTTTTAATACTGCTAGTTCTTCATTTAGTTCATTGATCGTGAATGGAATATTCATGACATCTTGTTTATCTTTGCTGATCTCTTTTTCGATCTTCCGTAGTTCTTTTCTTACTTCTCTTCTCCTATTTTCATCGACTTTGTGGCATTACTTTGGTAATGCTGTATAAAGTGATTTGCAGCCTTCTTTCCTGTGAGTACATCTCCACCATTCTCTATAGCGACTGGTGCTGTTTTGTTATCTTCGTTATTGAGCATTTTTGTTATTTTCCATAGTTTTCTTCCCTCTTTGTCAAGTTTAAATTTTCTGTTTTTTCATGCCAGCTTTTCCTTGTATTTGTAATTGTCGTTTTTCTTAGTTTGACTAAAGCAGCTTTTAGTGATATGTTGTTTTATGTGGATGGGCTTTTTTCTGCTGTTCTGGCCTTTGACACTTCTTTCTCCAACTCATCGAGTTCGTCAGACCAGTACGGTTTGTGCAGGTAATTTTTCCTAGCACCTTTTGGTATGGTTTGCTTGGCTGCTTGAAGAGGTGCAGAAACCAGGAGTTGTGCAGTTTTGTTCACGTTTTTAATCCTTGGATTTAAGGTCTTTGTGAATTTGTCTGTCTGGTCAGCATACTTACTCCAGTTTGCTTTTTTGAAGTTCCATCTGGGTGTGGTTGTAGGGCCAACAGGGGTATGGTTAATGTCAATGGTGAGTTTGATGGGGCGATGGTCACTTCCACCAAGCTGCTCCAGCACTTCCCTGTATGTTATTTTCGCTAAGGCGTCTGTTGCAAAGGCTAGGTCAGGGTTGAGGTGGTGTGCCATCTTCTAGAGTAGAAAGTTGGGTGGTCTTCAGATTCATTAAGCAGTTGAAGTTTCACCTCACATTGCCAGTCTTCCACTTCTTCTCCTCTAGTATCTTGTTCTGTATATCCCCAACTCTGTGAGTGGCTATTGAAGTCACCAAGCATAAGACAGTTATCTTTTTCTGTGTTAATTGTGTGTAGAGATAGGCTCTTGTCTTGTGGACAGTAATAGTTATATACTGTGACCTCTTTAGTTGGAAGGGTTAGACGGGTTCCAATGATTTCAGCCTGTTCTTCTGTGTCTACTCGAATTTCAGAGGCAACGATATTGTTTTTCACAAGTATAAGAATTCCTCCTTTATGTCTTTTTTCTCTATCGTTCCGAAATATTTGGTATCCTCGGATGTTGAATCTATTGTTGTTTGTGAGGTGTGTTTCCTGTATGCATGCTATGCCGATTTCCTTTGTGTGTAATCGGTTTGCAAGTGCAGTCTTTTTATTGTATACACCCTCTGCATTCCACTGCAATATTTTTAAGTGCTTATTTTTGTCTTTTTCTGCATCATGATCTATATGTGATTTTTTTGAACCAGTAGTTTTTTTCCCTCTGATCTCTTTTCCTGGCTCCACAAATTGAGACAGAGGTACCACCAGTCGCTGAGGGTGGGCTCCTTCGAGGCTTAGAGCCCGGCACTACATCCGCCTGACGGGATTCCACAGATGAAGCACCAAAACGAATCATCTGTAACCTTTTATTTGACATGTGAAGTCATTGCGTGACACTGTGGTTTTCAGCCTTGGCTGGACTATTTTGTACCTTTCGGTCCAGTGTCTCCGTCTTCAATCTTACTTTTGAGTCAGGATGTGTTTCCCTAGCCTTTAGCCATCCAAGGATTGTCCGCAGGGCAGTGGAGGTTTCATTTTGGAGTTTTCCTTCTCCTAGACAGCTTGCCTAACAGGGTTAACGAGCACCATCTGCCCGGGGTTTTGAGGTAGAGTTCCCCTCTCCTAGGATAATTTTGTTGTTGCCAGGTATTCATTATCCTCCTCTGTGGTTTATTTCTTGTAATCTAAGACACCTCTCACTCAGGGAAGGTGATTTAAGAACATTGCTCTCTCTTGTTCTAATATCTATAATTCCCCATTTACCCTACCCAACCCTCTAACCCTACCTAAACCCTATCCCTACCCCCTCCCATCCCCCCGGGCACACCTGAGCTTATAGCGGCTCATACTCACTTTGATGCTGCCAGTCAATGCACATATGGGGTATTTCAGTGGGGATATCAGCGCCGCCTGATATCCGACCCCGTCCTCGTGGTCAGCGACACCGTTTGGTCAGCGGCTGTTTATTTGCCCAGATGGTTGTTCTCAGCTGGCCTCAAGAGGCTTTTCCACTATCCGCCACCTGTGGACGCTCCTGGTAGGGGTCGGTATCCCCCGCAGGGTTTGATGTATGATGTAGGTTGCGTTATGATGCACGAACATTTGTGTTTGATGTATGATGTAGGTTGCGTTATGATGCACGAACATTTGTGTTTGATGTATGATGTAGGTTGCGTTATGATGCACGAACATTTGTGTTTGATGTATGATGTAGGTTGCGTTATGATGTAGGAACATTTTGAGTATCGTAGACTAATAAAATAAATGGAGCATCTATTTTGGTAAACAACACTGAGTTGTCATACAATAACAAATAGATGGAAAACAATATTCTCAACAAGAATGTCATAGTAAAGAAACTTCAATGTAAGAATGGAAAATTCAAAATAAAGTCAGTGAAAAGGGCATTAAGAAAAAATGGCCATAAAGAGGTAGAGTATAATACAGTAGCAATGATACAGACATAGAAAGCTTAGATAGATAAATAGTTAGGTAGATTAGATTAGATAGGAAAATACCAGTAGTTGTAGCCTATCAAAGCAGTTATAGCTCGTAGATAGACAGACAGATGGACAGACGGACAGACAGACTGATATACAGACAGACAGACAGATAGATAGATAGATAGATAGATAGATAGATAGATAGGTTGATAGGTAGACAGATAGGTAGACAGACAGACAGACAGACAGACAGGCAGAAAGGACGGACGGACGGACGGACGGACGGACGGACAGACAGACAGACAGACAGACAGACAGACAGACAGACAGACATACAGACATACAGACATTCAGACATTCAGACAGACAGACAGACAGACAGACAGACAGACAGACAGACAGACAGACAGACAGACAGACAGACAGATAGACAGATGATAGATAGATAGATAGATAGATAGATAGATAGATAGATAGATAGATAGATAGATAGATAGATAGATAGATAGATAGATAGATAGATAGATAGATAGATAGATAGATAGATAGATAGATAGATAGATAGATAGATAGATAGATAGATAGATAGATAGATAGATAGATAGATAGATAGATAGATAGATAGATAGATAGATAGATAGATAGATAGATAGATAGATAGATAGATAGATAGATAGATAGATAGATAGATAGATAGATAGATAGATAGATAGATAGATAGATAGATAGATAGATAGATAGATAGATAGATAGATAGATAGATAGATAGATAGATAGATAGATAGATAGATAGATAGATAGATAGATAGATAGATAGATAGATAGATAGATAGATAGATAGATAGATAGATAGATAGATAGATAGATAGATAGATAGATAGATAGATAGATAGATAGATAGATAGATAGATAGATAGATAGATAGATAGATAGATAGATAGATAGATAGATAGATAGATAGATAGATAGATAGATAGATAGATAGATAGATAGATAGATAGATAGATAGATAGATAGATAGATAGATAGATAGATAGATCGAAAGATTGCGTCTAACCTTCCATGTAGAAAGGTGAACAGTGTTCAGAACAAAATACATATATGGAGACAGTGTTCATCTAGATATTATTTGAAGTTTCTTCCTGCAACCATCGAATACAAAAACAGCGAATACATTCAAGCGAATTTCAAGTCATATGCACATACTCTATAAACAACAGCGAAGATCTTACTAAGTAGACTTCTTAATCAAAAGAACTCTATTACACTTTGGTAATTAATTAAAATCTTTTTAAAAAAGGTAATCACTTGATTGCTGTGTGATTTGATGTTTGATATAGGATGAGAGAAAATATTTAACTGAATGAATATGTATTTTGATATCAAAGACTTTTTTGTTCGACTAACAGCTGGAAATGTTCCGACGTTCCTTGGCACTTCACTGGCGTAAACAAGATTTTCAAATCTTTCAACTGGAATATATATCAGCATTATAGGTGACCAACTCTATATCTGGCAAGCCGGACAAAACAACAAAACAGTTACACACCACAGATTTAGATAATATACGAGGGCTATTATTAGTGTTATGTGGATGAACTGGAGAATTTTATTATTTTTAGAGCGCGGGGGGGGGGGGGGGGGGGTGGGGGTGGTTTGAAATATTTTTACTGTGGTTTAGGAGTTTTTGCGTCCGATCTTCTTTTGCGCCCCTCTCACATGATTCTCTGTTAGTAATATTCATTTCTTGTTGTTCAATTTTGTCATGTTGAAGATCTTTTAGTCGAAACGTCGTTTGTCCCAGGGTCCACCAGCCCTCACATTTTAAGTACGTTAGTTGTTCCCTAACACGGAGGATTTATCCTTTTATGCTCCATTTGGTTATTTGGCTACAACGTATTCCTGTTTTTGTTGTGTCTTTGTTTACCCTGTCTACTAATTTAGTTTGTATAATTCATTTATCTATCTTTCCATGACTTACCTCTTTCCGTTCTCTCCTTCTTTTATTCATTTCCTCATTATTTTTTATTATTGTTATTTCCTTTTTCTTGCTCCTCTCTTTCTCCTATATATTCTTCTCTATTTGCGCCATCTACCTCCATCCATTGTATCTCACACTATTATATTGCCTTGCTCTGTGTTTTTCTTTTTACTTTCGTTTCTATTCTTACGGTATTTATATTTTTCTCTTTTTTTATTTCGCTCATCTTATTTCCCTTATTATCTTCTTTTTCTCCTCTCTCACATTATGAATCTCTCTTTGTAATATTTATTCTTTGATGTTCGTTTTTTTATTCTGATGAAGGTATTTTAGTGGAAACGTCGTTTGTTCCTGTTGCCGTCAATACAGTGTTCTGTATTTCACTGCAACACTCCCTACATATCTCTGTTCCTCCCGTCGCATATTGTTCTGTGTTGCGCCAACCTTCACACTTTCTGTACTTTATGTTGTTTCATAACACTGGGGATGTATCCTTTTACGCACCTTTATCTACTTGTGATGGATTTCCAAGTGGCCGGGAATGCTACATATGACGTCACTGCTGATGTGTCCACAGATCTGACAGAAGAATGATGAGCTTGTTGACCCAGAAGCTGCGTTTCGGACATGACTTGGTGACCTGGGATACTGTAAAACTGGATCCCCCCCCCCTTCCCTACCTAAGGGACTAACTCATAAACCACCCTTAACACACGTACCCATGAGATAATCTTAGAGGAATCCTGGTATAATCTCGGGTAATCAACTAAGCAGAACCAGTTCTTCTGCTGTAAAGGCTATGTGCTGTAAAGAGCTACCTGCTCACAGCTAGAGAGATTATTCCATCATCATCATATATACTCCAAGTATGATTTCATATTGTCATCGTACGTAATCATTTGTGTTTTATTTGTGAAATTTGAAACTGGCAACAACAAAAATACATCATGTGGTTTACTCATCTACTTTTGTAGCTCATACTTTAAAGAGGGCAAGAGAGGGGGGTACTATCTTTAAAGAGGGCAAGAGAGGGGGGTACTATCTTTAAAGAGGGCAAGAGAGGGGGGTACTATCTTTAAAGAGGGCAAGAGAGGGGGGTACTATCTTTAAAGAGGGTTAGAGAGGGTGGAACTATCTTTAAAGAGGGTTAGAGAGGGGGTACTATCTTTAAAGAGGGCAATAGAGGGTGTACTATCTTTAAAGAGGGCAAAAGAGGGTGTACTATCTTTTAACATAATTTGAAGAGGGCAAGAGAGGGTACTATCTTTAAAGAGGGCAAGAGAGGGGTACTATCTTTAAAGAGGGCAAGAGAGGGGGTACTATCTTTAAAGAGGGCAATAGAGGGGGGTACTATCTTTAAAGAGGGCAAAAGAGGGTGTACTATCGTTTAACATAATTTGAAGAGGGCAAGAGAGGGTACTATCTTTAAAGAGGGCAAGAGAGGGGTACTATCTTTAAAGAGGGCAAGAGAGGGGGTACTATCTTTAAAGAGGGCAATAGAGGGGAGTACTATCTTTAAAGAGGGCAAAAGAGGGTGTACTATCTTTTAACATAATTTGAAGAGGGCAAGAGAGGGGTACTATCTTTAAAGAGGGCAAGAGAGGGGTACTATCTTTAAAGAGGGCAAGAGAGGGCGTACTATCTTTAAAGCGGGCAAGAGAGGGGAGTACTATCTTTAAAGAGGGCAAGAGATGGTGGTACTATCTTTAAAGAGGGCAAGAGAGGGGGTACTATCTTTAAAGAGGGCAAGAGAGGGGGGTACTATCTTTAAAGAGGGCAAGAGAGGGGGTACCATCTTTTAACATAATTTAAAGAAGGCAAGAGAGGGAGTATTATCTTTAAAGAGGGCAAAAGAGGGTGTACTATCTTTTAACATAATTTAAAGAGGGAAAGATAGGGAGTACTATCTTTAAAGAGGGCGAGAGAGGGGGTACTATCTTTAAAGAGGGCAAGAGAGGGGGTACTATCTTTAAAGAGGGCAAGATAGGGGGTACTATCTTTAAAGAGGACAAGAGAGGGGTTACTATCTTTCAAGAGGGCAAGAGAGGGAGTACTATCTTTAAAGAGGGCAAAAGAGGGTGTACTATCTTTTAACATTATTTAAAGCGGGCAAGAGAGGGGGTACTATCTTTAAAGAGGGCAAGAGAGGGGTACTATCTTTAAAGAGGACAAGAGAGGGGTTACTATCATTTAACATTATTTAAAGAGGGCAAAGAGGGGGTACTATTGTTTAACATAATTAAGTTGAAAGGAGGGGTGAAGGTTACTGAATTCATGACAGTTTGTTCACCGGGGTGGGGGGGGGGGAGAGATGCACAGTTTTCGACGTAATTTATGGACAACCTCAAATGTATGACAACTAAGGTTTAAGATTTCACGCACTGTAAAACGAAATGTACAACTAAGGTTGCTTGCACTGTAAAACGTAATGTACAACTAAGGTTGCTTGCACTGTAGAACTTAATGTTCGACAACGGGGATTGTTGGATTGTTAGAGCACTTGTATTCTTGTGTGCAAATTGGAATGTTCATACAGAGCATTGATTTATAACCACAATGCTTCAATTATAAGCTGTGCGCAATGTATTAAGAAGAAATATACTCAGATTGAGAAACAAAATAATTGTATAGATCAGGGGTCGGTTACCTATGGCACGCGTGCCACACTTGGCACGCCAAGCAATTTCAAATGGGACGCAGGCTCTTCACGTTTCCTGTATAAAGTTGATTATAAATCGATTAGCGGGGTTTCCTCGCTCATTTCGGCACTTGGGCGTGGCACTCTGAATAATTTGAAACCTTAAGTTGGCACACAGTTAGCAAAAGGTTGCCGACCCCTGGTATAAATGAAGTACTGTGGAACTTCCACAAGTGGAAGGTCTCATGTTTACATGTCGTATACTTGATGTTTACTATCTATCTATTTGCTAAACCTTTTGTTGCCTTTCAGCGTCAGGGATAAAAGAGTTTTCTGGAGATTCCCCTCGGTTGTGGTGAGTATATTGTGGAATTTGTCGCCTCTTTTATTTCGTTTGTCCATCGTTTTCGTGGTCGATCTCTATGTCTGCTTTCACTGTTACATTGTAGCATAGCTTGCTGTGGTATACTGTCTAATGGTAGTCTGCTGATGTGTGCAAATCATTTGATCTGTTTTCTCTTAATATATTACAATATTGGGGCAATGCCGGTTTTTTTGTCTAATGTCCTCATTCCTCACTCTGTGTCTTGGCGATATTCCTAGGATTCTGCGCATAACAAATTTCGGCATAACAGTATAACTCACAATAGCTAGATTAGAATGTATATAGCTAGTCTCATCCTACTAGGCCATTGACGGTCAACTTATAAGCCAGAATTATTGAGTATGAGATTGATTCCTTCGTGACGCGTTCATGACGTTTTTGAAAATACATTCTTCATTTAAATAATTTCAACGATAAAAACTTAAAAATATCTGTTTATCATTTATCTATTATTGGGTCAATTTGTCATGTTGCAGCAGTCAAAGAGTAGTGGAGGCTAGTGGCAGTTTTAATTCTGAAAAATTACAAATGTAATTTCCTTTTGAAATTTTAATAATTTCTTAATTTTTCGTAATAAAAATATTTTTATTAATTTTCATGATAATTATGATTTGCATAAATATCACATGCTGGTGCGAAATATGCAGAGCTTCCTAAATTCATAATAATGAAGCTCATGGAGCTATGTATGGTTGATCAGCGAGTAGTCAAGAATTATAGTATAGTTGAGCATAGTACTTATTACCAATGAATGTAACAATGACATCACATTGTCTGTTTAACTTAGCGCACATACATATATTACTAACTGGCGTCATTAATTATAATCATCGCGAGGATTTCACGTATAGTATTTACCCACGTCATCTCCAGAATGGTCATGTGTGCTAATTTCAAGCAGTGTCACCCCTCTTGGCTGAAGCAACTGATCACTAGTCGTATTGTGCATACTTTGTGTGACCAGCAAATGCCGCCAGCACCGAAACAGTCAGAAAAGCTAATGTAAGTAACACTACGTGAGATCAGCGCACAAGAGCATCAATGAGAAAGAATTGTTTTCTAGCTAGAGTAGTGAGAATTGCTCCAAGATAGGAAATCCAGAAGAAAATACTGTAATTTTTATTGGCAACCTATCCTTACTATGGGGCTGTAATTTAAGCCTACTAGTATTTCAAGTTAAATCTTTTCTATACATTAAACATTTCTGATATTGTTTAGAACTATTACTGCTGCCTGTTGTTCATGATACAGAATTGCCAGTCAATATGTGAGATGTTTTGGGAATCCTATGTCGACCATAATTTTCCATAATGGTTGATGCCGTACCCAATCGAACTACTTGGTGTAATCGATGAAACGTGTGTAGGTCTGGTGAATTCCCTGAATTTCCTATACTGATTCTCATGTTGAATGAAGATGTGATGTCTGATGTCTCAGCCGGATCTAAAACCTGTCTGTGCCACATGAACTTCTGTTTTTATCTTCTTTTGCATTATCCTCATTATGATATGAAATAGTATTTTACTAGCTTGACTTATCAAAGCAACAGTTTTGTAGTTAGTGCACAATTGTAGGTTGCCATTTTTTGATAAAGGGATATAAACTGATTTTTTGGCCATATACCAGTATTCCAGATCTTGCAACATAAGCTATGGTATATAAAGACACTTTCTTCTCCGCCTGCCAGAATCAGTTTTGTTTTATTACATCCTGGGATTTGCCTTTTTTAAAATTGTGTTTTGAGATCCTGACCTTCTCCTGTGTTGGCGCTAGTTTTTTTATCTTCGCTGCCAATTATGTTGATGTCTTCTGTATTAATATGTGTAGTCTTAGTCTCTGTGTACATTTCGTGACAGTACTTTTACAATGTATGGAGATTATCCTTTTGCTCCGTTCAAGTATTACCTTTGTTATCTGTTATGACTCGAAATTGTGGGTTGGAAACGTTGTTCTGCATAGTTCTTGCAAAAGAGAACATGTCTTTGCTTTTACCTTCTTCATGTAGTTCATGTATTTCTTTACATGAGTTGTTTATATATGTGTTCATATAGGATCGCTTGTATCCCTCCTCTCCAGATTTCATATACTCTCCCTATTATTCCTCCAACGCCAGTTAAAATACTGTCCCTTTTATTCTATTCTCTCCTGAGTTCATATATTGTCCCTATTATTCAACGTTGTCCAGAATTCATATACTGTCCCTATTATTCAACGTTGTCCAGAATTCATATACTGTCCTTGTTATTCTACCCTCGCCAGAGTTCATATACTGCTCCTATTATTCTATCCTTCACAGATCTTATACTGCCCTTGTTATACTATGCTCTCCAGAGTTCATATACAGTCAATCATTCTACACTAGCCTTTGTTTATTTACTCTCCCTATTATTCTACACTCTCTTGTTTTCATCATAATCACTAAGTGCCGTCTCCGCAACTAAAGTTGTGCAACAGCAACAGACCTCTACTATCCCATGTCTTTTGATTTGCTGGTGCACTCTACTAGGCTGTAACCTGTCCTTCTCCGACATATTAAATTCATGTTACTCCCCACTTGTATTTCTGTTTACTTCTTGCTCGCCTCCTCTCGACTTCCCTCAAGTAAGGTATTTAACAAGGTGTCGTGTTTTTTAATGTGTCCAAAATATTTTATTTGCTTGGTCTTTATTTCCTGTGATAATTCTTTAAAATATATATAATGTGTTATAACCTCTTTGTTTTCTTCTCTTTCCCTGATGTTCTCCCTATTCTTCTATATATCCACATCTCAAAAGTATCAATTGTGTCTTTTAATTGTATGCTTATTGTCCATGTTTCTGGGCCATAATTTAATATAGAATAGAAGTACATGTTATAATTCTCATTTTTTGCTTGTTTATAATTTGTTTAGATGTTAATATTGTCCTCTTATCATTGAAAGTACTTTTAGCCATTCCTATTGTCCTTTTAACTTCTGCATCACATCTGCCATAATTTATGATTATGTGTCCGAGATATTGATAATGTTTTACTTGTTTTACTTTCTCTCTGTGTATTTTTATTTTTAGCACCTGTTCTGTTGTTACTTTGCTGATTATCATGGTTTTGGTTTTTTATGTTTATATCCAGTCCATATTTTTTGTTTGAATTATCGACTTGATCTATTTGTCTTTGTAGTTCCTGTTCCCTTTCTACTAAAAGAACAGTGCCATCTTCATATCTCAGGTTGTTTATTATTTTCCCATTGATATTGAGTCCTGGCATTCCTTCTATATGTTTACAGATATTATAGGTGTAGATATTAAAATGGCATGGTTGTAAAATATATCGTTCTCTTAAATCTGTTTTTATTTCTTTGTATGACGAGTAGCTGTTTTCACACCTTATTGATTCACTTTGATGCCAATATATATTTCTAATCAGTCTGATCTCTGTTCCATCTATACCTGTTTCTTGAAGACATTCAATTAACTTTTCATGTTGGACTCTGTCAAATGTCTTGCTGTAGCCTATGAAGCAAATATATATACTTTTTTGGTCTTCTATATATTTATCCATCAATACTCTGATACTAAGTATAGTTTCTCTGGTTCCTTTGTTTTTTCTGAACCGAATTGCTGTTCACCGACCTCAATGTCTATCTCGATTTGAATTCTTTCATGTATTATCTTGAGTAGTATTTTGGTTATGTGGCTCATCAAACTTATTGTTCTATAATCTATGCAATCCACAGCTCTGGGTTTCTAAGGTAGTGGTGTGTCTATTGATGATTTCAGGTCTTTAGGTATGTGGTCTGTTTCGTATATGTCATTGAAAAGTTATGCGATAGTTTCCACATTAAATTCATCAAGTCTAGAGTTTTAAATATGTCAGCTGTTATGTTTTCATATACTGACTCATTTATTCGACGTTCTCCTGTGTTCATAGACTGTACCAAACATTCTATGCTCTCCTGTGTTCATAGACTGTACCAAACATTCTATGCTCTCCTGTGTTCATACACTGTACCAACTATTCTATGCTCTCCTGTGTTCATACACTGTACTACATATGCTATGCTCTCCTGTCTGTATCATCATCATCAAGTGCCGTCTCCGCAACGAAGGTTGGCTGCAACGTTTCTCCAACATCTCCTGTCTCTTGTCTTGGTGGTGCACTCTGCTAGACTGTAACCTGTCCATCGTGTAATGTTACTCTCCCACTTGTATCTCTGCCTACCTCTTGCTCGCTTCCCTTTGACTTTACCCTCAAGTAAGGTCTTCAATAGGGTGTCATGTCTTTTAATGTGTCCAAAGTATTTTATTTGCCTGATCTTTATTTCTCTTAGTAGTTCTTTCTTCAATTTAAGTGTTTTTAGCACCTCTTTATTTGTTTTCTTCTCTTTCCATGATGTTCTCCCTATTCTTCTATATACCCACATCTCAAAGGCATCAATTTTGTCTTCTAATTGTTTATTTAGTGTCCATGTTTCTGAGCCATACATTAATATGGAATAGATGTAGCATTTTATAATTCTCATTTTTAACTTGTTTGTAATTTGTTTAGATATTAATAATTTCCTCATGTCATTGAAGGTACTTTTAGCCATTCCTATTCTCCTTTTAACTTCTGTTTCACATCTGCCATTATTTGTGACTATGTGTCCAAGATATTGATACTGTTTTACTTGTTGTAGTTTCTCTCCCTGTATGTTTACGTTTACCTCCTGTTCTTCTGTGTTTTTGCTGATTATCATGGTTTTTGTTTTTTGAATGTTTATATCCAGTCCATATTCATTACTTGATTTATTGTGTATATAAATATATATGTGTATATACTGCACCTATTACTATATTCTCTCATGTTTTCATATACTGTACATATTATATATCGTCTTCTGTGTTATATTCGTGTCTTTCTTTTCTGTTCTCTATCTTTCTTACTATATTCTGCTCTGTCTACACTGTATAGGTCAACTTAAAAGTACACAAAGAAATCAATTGTCAACTGCTAGCTTTTAGTGCTTCTAGAGTGCTTGTTCCTGAGCAACCTCTGTGGCGGTTACATCCGTTTTCTATCCCTACCTAATATAATACCAGACATTTAACAGTGACCTCAAGTTTGATTCAAAAGCTATGATAGTTTTCAAGCCAGCCTTTTCATTGTCACTTTGGAGAACCTGCCAATACATTGCTTTGAAGGAAATATATATCACGACAATAATTCAATGGCGTTGCTGGCATAAGTGTGGTCGAGAGCGGTGGTTCTCAACCGGAGAAATATGGCCCATCTGGATGTATCACATACTGCTAATTGGAAGATAGGGGTAAGAGAAAATTATCTATTGGAGTAGGGTTGAAACCCCCTCCCCCTCGAAAGTCAGAATATAACACTTAGTACTAGGAAGCAAGTCAAAATGGAGGGTTCTACCCTCAACGTTTAACAGTTAACGAAACATCTCCCTTTTTAGGTAAGTAAATCCCCCTCCTCTTTAGCCGAAGACGTTCTGGCATACCTAGTACCATTGCGCATGTTCTCAGAAGGTGGAGGAATACCACTATCATTATTTAATATGATATTAACTCTTATACTTCTAGTTCATGGTCTAACAACGTCTTCTATTATTGCTATTGTCATAAATCTGATTAGACTAACTGTAATTAGACTAACTGTAATTAGACTAACTGTAATTAGACTAAATCTGATTAGGCTAACTGTAATTAGACTAACTGTAATTAGACTAACGCTGATTAAACTAACTGTAATTAGACTAACTCTGATTAGATTAACTCTGATTAGACTAACTGTAATTAGACTAACTCTAATTAGATTAACTCTGATTAGGCTAACTGTATTAGACTAACTCTGATTAGACTAACTGTAATTAAACTAACTGTAATTATACTAACTCTGATTAGACTAACTCTGATTAGACTAACTGATTACACTAACTGTAATTAGACTAACTGTAATTAGACTAACTCTGATTAGACTAACTGTAATTAGACTAACTCTGATTAGACTAACTCTGATTAGATTAACTCTGATTAGACTAACTGATTAGACTAACTGTAATTAGACAAACTCTGATTAGACTAACTGTAATTAGACTAACTGTAATTAGACGAACTGTAATTATACTAACTGTAATTAGACTAACTCTGATTAGGCTAACTGTATTAGACTAACTCTGATTAGACTAACTGTAATTAGACTAACTGTAATTAGACTAACTCTGATTAGACTAACTATAATTAGACTAACTCTGATTAGACGAACTCTGATTAGACTAACTGTAATTAGACATACTCTGATTAGACTAATTATAATTAGACTAACTCTGATTAGACTAACTGTAATTAGACTAACTCTGATTAGACTAACTGTAATTAGACTAACTCTCATTAGACTAACTGTAATTAGACTAACTCTGATTAGACTAACTGTAATTAGACTAACTCTGATTAGACAAACTGTAATTAGACTAACTCTGACTAGAATAACTGTAATTAGACTTACTATGATTAGACTAACTGTAATTAGTCTAACTCTGATTAGACTAACTCTGATTAGACTAACTCTGATTAGACTAACTCTGATTAGACTAACTGTAATTAGACTAACTCTGATTAGACTAACTGTAATTAGACTAACTCTGATTAGACTAACTGTATTTAGACTAACTCTGATTAGACTAACTCTAAGACATGTTTGACTTCAATAATGCTTTCTGGTCTTGCACACAGTATGTAAAGATATGCTATGACTAAATATTGTTTTTAGCCACCTTTGTTTTTATACTAGTTATAATCATAGCAGGCACGACTATCTTCAAATCTATCTATTAGCTAAACCATATGTTGCCTTTCAACGTCAGGGGTAGAAGAGTTTTCTTGTGTGCTATGTATAATGTGGAATTTGTCACCTCTTTTATTACGGCAGTCCATCATTTTCGTGGTCGACCTCTAGGTCTGCCTTCACTGTTTCTCTGTAGCATAGCTTGGTATGATGTCTGATGGTAGTCTGCTGATGTGTGCAAACCAATTGATCTGTTAGCTCCTAATATATTCCAAGATTGGGGTGTCTCGGTCTTTTCTCTAATGTGCTCATTCCTTACTCTGTCTCTTTGCAGTTTTCCTAGGATTTTGCGCAAGCATACCTTTTCAGCTGTCACTAGTTTACGTTTGTCTTGTGCTGTCGTTGTTCATGTTTGGCATTGGTAGCACAGCGTTGCCATAATAATAATTTTGTATAGTGTTATTTTGGTATTTAAATCTACATTTTTGTTTGTGAAGATTGGCGTCATTTGTCCTAGGGCTTGGTATGATTTACTACATCTATTGTGTATTTCTTTGCTGCTCTTGCGTGCCATCTGTTATTTATATTGCTTCCTGTGTATGTGAATTCTGTCACTTCTTTAAGTCTATTATTTCCCTGTGTGTGTATATATATACACATATATATTTTCTTCCATTGTCTTTTTTATTTTGCAGATGCAATCTATATATTTTATAAACTATAAGGGGGAATAGTACACACCCCTGTCTCACTCCGAGTGAAGCTAGAAATTATCGGATGTACCTGAGCTTGTTCTCACTAAGCATTGACTGATAGCACTATCACCGCTCCTGTTCAACATCTACGCTGAAAACATAATAAGAAATGTAATAGACGTCTGCTGACGACGGTCAGCGGATCCCAGAAATTAGATATGTTGAGAACACAGTTCTCTTAAGTACAAATGAAGATGGTCTAAAGCAATTGTTACTATCAATAAAAGAATACAGTGAAGTCAAGAACCTGTTTTTAAATATGAAGGAAACAAAAACTAGGACAACGGATAAAGTGAAAGCGGAACCAAAGATAATAATTAACAATTTCGAACTAGAGGACGTAACAAATTTACAGTATTTGGAAATAAACAGATATCTCAGGAGATTGTGCCGTACAAATCAAAAGAAGAACTGCAATTGTGACATTGAAACTTTACCCAAATAAAAAATCTTTGGAGAGGTACCAGTAGTATAGCCAAAGTATGTATGGTCAGAACATGTGTATTTTCAGTGGCAATATACGGTTGTAAGGCATGGACATTAAATAAAACAGCAGCAAAGAGAATAGCTGTTTTCGAAATGAAATGCTACAGAAGAATATATTACGTATGTCATGAGCATCTAAACAAATCAAGTAGTGTTAAAATTAATAAACGTCAAAGAAAATTGGCTCCTTAACAACATCTTAACAAGAAATATTTTTTTTGGGCATATAAAGAGACATAACAGCATGGAAAAGATTAATAGCTGAGGCAGGGTTAGCGACAACAGGGGAAGGGGGTGCCAAAAACGACGATGGTGCAGTGATATATCATATTATTTTAACATGTCTTTAGCTGCCGCAAATCAACTCTCCCAGAACCGTGGAGAGTTCAGAAAATCAATAGGGAAGATCACGTTCTGGAAAGAGCATGTCACATGATTAAATGAGCAAAGGAGAGCATATAATACTAGGGAAAGTTTATGGACACAGGAGAGTAAGTATAATTTGTACATGTTCTGTTGAGTAAATATAATTGAAAACTGACACATTTAAGAGTGAATGGTAAACTGTAAAAACTATATTATGTCTACGGTTAACGAAAACTAAATTTCAAGAATACAGACGAATATCTCGGCCCTAAGAGTTTTATGACGAATATTCTGTGATTGACTAGAAATTTAATGAAGTTTTGTCGGCTCGATATTTGAGTTGATAGTAACCTCCCCTCACAAACCATGTGTCACAAATCTAATAATACATTTAATGCACTAAATTCTCAAATCTCTTAGGGCCCCCTCTTGTGATCACCGCAAACTTTCCTCAAGTTTGGGAACCACTGATAAAGCGGCAATACACTCCCGAGAAAGGAAGTAAATACACTCCCGTCTGAGACGTGGCTCTCGACAGTACCTCACTCACATCGGCCTGCCGAAGGTCGCGATTGAGATGTGCAACCCCTTCAGGAATCCTACTATTTTTCAGCTTTTCTCCACAGCTTTTCCAGCCGCCTGAACAGAGAGACTCTCACCACAGAAGGCTCTTGACACTATGGATTTTCATTGGCAATTAAATCACGCATGGTTTTTAACTGTCTCAGACCATAAGGTCACACATAGGTAAAAGCCAACACTTGTCGATATAACCAACATAGACTCCGGTCTTAGGTGGAAAGATTAAGGACCAGAATCAGAGGCGTTAATTCCCCATTTAACAAACAAATGTGCAACCCCGTTCACTAATGTATCTGGCATAATAAATTAAACCAACTGTCCCTTCCCCTCTCTACTCAGTCAACTCCGCTGGAAATACACATTTTTTTTCTAACACAAGATTTCATACAAATAATGTGAACATTTTTTTTCTAACACAAGATTTCATACAAATAATGTGAACATTTTTTTTAATGAAATCTCCTCCCTCACTCACATCAATAACTCCCTCCCTCACCCACATCAAACAGCCCCTCCCTCATCCATACCAAAGTCGCCTCTAACGCAATGAAGCTTTGACAAAGGCAAAGAAGAATTCATCCCTCATGATATGAATTTCAAAGAACATTAATTCAACAATATCATTCTCGGAATCTTAATTTGTTACGATACATGAAACAACTTTTACGTATTTTCTGAGTAATAAAGAAAGTTATACATGTAATCTAAACAAGAAGAAAACAGATGTAATGATTGTTTCAAAGAAATGCACACCGCAAGATGCAGTATTAATATCAGTAAAGCAAAATTAAATCAAGTGGATAATAGAGTCCAGTTTCTTGGCACCATTTTAATAGATGACCAGTGCTCCAATGAAATAAAGAGCAGGATCGTAAAAGAAAGTCAAATGATCATTCTAAAAAAAAAAAGAGAAACATTCTATGCAATGGAGTAGTATCAATGCTTTCGCGAATTTGAGTTCTATGATGTTACATTGAACCAATTTTTATTTATGGATGTGAAGCATTGGACGGTAAACAAAAGAATTCAATGTGAGATGGAGGCAACTGAGATGTAGTTTTTGAGAAGAATCATGAAAATTCCATGGACAGCCAAGAAAACTAATGTAGAAGTCCTCAGAGATGCTGGAGTAAAAAGACAAGTTATAGCAAAATTTAGATGTAGTCAATCAAAATTTGTAGAGCAGGTAATAAGAAGAGAAAACCTTGAACGTTCAGTAACAACCGGAAAAAAACGAGGAGAAGAGCCAGAGGAAGAAAAAACAGGAGGAGAAGAGACAGAGGAATAAAAAAACACGAGAAGAGACAGAGGAACAAAAAAATTCGAGGAAAAGAGACAGGAAGGAAAAAACACGAGAAGAGACAGAGGAATAAAAAAAACACGAGGAAAAGAGACAGGAAGGAAAAAACGTTTTCTGAATGGGTTGTACTGTGACACCAAAAAAATGTCAACAGAAACTTATTAACAACACGAGACAGAGTTGTGGGGAAACATGATCGCCTACTCTACTCGGCATAACACTTGATTGACGTTCTACCAAGAAACGTTTTACATATTTTTTTAGAAGTTCAAGAAAGAAGCCAATTATCACGAGATATTTAAGAAGTCATACATATGAAAATGAATTTGTCGGCTAAAGTGACTAGACCAGAGGTTCTCATCTTAATGGGGAGGGCAAGGAAACGTAAGGTGTTCTCTAAAGGGGGTCGCGATGCAATTTTGGAATGTGTACATTAAATGCATGAATACTTTTCAATTAAAAATATAAGCCTATTTGAAAACATATATTTAGGAAAAAGCAACATAATGACTAGCGTTCTAAATGCAAATATTTTGTATAACCACAGCTAACTTGACTATCTCCTTATGAAAATCTCGTACCGACAATAGGAGCAAAACATTTATTTATTGCCAAATTTGACCTGCAATTACCGGGAATAATAACATGGTTGAAAAATGGAGGTGGAATTAAATTGGGGTCTAATTGTGGAAGGGCGCATAAGGCCGATGCAAAATGTTTAAGGGGAGCGTCTGCTGGAAACGTTTGAGAACCACTGGGTTACTTAACAGTTCACAATATGGATCATATGGCATCCCACCCCCCCCCTCTGGAGACCTCAATGTTTTACTCAGGTATACACGAAGAAGGAATTTTTAAATGGGGGACACAGGAAGGTCACTAGTTGGGCGATATTGAAAATTATATTTTCATAATTAGCTTTTGAGATAGTTGATGAGCGTACGTTAGATGGACCATTAGTTCTTAATAGATATCTTAGTAATAGTAACCCTAACACTCCTGTCATGCAATTGTAGGGAGTTGATAGCTGTATTAGTAGTCGTATACCTAACATTCCTGTGATGCAATTGTAGGGAGTTGATAGCTGTATTAGTAGTCGTATCCCTAACACTCCTGTCATGCAATTGTAGGGAGTTGATAGCTGTATTAGTAGTCGTATACCTAACATTCCTGTGATGCAATTGTAGGGAGTTGATAGCTGTATTAGTAGTCGTATACCTAACATTCCTGTGATGCAATTGTAGGGGGTTGTCTTAGTTTTATGTGCTAGAAAAGCAACATAACACAATTTGTCCTAAGCTTTAGGGATTTTGAGGGGGGGTAGGGGGGGCAGGAAGAAAATTTTTACTGAAAGGCGACATTCATGTAATATATCACACGCAGAGAAAAAAAATAACACACGCTAACACATTAACATATACGTATACACGTGCATACATTCATACAACCAGCATTACAACACAAGTAAATGCAAATGTGTGCATACTAGTTTGTAAAAGAAAATTATGTATACACGGAATTTGACAATCAATCCTTGTCCAGAGCAATTGTTCATTAAAGCACAACTGTCGTCAAAACGTCAGGTGTCACTTCCGTGTCGTCTGTTTTACACTGAACACTGATAGACATTTATTTAGTTATATTTTATAAGCACGATTTGAACTACTCAAGTAAAATATGACAACACTTGCAAATCGTTATTGAAATAAATGTTCAGAATATGTGTCATTGATTATAGCCGGGTACCCGTACTTGGTTCTATGGGGGGGGGGGGGCAATATGTGTCATTGATTATACCAGGGTACCCGTACTTGGTTCTATGGGGGGCAATATGTTTACAATATTTAGCTTTTGATATAGTTGATAGTCAGATTTACGTTTTTTCTTCAATTTATGACAAATTGTTTTCTCTATGATCACCGTTCCGGATCCGGCAATCTTCATTGTTGCTATACCACCACCTCCTGCAATATAAGACCTACTGGTTAATAGGAAATCCAGCCTTTTAAAATGGCTCATTTTATAGTTACCTTGATTTTCATTTTCCATGTCACACAAAGTATAATCGTAGTGACCAATGAAAACCACGGAAATAGTCAAATGAGTCATTAAGAAGACTTGATGTTCCACATCCAGTAGGTGTTATATTGTACTGTTCATGCCTGATCGGGGCGACCCACATCAAAAATATCACTGTCTGTCCCCAATTCCTCGATATTAAGTGCTGTGGGCATATCGAGATATAATCGTTCTAATTGAGTTTATCTTTTCCCGAGATTTTCATTGATCACGATGTGTACACAGTAAATGAAAATCGCCGTAAAAGTCAAATACCATTGCTTTAGAAGGATGATATCAGATAAGTCCACATGACTGTATGTTCAAGGTATTCGGTCTGTCCTAGCAAGTTATGTTCAAAGACGACTAATGTTTCCAGCTGTAACCAGAAGATAATTGACATTATCAGTGAGACAGAAATATCACACTGCTTGCTCCAGAAAGTGGTTACAGTGGGTGCAGTGTGACGTGGTAAGGGTTGAAAGGTGTCACAAAAGTATCTTAGCTCCTGATGTGACACGACCATATAATCTAGCACAGAATCATAAACCCAGACAACCATGTGACACGACCATATAATCATAAACCCATAGAATCATGTGACATAACCATATAATCACAAACCAAGATAACCATGTGACACGACCATGTAATCTTGCACAGAATCATGAACCCAGAGACCATTTGACACGCCTATATAATCATAAACTCAGAGAATCATGTAACACGACCATATAATCATAAACCCAGAGAATCATGTTACACGACCATATAATCTAGCACAGAATCATAAACCCAGAGAACCATGTGATACGACCATATAATCTAGCACAGAATCGTAAACCCAGAGAACCATGTGACACGACCATATAATCTAGCACAGAATCGTAAACCCAGAGAACCATGTGATACGACCATATAATCTAGCACAGAATCGTAAACCCAGAGAACCATGTGACACGACCATATAATCTAGCACAAAATCGTAAACCCAGAGAACCATGTGACACAACCATATAATCTAGCACAGAATCGTAAACCCAGAGAACCATGTGACACGACCATATAATTTAGCACAGAATCGTAAACCCAGAGAACCATGTGACACGACCATATAATTTAGCACAGAATCGTAAACCCAGAGAACCATGTGATACGACCATATAATCTAGCACAGAATCGTAAACCCAGAGAACCATGTGATACGACCATATAATCTAGCACAGAATCGTAAACCCAGAGAACCATGTGACACGACCATATAATCTAGCACAGAATCGTAAACACAGAGAACCATGTGACACGATCATATAATCTAGCACAGAATCATAAACCCAGAGAACCATGTGATACGACCATATAATCTAGCACAGAATCGTAAACCCAGAGAACCATGTGACACGACCATATAATCTAGCACAGAATCATAAACCCAGAGAACCATGTGATACGACCATATAATCTAGCACAGAATCGTAAACCCAGAGAACCATGTGACACGACCATATAATCTAGCACAGAATCGTAAACCCAGAGAACCATGTGACACGACCATATAATCTAGCACAGAATCATAAACCCAGAGAACCATGCCCTATTTGAGTGTATAAAAGGCAAGGTAAAGGTAATATGAGTTACGAATCAGCGTTGTAGCACACGATTTCCCATAGGTGTACACATGCATAGTCAGTGGTTGACTAGCAACCTCCTAAGTAATTTTCTCAGTAGCGATGGCGCCATTCTCGGCCTTCCCAGAGCATGAAACATGGACCCTACTACCTGGTGGCTGGGTGAACCACAGAAATAATTTGCATTTCATACACACATAACGAGTTGATTCGAAACTCAGGTGTGCTTGTCAGCGAACGAATGACTTCATGTTACCCTACCTCGGCTTCCGATTAGTGTACTACCTCGGCTTCTGATTAGTGTATATGACTATATAAAGTCAATACGTAGATGAGGGAGAGTGGGATTTGAGGTATTCACACCCCCCCCCCCATTTAACAAATAAGAACGTGACATTGAGTTCTAGGAATAAAGCCAAAAGGTGGGTTAACGTGGTCATTGTTCATAGAAATAACGGTTTATGTATCTGAATTGTATAATGCTTGTCCACACACATGATGATGATGAGTATGATAGTAATAATTGTTATTTTTAGAATTATAGTACATATTATGGTGAAAGTAAAGAATAGTTCTCTGCTGTGCTATAAATAGCACAATGTTGACAATTTTTAACTATCCAACGTCATGGATTCCCGTGTAACACCAATCAAAATTATGGCTGCCGTGACGTCACATCCGATAATCACTTGAGTTCAAATCTGGATACAGACGAACTTATGCATAATCTGTTTGTTTTCCAATTTACACATTTTTTTTACAATTTCCTATTATTTGTGGTGAGCGATCAGTATTCTGCCCGCTACACACGGAGCGAGGTGCGCGCACACATTAGAAATATTATTTCTAATCCTAACCTTACTCTAAGTACTTACCCGTAAGCTTGCCAAATCACACAACAAAGGTCAGGTAACACCTCGCCACTAGAGCAAAGGTCACAGCGGAGAACTATAATTTACTTCAGCCAATATTATTATTAAAACAATAATAACAATATTAATAAAAAAACAATAGTAGCAGTTATAATTGTTACTATCATTACTAAAGCCATTATTGTTGTTATTATTACTATATTATTAATACTAATTATTATTATACGCATTATTATAAACTGTAAAAATCATTCTTTCTACTTTATTAGTTATTGTCAGCGATTTATCAATGAGAAAAAATAGAATAATTATTCCGGTAATATTTCAATTACAGAACATAATAAAAAATATATATCAAGTAATATATTCATTCCAAAACGTTGTCTTCATCGTGGATACTATGAACACCTCCCTGTCCTGGACACACAGGCCTGCTTTGGCCAGAGACGTGTTCATACATTCTTCGATGTCATTGGTCCATTGTCTTCTTGGTCTTCCCCATGTTCTCTTACCCGACACTCTGCCCTCCAAAATCAGCATTTCGATGCAATCATATCTCTTTCAGTGTCCAAAATACCGTAGCTCCTTTCTTATGATGGTATTTAGAGGCCACACTTCATTTATACTCAATAATTTGAAAATTCCATTGTTCTTTTCTCTGTTCATGGTATTCGTAGGATCTTTCTGTAGCACTTCATTTCAAATGAATTTATTCATCTGGATATTGTCTTGTTCAAAGTCCAAGTCTAGCATTCACATGTTGCCACTGGGAAAACACATGATCTTAAAAGGGTTATTGTAGTGTTACTATTACTACTTTGCCACATCTTTCTCATTTGTGTTAATTTCAGTGTTGCAATTGCGAGTCTTCTCCTAATATCACTTGAACAATCTCAGAAACTTTATATTTGCTCCCAGATATTCGAATTTTTTCTACACACTCTAGTACCATATTGTATATTTTGATTATCGGTTTGAACTTTGTTTTGTCTGTTGTAATAATTATATTTTTTCTGTTTCGTTTAGATATAGATTTGAGATCTCCTTGTTTTTCTTTGCTGTTGTGATTAGCTGTTTCAAGGCCGTGGGATGTGTAGTAAGGAGTACAGTGTCATCTGAATATATTATTTCTGTAATCTTGTACCCACCGATATTTAACAGATGAAACTGATTTACCTCTAGTTCTTCTTTTACATTTCTCATTATATTTATTATCTTCATAGATGTTAAAAAGATAAGGTGATAGAGTACATCCCTATCTCACTCCATTGTCGTAGAGCGAACCATTCAAATGTTTCTCTCTCCACTTTACTGTTGTTTGCTGTTCCTGGTATATTGTTTCAATAAGGTATATTAGGCGTTTTGGGAAGCCCATGTCTCACATGATGGACCATAGTTGGTGATTTTTAACACAATCAAACGCCTTGATGTAGTCTATGAGACACTTATGTAGGTCTAAGTTGTAGAGTTATGGTTTGTAATAGATAATAAAGCCATGCATATTTACATTGATAATTTTGCTATCAAATTAAAGTCCATGTGAAAATAAAGTGAATGGTTATACGCATAAATTCCTATTGTCAACTCTATTTGACAGAACTAAAGCTTGGATTGTATGACTGAATGACACGCACACACAAAATTAAAACAATATTACTACGCCTATTTACACTCTAAAAGGCATTTGAAAATGTATTTTTTTTCCCAGCCGAATTCTAAAATTTCTAAACATTCATGTATGAGGGCGTTAAAACACTTTACAAGAAAATATCATGTATGAGGGCGTTAAAACACTTTACATGAAAGTATCATGCATGAGAGCATTATAACACTTTACATGAATGTATATCACACCTGCAAAAATTATGCCGATTTTACAAATTGGCATGGGCTGCTAAGAGGGAAAACTCATTGCTCTGAATAGAATGATACTATCTCCAATGATTCCACTTCGTGTTATAATTCAAGCTTTGCCGCGGATGTCGGGTGAGTCTAGCCATTGTCACAAATAAAACGGCGACACAATATATCTTCATTCCATGTACTAGGGGGAAAAAAATTACGTCACCCATAAAATGTATTATTGGCATAGAGGTGGGAGATGTTAGCGATCTCACATTTTAGTGGCTCTGCCATATGAGGTCGTCGTCATCTCTTATTCCTTGCAATCTTTACTTCCCAGATTAGTCCAGTACCCAATTAAAATTGGGTCTACCGAAAGCAGTGGTGATCTAAAAAATTATTCCGCCTCAGCTGGAGAATGAACCTAGGACCACTCATATGTCCACTGTACCACATCCTGTTGGAAATCTAATGGGTCATTATCCTTCTGCGAAGAGAGATAAAGACGTTGGAAGAGAGTTTACCCTGTTAACGTCAGAAGGTAGATGCTCAAGTGAGATAAAGAGCTGAGTAGCACAAGCCAAATTAGCATTCCAAAAAATGAGAACCATTGTTTGCAGTTGAAGTCTATCAATGTAGACCCGAATTCGGGTGCTGAGATGTTATATCGAACCGATTCTTTTTTATGGATGTGAAGCATGGACTGTGAACAAGAAAATTCAAAGTGAATTGGAGGCTACAGAAATGTGGTTTCTGAGAAGAATGATGAAAATACCATGGACAGCCTAGAAAACTAATGCAGAGGTTCTCATTGATGCTGGCGTAAAAAGATCAATCATATCAAACATTAGAGGCAGACAGTCAAGGTTTCTAGGGCATGTGCTGAGAAGAACACAGCTTGAACACTTAATAACCACTGGAAAAATCAAAGGGAGAAGAGATAGAGGTCGACAAAGAGAAAAGTTACTAGATGGGCTTGTATCGTGGCACGGTAGTAGCTCACCAACCGAGCTTATTGACAACACAAGAGACAGAGTCGTGGAGAAACATGATCGCCTACGCCAGTCGGCATGTCACTTGATTGATTGATTGATTGATTGAAGAGAGATCCAGCGGGAGTTTGACAAAGAATTCTCAAAAATAATATTCATACCTTTGTTTCCACTATCTCTTTACCACGAACACCTTGAATGCCTAGGGCCAATGATCCGAGTAAGATGTTGGAATTTAGAAGCTGTAAATACTAAAACTAGATATTCTCAGCGCCGCGGATATAGTTGTAGATGTACAGTCTCTGAACGCAAGGCTGTTGATTGTACCAGCTTAGAGAGGAAGACTGTTGAAGACAATTTGTAGTCTACTTAATAAGGTAAATGTTAAACAGCCGGAGCTAGGTTAAGACCCGTATAACGGAAATTAGCAGGTGGAAAATATCAAGGTAAATTAGTTGTACATACGTTATTCTGGCGGTGTTGAGAGATGACTTCGTTTGTGTTAGGGTGTACAGAGTTCCAGAGAAGATACCATTGATGAATGCAACATTCGAAGAAGGTAAATTGAGTTCATGTCGTAAAAATATTAAAGAATATAATTTGTAGTGCTAGCCTGGTTGGAAAAACGACGAAGAAAAATAAATGAAAACGGAACTTGTGAATAAAATGTTAAGAACATTAATTAGAGCAAAACTGGGGTAGATTAAATATGTAGGAAAACATCAATGAAGGCGGGACTATTCTGAAATAAGTGTTTAGGAACACATTAATAAGATTATATCTGTTGTAAATAAAATGGTTAGGAGTTGGAACACAATAAAAGCAGGGCTGTTGTGAATAAAACTAGGTCGCAGATAAGGCAAGGGAGTATATGGATAATTCAATACACAATATTTCAAAAAAGAAAAAATATGGTCGTCAGGTTAATCTCCCACATCCCCACAATCCCATATCGATTTTGTTAATGAACGATAATTAAAACCCTTAAAAGCAAAGCAATTAATTTTATTGCAAGAAACGTTTCCCTTACCAAGTCGTGTATTTATGTGCCTGAAAAACTGTTTCAGTAGACAAATATAAGTTCAATGATCTTGGTGAAACATGGGAGGGGTGTAGATAACAAACATGGGAGAGGATGTTGATAACAAACATGGGAGAGGGTGTTGATAACAAACATGGGAGAGGGTGTTGATAACAAGCATGGGAGAGGATGTTGATAACAAATGGAAGAGGTGTGTAGATAACAAACATGGGAGAGAGTGTTGATAACAAACATGGGAGAGGGTGTAGATAACAAGCACGGGAGAGGGTGTAGATAACAAACACGGGAGAGGGTGTAGATAAACACGGGAGAGGGTGTAGATAACAAACATGGGAGAGGGTGTTGATAACAAACATGGGAGAGGGTGTAGATAACAAGCATGGGAGAGGATGTTGATAAGAAATGGAAGAGGTGTGTAGATAACAAACATGGGAGAGAGTGTTGATAACAAACATGGGAGAGGGTGTAGATAACAAGCACGGGAGAGGGTGTAGATAACAAACACGGGAGAGGGTGTAGATAAACACGGGAGATGGTGTAGATAACAAACATGGGAGAGGGTGTTGATAACAAACATGGGAGAGGGTGTTGATAACAAACATGGGAGAGGGTGTTGATAACAAACATGGGAGAGGTGTGTAGATAACACGCATGGGAGAGGGTCATCCACCTTGATGTGGTATGTTGTTAGTGTGTATCTCCATGTCATCCACCTTGATGTGGTATATTGTTAGTGTGTATTTTAATGTCATCCACCTTGATGTGGTATGTTGTTAGTGTGTGTCTCCATGTCATTCACCTTATTATGTTTAAGAATCTAGGACATGCAGCAATGTATAAATTACTACAAATATACAACTACAGGTGAGGTACAGGCAATGTATCACATTCGTGGAGAGAAGCGCTCATGTTTCCTATCATAAAAAAGGGAAGGAAAGCACAAGCCTGACAGCTACAGACTAATAAGAATTATTAGCTGCTCAACAGCAGAGAGCAGCTAGAAAGTCACGGATAGACCAAGATCCGTCTACAGTCGTCATTCCATGTCCGAACTGTCCAAGGACATTTACAGCTCGAATAGGGCTCATTAGCCATCTACGAACTCATAATCAAGGACATAAATAAAATTGAATTTTCAAAAGTGGATGTAACAAATGGTCATCATCACTTGTGATGGACGAACAACAAATAAGAATAATTGTTGTGTCTGCAAGACGGTGGAAAGTATAACCAACATAAGATTAAAATGGTATCCAGAGAAGACATTGGTGCAGAGCAAGCTGGATTTAGAGAGTGCAACAGTACAGAAGACCAAGTAGCATTCTTGTCTCAGATCGCTGAAGATGCATTTCAAGAAAAGAAGAAAGTTTTCACCCTACGGATAGATCTACATAAAGCTTTTGACAATATCTGAAAAGATGGACTGATAGTAAAACTTAATAAAGATGAATCAGGTATAACATGAATAAATGGATAGGATATGATCCTTCTCATACAATCGGAAAGCAAGGGTCACTATAGAAGGTCACAACTGCAAAAATATAATTTTCCTAAAATATGGGGGTTCCTCAATGCTTAATACTGTCTCCAACTGTCTCAGAATACTGAAAATTGTGGAAACTAAAAATCAATACACAGAGAACTGCTTATATTGTTTTCCCATAAAGTCACAAAACCGTCAAAAGATATGTCGACATCAAAATGAGTAGGGAAATATTAACAAAGGAAGAAACCACTGTTTACCTTGGGGTAAAACTAAACAGACAACTAACACTAAAAGACCCCATAAACAATACAAGAGAAAAAGCAAGTAAACGCTTAAACCTCATTAAGAGACTAGCTAGTACAAACTGGAGGAAGGGGGCATATACAACAGATACTCCGCCAACTGTATCTTGGATATGTGAGATCAGTAATGGATTATAGCCTTCTTCTCCAGACAATTGTGAGCAATATTACTATCTCATCCCTGAATAGGGTGCAGAGCCAAGCACTGAGACTAATCTGTGGAGGGTTGCGATCAACATCCACAGCAGTATTTAAGATAGATGCAAATGTAGAACCGCTGGATATCAGACGGAAAAGAGCACTAATGGAAGCGGTAGAAACGTACACAAGACAAAAGAATGAACATTCAAAAAGAAAATTGTATAACACTTGGAAACAAAAAGATTAAAACAACTGTCTCTACTGGATATATCCGCAGAGGAAGATGACAAACACCATCTACAGGAAGAGAGAAATCTAGAAAACAAGTGCTTTAAGTGCTTCTAAAACTGACATAGTTTTGGAAGCACTTAGACATACCCCATATAAAAATTCAAGATATTCTCAACATAGCAAGAGTAACATACAGTTTTATCTCTGCACATTCAGTCAGTGTGATCATAAAATGGATCCCAGGACATAGCGAAAAAAAAATATTCACGTTTCCTGTGGCCCACTGCAAATCGCTTTGACTGCCATCAGGTTCATATGACATAAATGATGATCCACTGCTACAGACACTTAAATAATATGTTGATAACAATCACACATGTCAAGAAATTCCGGCATTTATCAATGAAAGCTTCACATGAGGTAATAAAGTTTTGCTAATAACACGAAATAACACACAGGCACACATACAAATCGATGTTTCGACCAAAAAGCCTATATCAAGGATCACAATCACATATAAATCAAAGACGACAAGTAAGGACGACACAACATGCGTTCACATGTCTAGTAAGTTGGCCGAAATGATAGACATGAGGTCAAAGGTGACACAAACAGGAAATGTACAGAAATAGGAAGTAAACAAAACTGAATACAAGCTAAAACGAGACCAAGAAATGACGGAACAACCCGATAGTATGCATATGTCAAGCACTCATTCATACCCAAAGGTTTCAGAGTGCTAAATTCATATATATAGCGGTTCTCAAGCGTCAGACGGGTTCGGTCGTCGGAAAAGCATGCTTTGATCGTCGTCACCTGCAAATCCTGGGAGCCTCGATGGCCTGTCCGTTGAAATGAACGTCTACAGGATAGCCCGAATGGTGTTTGATGATGTATAGGTGTTCGCAGAAACGGTCAGCAAGCCTTCTACCAGTCTCACCTATGTACGTCATGATGCAGCGCTTGACGACCGAACCCGTCTGGCGCTTGAGAACCGTGCTTCTCCGACGACCGAACCCGTCTGGCGCTTGAGAACCGCTATATATGAATTTGGCACACTGAAACCCATGGGTATGAATGAGCGCTTGACATATGCATAAAATCGGGTTGTTCCGTAATTTCTCGTTCTTGTTTGAACATGTATTCAGGTTTGTTTACTTTCTATTTCTGTACATTTCCTGTTTGTGTCACCTTTGACCTCATTTCTATCATTCGGCCAACTTACTAGACATGTGAACACAAGTTGTGTCGTCCTTACTTGTCGTCTTTGATTTATGTGTTTGTAATCACATAAAGGCATTTTGGTCAAAACGTCGATTTATGTGTGTGCCTATGTGTGTTTCGTGTTATTAACAAAACTTTATGACCTCTTTTGAAGCTTTACCTGTCTGATTTCAGTTTTGCGTAGTGAGTACATATTTTAGATTATCAATGAAAGTTTAGTTAGTTAATTGTCGGATCATCATCACTACAAACTGGACACGTCAATAGTTGCTCCGCTCTCTCCTTGAGTGTATCAGCCATTACATTTCTGCTGACAGTACCGGTTCTCTGGTGGTTGACCATTATTCCTATGTGCCCTATAAAATGTTCACTTTTAGCAACACCGCATTTCAAACCCTGATCTTTAATCCTAGCCATTGACAAGGAATCATCATGCACACTAGTCTCACTCTCGCTGGCTATATCTCTTTAGGAGTTTAAAATGTCAGCTCGATCCATTGCTCCATTGCCCTCTAATGATCACACTCTCCTCCCTGATCGTTTTACTTGCGCACTGAGCTTGTGAAAGCCCAAGCACTGCGAACATGTCTAACCACAGATTCATCAGTGTATATAATCACACCCCCCCCCCCCTGTGGCATTCTCACTGACCAAAGCCTGCAGTTATTTCTCCACAGCTGTGGGACATCATTCTCTGCATTCCCTGCTAAGTGATATTACTACTCTCAAACAAGTTTAGAAAGATATGGGTAGACTTATCCATTCCGCATCTGTTGCCACATCTTGCAATTTGCAAACTCTTTGCATGACATCCTCAGCACGTCCCATTCACGACTTAAGTCTGCTGCCTTTAACTTTCTGTATTTCGGAATACAACGGGTGTTCCTTATCTGCATGTATTTGAAGGTACGCCCGTGCACGGCAATACTGTAATCTGTGCTCTGCTGTTGGACAGTAAAGTAGACACCGCATAGCTCGTGTCGATGTATCTCTTGTACACGCAAGTATGATACGCATTGCTGCATTCTGGATACTATCCAGTCTTTCGATCTGAGTTTTGTTGAGAGTCAGAATTGCAAGTGCATATTCCACCACAGCCACCACCAAACCCTGGTACAAAAGAAATAACAACCTCTGCTTACACTGCACAGCAGCTTCATTGATGCTAATCCTTTAGCTGCCCTTATGACAATGTGGTCTACATGTTCTCTGAAACTCAGGCTTCTGTCAAAAAACACACTCAATTATCTCATTGTGCTGGTTCTTTCTAAACTTTTCCCGTACAACGAAATATGTGGCATGTGTGTCTTTACCATGTGATGGTTCAAGGAAAACCACGTCATAATGCCGTAGAAGGATTTACCACTGCTCCCGTATATCTATACCAACTCGCCAGTCTGTGCAGTTTCTTCTGTAGTTCCACGACACAATCTTCTCGATTTCTGCCCTGCCTATACACCAGGATGTCATCGGCGTACGACATCGTTCTGCCAGCACCTGTGATTTGATTGCTAGTGATTTGTACTGTGTATGCATTGAAAAGCACAGGGGATAGAGGTGATCCCTGTGGCAGACCAGGGCTAATAATCCTTGGTGCTGATACCCAGTTACCACACTTAAGAACTAATATCATGTGGATTAGGGCCGCACCAATCCACCGCACGGCAAAAGGATTTACTTCAAGATTTAACAGTTGGCCCATCAAGATATCCAAGGACACCCTGTTGTAAACATTCTCAAGATCTATTGCGACCGCGCATGTCTTCGAGCGCGAATCGAACCCCTCAAAAACATCCTGCGCAAATATGACTGCATTCTTCAATGTCTTCTTTCCTGGGCGATACCCTCTAAACAACGTTGGTAAACACTTATTTCTCTCAAGATGACAGGATACTTCCCAGGCCACATTTTTTTCCACTGGAAGGTAAGATTGCACATCATACGATGAACATCCGACAATTCAGAAATGTACTAAGTACAACAAACTCAATTAACATTTCCATCAAAATGTCGTCCTTAGGCGTGAAGTATATAATTTTTAGCAAAAAAATTAAATTGAATGGCAATTTTATAAACAAGTGCATAAACCCCCCCAAAATGACGTTTTGACCGAAAGTTATAATTTGCGTGATATACGTGCCACATAGTGCACAGGTTACGCAGGCTTACTTAAATTACATATTATCATTGGATATAAACAAAACTTTCGTGTCCCAGTTTCCACACATACTCGTACACATAACACTGTATTCAGTTTTCTTTTATTGTCACTGTTTTGGTCTTTAGCGTGTTAAATTAGACTACTTGCTGTTTTCTGCTTTCTTTTGGTAGAAGCATCGATTTAGTTTTTGTTTTGTTTAGTGTATTAAGCTAGTCAACTTCCAGTGTTGATATTTCGCAATATCTGTGTTCGATTGTGTGTTATTACTTTGATTTCTCTTTGTGATTTAAGCATTGAGGGATTTAGGTGGCTTAGGGGTCAAGACATTTATCGTATCTTGTCGAAGCTGCAGGTTCAAAATATGGCTGTGGTTTACTGTTTACAAGTATATGTTGAAACTTCACAGAACAGTGGTACTTCCAGTGCTGTTATACGCTGGTGAAACATAGAATGTGTATCTACTACATGTGAGGAAACTCAATCACACTTTCATAGAACTTGTCTCAGAAAAGTTCTGAACATCTGATGGTAAGACAAGATTCCGGATACCACTGTCTTTGACAGATCTGGTATTCCTAACATTGACACTAGTCTGATGCAGACACAGATTCGCTGGATAGTTCATTCGGTACATATGCCAGAGCATCGCTTGCCAAAGATACTTCTCTATGGTGAGCTGCAGACGGACACACGATCGTAAGGTGGCCAAAAGAAGCTCTACAATGACGCATTAAAGACCTCACGGAAAGCCTTTGAAAAAGACCAAGATACATGGGAAGAACTTGCACTAAATAGAACAACATGGTGATCTAGTCAAAAAGGACGCATCATCTTGTAAGAAGAAGAGAAGTGGAGTAGTTCAACAGCGGAAAATAGTTAGAACATCATGGGTAGACCAAAAAACCTTCTACAGTGGTCATTCCATTCCCAAACTGTCAAAAGACATTTGAGGGCTCAAATAAGGCTTATTAACTATTTCCGAACTCATAACAAAGGACATAATTCTAACTGAATTTTCAAAAGTGGATGTAACAGAGGATCATCATCACCTCTAATTGACGAACATCAACAGCAACAGCACCACCACCAACAACAATTATAGTATTTTGTGAAATTCATGGGATAAAAATTCATGACATTCGCTTGAGATAAAACTGTGTTCAGTTTTCTTTTAGTGTCATTGTTTTGAGACAACACAGTTTTACAAAATATATAGAAATATTGTATACCAGTACATATTGGGGAAGTTTAGTTTGTCATGTACGCCTTTTGAAATTAGATTTGAGTGTATGTTGCGCTGAAATTTTGCATCAACACTGTGGTATATGCGCCTTTCAAAACATTTAAAGTATTCGTTGACAACAATTATCTGCAGATTAGGAATGGGGTGGGGGGGGGGTATGTTGCACTGCAATTTTGCATCAACACCGTAGTATTTGCTGATACCATTTTCAACACATTTAAAGTAGTCGTTGGCATAAAATATCCGTAGAATAGGAATGGAGGGGCTTAGTCTCTTCTTACGACATGCACGACAGAGCAACTATTTACGATTATGTTAGCAAATTTTTTGAGTCTCGAAAAACACGGTATCTTCAATAAACATGTAACAAGTGGAAATAAAAACACAAGAAGGAAACGACAAAACAAAACTTTGTGGCTGATATTAAAACACAGACATAATGCGCCAGATGTAAACATACGTCTATTTAATCGGGGTTTCAGAGTGCTTAAGAAAACGAAAATGCACGAAAACACCGTGCCAGGATAGTATTAAAAATGAAACATGATATACCAGATGTGAATGTTACTTTATTTTCTCTTGCAGGAATGTTTTAGCATTCGCTAGTTTGTCTGTGTGATTGCTGCTTTTCAGAGTTTAATTTAATACTTTGCAATCATGCAACTTCAACTCTTGACAGATATGAAATATTTCAGAATCCTTGGTACTTGTAGCGAACACCTGAACATTTAATTGCATCTTCAGTACGACTTGGACAATCGGCTTCAGAACCACGATCACGCTGGGCCGAGTTGTATCTGTAATGCGTGCCTGATAACTACTATATCTATATATTTGATCTATTGGATCATAAAGAGAGAATATGGTCGACGAATGGTGCAACTTTTCCATACTTGACAAAACATTTAGCGTTAGTAATAAGTAAATTATCATCCTTTATCATCAGCTGTTGATTGTTACATAAGCTTGAGGTGGTAAATACCTTCAAATACCTCGGATCCAGCATATGCAGCGATGGAAAATACAAAGCAGAACTACACGTAAGGCTGGAGATGGCTTTAACGTAATTGTCAAGGATAACGGTAATTTGGAAAAGCAACATTAGTGTTGGTGTGAAAGTCAAACTGTATAAGTCGCTGGTGCTTTATGCTGTGCTGTATGGTTGTGAGAGTTGGACACTCACTGCGGACATGGAGAAACGATTACAGGCTTTTGGGTACAAAAACTAGCATGGTTTGGACATGTATGCAGACATGATTACTTGTAAAAAAAAATACTGCAGGGAACTGTCGAAGGAGAAAGAAGCAGAGGAATGAACCCAGGACCACTCATATGCGACGCTACGAGGTCTCATTAGTAACATTAGCTGTATGCAAGATGTGCCACAGATTCCTTCCACACTCGTTCAGTGTTGAAGAAGTATTAGGCTCGCATGAACTCATTAGCCACATTCGAGCATACCGCAATCAGCATCAGCATCATCTCTATCCTAATAAAGCTCATTTGGTACTAGTCTAACCAGACCGACGATCAGCATTATTGCTGCGAGAATGTGAATACCACTGTGATGTATTAAAAACTCATTGTATGTATTTATATGGGAGTAAATACGTAGAACTACAACCCAAACTTTTGGAGTGATGGAAAAAAAGATTAAAAAATACCAGGAGATAAAAAGTAAAATTAATATGGCAGTGTTTGATAATGAGTAATGGATAATATGATTTGTCTATATGGTTAGAAATTTTCAGCGCCAGATTAAATTGAATCTTCAGATGCAAATAACATACAATAAAATTCATTATTTATAGAACTACAACCCAAACTTTTGGAGTGGTGAAAAAAATGTTACAAAAGTACCAGGAGATAGAAAAGAATATGCGCCAAATTTGAAATTTATATTTGCGCTTAACATAAACTAAGAAATTGGTAGCATATCCTATCCAGGACGTAGCTATCAACCCAGCATTTGTTGGCTGTGGTGATTTTCTAGGCAATATAAATATGTTCAGTAAAACTAAGAAGGAACCACAAAAATGTTTGATGGTTTTTAAGAGAAAATGTAGTTGAGATCATATTTGAGCTTAGAGATCAAATCAAATTTTTCATTTACAAAAAAGAAATTCAAGGTATGAAGGAATCTATTGCATTGTTTGATGATAAGAAATGGATACTACGCTTTGTCTATATGGTTAAAATATTTAAGCACCAGATTAAATTGAATCTTCAGATTCAAAGAAAACACAATAAAATTAATTGTTGATTCCTTGAAAGTCTTCATGAGCAACATGAAAAATTGAAAGTTGAAATGTCACTCCCAAATCAGGAGAAATGAGATAGTTGAAACAGCTATCCAAAATTTAAAGTCATTGTTTTCAACAACAGTAGATTATTTGGTATTTTTTCCAGAAATGAAGTCAATCATCAAAATCTCCATACACATGAAATGGACCCCAATTAACTATGCATTAAAAAATATGATGCCACATATAATCGTGGAGGAAATAAATAAATAATAATTCTTAAACTGAGAACAGGTCACAAGATTTTAACAACCCGTGTACAGAAGGATTTGAATTAGAAACCCCCTATATATTCCTTGTGGATAACATGCAGAATACACGGAACAAAGTTTACAGAACAGCACACTGTGCCATAACCTACGAATAAAGCTGCAGCCATTTTAAAATGCTCTGGTGGATTTTCTTTATGGGATATTTGACCACAATTCAATTCATTTAAGAAATTCATATCCGCGTATTACTCCGACGTGAGAATAACAAAGAAGAAAGGTCCAAAAAAATGTTACAATGTTTGAGAAATTATTACCCATTCCTGTTGCAGGTGGCAATGACAACGATCTTCCAGAATGTACCAAAATAAGGGGGGGGGGACATAAATAAAATTTGCAGCATTTAACAGCACTGGAAAATGAACTTCACCAATATTTTCTTGAACTCGGTGAAGTGGAGTTGTTTTTAGTATGAATTCCATTTAAATTGTCGGTTGGAAAAATTTCTGTTGATTGTCAGAATGACTTTCTAGAAATGAAGAATGATTCTTCTTCTTCTTCTTCATCGTTCATTCTCAAACTCCTGCTGGATCTCTCTTGTAGCAAGATCATTGTCCTACTAGATTTCTAGCAGGATGTAGTCCAGAGAATGGAAATGCGTTGTGTCGCCGTTTTATTTGCGCCAATGGCCCGACACAACCGACACAATGATTCAACAGCTTGACATATGTTCAATTAGAGATTAATCACAGTTTTGGCCCTTGATTACTACCAAAACTTTACACACAAAGTTATCAATGCAATGCTTCAATTTGTGTTAAAATACCCTCGTATGGCATAATTTCATCTCTGACGCAAATGAAAAAGAAGCATCGAAGTAAATCCTACGTTGAAAATGACCTGCATCGTATCCTTTACGGCATTCCTTCACATATCCAAGAATTGAAACAGAAATCCCAGATGTTTCATTCATTGAACTCTTCGTCTGTTCTATGTCACAATAGCCCGAGATTCTAGTGAACTGTTTGTTAAAGTATGACATTTTTATGATTAGTTTTTTCATGTTATGAATATTTTGAACTACTTTTATTCAGAACTAAACATAAAATTCATTTTTTCATTACTATTAAATTTGTAAAGCGGCACTATAAAGATAATTCAAGTGAATGTCTATTGTAATTATTACATTATACATTCACTTACATTATTACAAATTAGACAATAAAGACTTTAAATTGTAAATGTGTTTTATTAGAGAGGGGATAACTATGTTTCATACTGTAAAAAAAAGGGGGAATGGGTCGAAAAGTTGTAGAACCACTGAACTACTTTATACAGTGCAGTACTTCTAGTAGATGATAAGATATGATATTGCATATGTACATCTTCGGTTAGAAAAAAAGGGGGGGGAGGAGAGATATTACCTAAAAAAGGTCATTTCATTATCTTCGTGGGGATTTTAGCGGAATTTTGTAAAAACTATTAAGGGGGAGGCACTGTGTAGAGGTGTGTGTGGAGGTGTGTGGGGGGGGGGGGGGTTTCCGAAGAACGGAACGCGCTGTGTCATGGTTTAAAGTTTGACTGCGATATATGCGTTTTTCGGCCGGATGACTCCAATTTCAACATGACTTCTGGATCTCTTGACCCTCTATGGCAGCCAACTCCACCTCCAGAAACCTGCTTTACTTTATCGAAAGAGCTGATTACGAGGCTTTTCTTACAGTACAAATACCTCCAACATTCTTATTTACATATACATCTGTCATATTGTATTTTCTATTGCCTTACACATACATCTGTCATATTTACATATGTCATATTTACATATGTCATATTTACATATACATCTGTCACATTGTATTTTCTATTGCCTTACAATCATGAGCTAAATGCATGTCTTGTCTAAACGTGCTTTTGTCATCTATCAATAATCCCCATGAATGATGAAGAGAGGTAACAAACAATCGGATATTGTACCTTTGTCCTTGTGTGATAAACTCCTAGGTTGGGAGGCATGTCAATTCATTATCACTGTAGATGGGTTAGAAAATCTTACAGAAGAATGATTAACTAGTTTTCCCAGAAATGTATTGTATGATCATGGCAAGACGTGATGATCCTGGGATATTGCTACACTGGAATGACTCTATTAAGAGACGACACATGCATTGAGAAACCCAGCTAACATAACCACGACTTTGTTATAACCAACCTCATTGTCAGAAGGGCTATATGCTGCCAAAAGATACCTGCGCACAGTTAAAAGGATTACTTCAGCATCATCATAAACATCATTATCATTATCATCGTCGCATGAACCGGCTACACGACGCTGGTCTTTGGGCTAGAATAACTTACAGATAACCTGTTCTTACGGACCAGCATCGCCAGAACCGACTGCAATGGGCGAACCAGCATCGTCAATGAACCTGGGACATGAGGCACATGAATTGATGCACATCTCACATGATGCGCATCTTGAATGATGACATAATCAATAGTGCACATGACAAATGATGCACAACACAAATGATGCACAACACAGCTGATGAACATCTCAGATAATGCACATCACAAATGATGAACATCACAAATAATGTACATCTTAAATAATGCATTACACAAATGATGCAAATTTTTCAAATGACGGGGTGTGGTTGAATTCGGCGAATGTTTAAATCCTGTCTAATGCCTCCTGGTTACCTTTTTATATAACTAATTTTGATTGTTGTGTTTCTAGGAATTGCTTTTGGCACTTATAATGGGACCGCTTTTCTTGTCTAATTTTGTCGTCCTCCCAACCTTTTTAGTCGCCTCTTACAATATGCATGGATGACTTTGGTACTATTGTTTTCCCCTAAACTAAAGACTGGACCCTGAAGAAGGATAGACAATCTTTACACCAGGTAGTCTAGATAGAACAGTGGAAATATTCTTTGTCATAATCTCTATATCAGCGGGAGGCATATATGGCCCTGGGGTTAATCTGGCCCGCCAAACCATTTTTACTGGCCGTCCAGGCTGAATTATAACTACTATAGGTAGAGGCCGCGGAGCTCAGATAATACTACTTGCCACTTGGAAGCACTAAATAAACAAGCTTCTTGTCCTTTTCACACTCTGAAAATATTCAAACAGGCCCGTCGACACAAAAAGTCTGCCCACCTACACGGAGCCTATGTACGATTAACGTGAACGATCAGAAACTGTATACATCACGTTTCCCCGCACTTTCCCCCACCCCGCGCAGTATTAAAGGAATCTTTCTGTTTACGGTGAATGATGTTCTGTTGATTAAAGAAGAAAACACAACTTACCTGACAGTCAAATTAGACAGAAAAATTAAACACACGTCAGGACACATTAGCAACTTGAAAGATAAAGCATTAAAAAAGGCTCAACATAGTTAAGAGACTGCTATCATCACAAGGTGAAAAGGAGAAGAAAAAGAGAGTGGTTGTGGGGTAAGGGTAAAATGTCTCTTAGGAACAGAAATATCTTGAAGCTTGGATATGTAATATTCATAATAGACAATTCATCCTCCCATCTTTCTGAGCTATACAAAGTTAAATTATCTTAGCCGCCTTAGAGTGAAGATCCAGGGGCTTAGATTTGTATGTGAAAGATCACAACTACGGCTTGTCAAATCTACACCTGTATCTAACAACTAAATGAACCAGACATATTTGATTCGATATAAAAGACTTGTAATAAATCAACTAACAATTGAAAGATACAAATCTAGCCAACGATTCAAGCAGATCTTCTAACTGAAGATTTTTTAAAAACCAGAAGAAAAATATCTTAAAACATACTGACACCACGAATGCATGATTCATTAATATTGATAATACGCCCGTAAACAAGGTATGTCGTTTTACAAAACTACCAAGAAACATCAAATCTTAAAATCTACATTTATTCTGAAAGTGCTACACAACTATCTAATTTTTTCTATACTTATCCATCAAGATCACAATAAAATATACTGAAAGGCATCATACAGAGAATAATGATCAAGAAAGAATGAGTCAATATTTCAGAGGATACTGTATATGCTATGATAGAATGATGATGCTAAATATATATCGAGTGACATATTTTTCCCCAGAAAATTGTCTTCTTCGCTGATACTCTGAACGCCTCTCTGTCTTGGCCCAGCAGCCCTGCACTGGCCAGAGACATGTGCATACATTCTTCAATGTTGCTGGTCAATCGTCTTCTTGGTCTTTCTCTTCTTCTCTCACCTGGTACTCTACCCTCTAGAATCAGCCTTTTGATACCATAATGTCACTTTGTGTCAAAATACTAAAGTTTCCTTCTTATGATGGTATTTAGAAGCCACCCTTCATTTAGTTTCAGTAATTTCAAAATATTTATGTTCTGTTTTTTTCTCTGTCCATGATATTCGTATGATCTTTCTGTAGCACTTCATTTCAAATGAATTTATTCTTTTGGACATTGTCTCGCATCCATATGTTACCACTGGGAAAACATGATCTTAAAATGGTTAATTTAGTGTCGTTCTTACTACTTTGCCACAGCTTTCTCATTTGTGTTAATTTGAGTGTTGCGATTGCGAGTCTTCTTTTCTTCTAATCTCGACTGAACAATCTCCGGGACTGTTTATATTTGCTCCCAGATATTATAATTTGTTTACACATTATAATTCTACATTGTCTTTATTGATTTTTGGTTTGATCTGTGTTTGATGCTACATATCAAAGCACAAACATTTGATCTAGCCATTATACAAACGTATGCACCAAATACAGTCCACATTGAAGAAGAAATAGACATCTACTACGAAGACCTACAACATGTACTCAAACCAGTAAAATACCATCTGATCAGGGCCGGATTTATACTTGATAAGGCCCTAAGCTATTTGAGATATGGAGCACTTTAATAATTAAGAAGTGTATAGATAGGGAAGTAATAAATCTTTAACAAGAAAGTGGGCGCCCTAAGCTATATCTTGTGTAGTTTATACGTAAATCATGCACTTCTTCTTCTTCTTCTTTCGTTCACTTGAAACATGTCTATATCTGTAATTCTGTCTCCTTAATAAAACTCACTGTCTTTTGTAGTTCATACAGTGTCCCATAGAGCTTTGATTCCAGTGTTGTCTCCTCTGGCCAATATGTCTGCCTCAGCGTTTCATGCTCAGAACACTCTTGAAGTATATATTTGGCACTTTGTGCTGCCTGTCCACATGTACACATGGCCGTGTTGCCAATTTTGAACTTTGTATACATGTGACTGCGGAGTCGGTTGTGTCCTGTTCTGAGACGTAGAATTATAACTTGTTCTGGTCTGTTCATAATGTGATAGTCATCTTGTGTTGGTGTTTATGGCTTTCTTATTGACTTTATCATCTGTTTTTTCCTGATGGTAGGTGATTGGTATATCTGGTTGGTCTTCGGCAGCACCTTCTTTAGCCAGTTGGTCTGCTTTTTCATTTCCTGGTATTCCACAGTGAGAGGGTATCCACTGCATGGTTATCCTATACTGGTAAGACAATTCGCTAAGTAATCATGCACTGCATCTGATAGTTAGTTAGTAGTCGAATCACCATCACTGCAAACTGGACACGTCCATAATTGCTCCGATCTCTCCCTGAGTTTATCCGCCATTACACTTCTGCGGATAGTACTTGTTCTATGCTGGTTGAACGTCATTCTTCTGTGCCCTCCACAAACTTCACTTCTAGCAACACCACATTTCAAACCCTGATCTTTAATCCTGACCATTGAAAATGGCTCATCATGCACACTAGTCTCACTCTCGCATGCTATATCTCTTAAGGAGTTCAAAACGTCAGTTCGATGCATTTTCCCATCATTCTGTGCCACAAGAGCGCATGACGCCAGTTGTCGTAAGGGCCCGAAAGGGGAGCAAAGAATAGCAACACTGTTTACCTTCCACGCACGTCGTAAAAGGCGACTAAGGAAATTATGGGATGTAGTTGGCTGTCCCATTACATATTGGGTCAGTGACCCAAAGCCATGCTGAAGTCGGGTGTGTCAGGTCGAAAGGCGCAGATAACGCACAAATGATGTAAACCATAATACAACGCATTCCGTTCTCCGGACTACATCCTGCTAATCTGCAGGAGTTTGAGAACGAACGCAAAAGAAGAAGAAGACTTCTATGGACAGTACCTGTCCTATGCTGGTTGAACGTCATTCTTCTGCGCCCTCCAAAAAGTTCACTTCTAGCAACACCAGATTTCAAACCCTGATCTTTAATCCTGACCATTGAAAATGACTCATCATGCACACTAGTCTCACTCTCGCGTGCTATATTTCTTAAGGAGTTCAAAACGTCAGTTCGATGAATTGCCCCATCATCCTGTGCCACAATAGCGCATGGCGCCAGTTGATTTGCTCTTTCATTGCCTCGAACACCCACATGTCACAGCACGAAAAAAAATGTAACCACTCTTAGTTTCTCCTTTCTTAAGATCTCAAGCCACTGTTCGCGAACGAGACCACTTGTGCCTTCCTAATCATACTCATAGAGTCACTCAAGAAGCAGACCTGGGTTACCTTCTGTGTGCATACGCACTCAAATGGTCACCGTAATAATCTCCATGATCATACTACTCGTAGTAACAGCAAAGGTCCCACTCTCCTTCGTGATCGGTTTACCTGCGCACTGAGATGTGAAAGCCCAAGCACTGCGAACAGGTCTAATCACAGATTCATCAGTGTATATAATCACACACCACTCTTTGGCTTTCTCACTGAACAAAGCCTGCAGTTATTTCTCCACAGCTGTGGGGCACCATTCTCTGCATTCCCTGCTAAGTGATATTACTACTCTCAGACAAGTTTCGAAAAACGTGGGTAGACCTATCCATTTCGCACCTGCTGCCACATCTTGCAATCTGCACACGCTTTATATGACATCCTCAGAACGTTCCATACACGACTTCCCTCTCTTAAATCTGCTGCCTTTAACTTTCTGTATTTCGGAATACAACGGGTGTTCCTTATCTGCATATATTTGAAGGTACGCCAGTGCACAGCAATACTGTAATGTGTGCTCTGCTGTTGGACAGTCAAGAAGGTACCGCATAGCTCTTGTCTATGTGTCACTTATGCATCCAAGAATAATACGCATTGCTGCACTCTGGACTCTATCCAGTCTTTCGATCTGAGTTTGGCTAAGAGTCAGAATTGCAAGTGCATATTCCACTACAGCAACCACCAAACCCTGGTACACAAAAAATAAAACCTTTGCTCACACTGCGCAGCAGCCATAACTATCATTGCTGCTAATCATTTGCCTGCCCTTATGATAACGTGGTGAACATGTTTCCTGAAACTCAGACTTCTGTCAAAAAACACACCCAGATATCTCATTGTGCTGGTTCTTTTCCCGGACAACGAAGCATGTGTGTCCTTACCATGTGATTGTTCAAGGAAAACCACCTTATAATGCCTTAGAAGGATTTACCAGTGCTCCCGTATCTCTACATCAATTTGTCAGTCTCTCCAGCTCCTTCTGTAGTTCCACGACACGCTCTTCTAGATTTCTGCCCTGTCTATACACCAGAATGTCATCGGCGTATGACATCGTTCTGCGAACACCTGTGATTTGATTGCTAGTGATATGTACTGTGTATAAATTGAAAAGCACAGAAGAAAGAGACGATTCCTGTGGCAGGCCACGACTAATAGCCGTTGGTGCGGTACCCAGTTACCACAATTACCTCGGTTACCATCTGATAGTCATGAGAGACATTAATGCAAAAGTATGGAAAGGAAAACTGAATAATGAAAGACAAAAATGGAAAGGAATATTGAAAGACAAATAACATTAACAAAAGAAGAGAAAAACATACATTTTGGTGAGGAGGATAACATGACAATATGCAATACATACGTTGAACATGATAATAGTTTATATTCATGGAATTTTCATGAGGACAGAAAGAGGAACCAGATAGAATTTATTATAAATTAATAGCTCCGCCGAAGAAAGATGTGTCGGGCCATTGGCGCAAATAAAAAGGCCGACACAAAGCATTTCCATTCTCTGGACTACATCCTTCTGGAAATTTAATAGGACCATGGTCCTGCTAGAAGAGATATCCAGTGGGAGTTTGAGAATGAACGCCGAAGAAGAAGAAGAATGATCAATAGCAGATTTAGAAATATTGTACAGATATGTATATATATATTTTGTCCCTTCTTGTTGCTGATTGTTAGTCCAAACTCACAACAGGCATCAGAAAAGGCAGCTATAAATAGTATTTTATGCAGTTCCTTCGCATATTGTGTCGTAATTGCATTATCGTCTGTAACGAGGACCTCTCTTATAAGGGCCTTTTTTTATACAGGTTTTGGCTTTCAACGTTTGAGCATTGTGGAGGCATTGAACAATACAGAAGAGAGAATACAGAAGAGAAAACAGACAATTCATAGAGTAACTTACTTAAAGGGAAAAATTCAAACAACACATGAGAATATACCAATCAGAAAAGACGAGAACAATTATGGACATTTTACCAAGTAAAATGTCAGGGGGAAATGTAAGCAAAAAATTGTTTTAAAAATATAAAAAATACAGAAAAAAAACAGAAAAAAATGCATTTATATACAAAGACGTAACATTTGCAGAAAAATAATAACAATAGTTGGAAACAAAATTCAGAGATATGGAAATGTAGCTTCAACAGAAAACTAACAAATTGAAAATGAAAGAAAAACTACATTAAAACTACCTACTACGTGGTAACTAAAGTAATGTAAAAATAATAAAATAAAATTTTTAAACTTCAGTTTTACAAATAGGATGAACACACAGAATCAACGTCTCAACCACCTGGTCTTTGTCAAGATAAGGACAAACACAAAAACCGGAATTAGAATAGATAAATCTACATTAAAGGAAAGTATGTAGGCATCTATGTTACTATAGGAAAAATAGAGGGAAGTAAAGTAGAGTACTACATAAAACGAAGCGGTATATTAGCTCTGATATACCACTTATTATCTCTGTTGGACAACCTCTGCTATTTTGATTATATTTTTAATATATATATAAACATAATTAATAAATATATATATAAGCTACATGTTGAGTTAGGTAAGTAGCTAATACTTTTTAATCCAAAAGAAGTGTCTCCATTTCTTCATAAACTACACGGCAGTCGAGTCCAACATGAAAATATTAATTGATTAATTCCATGAAAGACGTCAAGCTGATTAGAAATACGAGCATATATGTTGTGATAAAGGTGCATAAATAAGTGTGAAAATAGCTATTCGGCATACATAGAAATAACAAGATGGGTAAGACAAGGATGTATTTTATCACCCACCTTATTTAATATCTACACATAGACCGTGTTTAAGCACATTTAATAAATGTCAGGGCTCCAAATCGGTGGGGATCTCGGGGAAAAATATACAAAACAAAAACAAAACAAAATCCAACGCTTCAGAGTAGATTGTTGTGGCAATGAAAAAAGAGCACCCATCAGGAAAGCAGATACTTTCAACAATGTCTATGAACATGTTAACAAGTCACAGCAAAGGAAGAAATTGGACAAAATATTTACAAAAAAGGGCACCACCTAACAAAGATCAGAACAATATTGCTGCATTCAATGACTTATTCAGCACACAAGAACTGAACGTGGCAATACGGAAACTTGCTAGAAACAAAGCTCCAGAAAGTAAGTTGGCATCAAATTAAAAAGTAATACTCTTATGATTTATTCATAGAACATGGAAGGAGGGACAGTTGCCATCGGCTCACAGCAGTTGCTCACAGCAAACATCGACGCATTCTTAAGAAAGGAAAACCGGCAGGAATACCAAGAAGTTATAGGTTCATGTCCATCACCTCATGATGCATGGGTAAGTTGTTTGAGATACTGGTGGCTGGAAGACCATGACTGTCTAGATAATAACCAGACAGGCTTCAGACTTCATAAATAACGTGCATTATTTATTATGTCATCATTTAAGATGTGCATCATTTGAGATGTACATCATTTGAGATGTGCATCATTTCATGTGCCTCATGTCCCAACGGTTCATTGACGATTCTCGTTCGTCCCTTGCAGTCGGTTCTGGCGATGCCGGTCCGTAAGAACAGGACCTCTGTAGGCTATTATAGCCCAAAGACCAGCGTCGTGTAGCAGGTTCCTTACCGTTTGATCTTAAATTCGACGAGCTGCTGGCATTGAGTGGATTGTGCTAGACGCAGATGCAAATCGATTCCTGAGGTGATGCAGTCGTATGGAACGATCTTCGGCAGGAGTTGTGTGACTCTGGGTCTTTCACTCACGGCCAGTCTGCAGCTGAGCCAGTTTGTTGAAATGCTCCCAAAGACAACTAATGATGCTTCTAAAGGCTTCAACACTAAAAGAAAACCTAGAAACCGTAGAAACTATGAACAGCTACCCATAATATGCAATCAAAGCCTACATTGATGGATCGGCATTCAAGACCATCTGTTTTGCAGGTTATAGCATGCGTATACGATAGTGATGAATCTTCCTGTGAGTTCTGAAACTTGTGATGAAAATGGCTCAAATTATAGAACAGAGACTGAAGACATCAAAACAGCTATTAATATATTAACAGTTTGATCTTATGGAGCAAAAACCATCAGACATAGTCAGTTTTACAGACTCTATGTCAGTTGTGGAAGTACTTAAACATACCCCATATGAAAATCACGATATTCTCCACATAGCAAGAGCAGCGCAAAAGCCTTATCTTTGCATTTCCAATCAGTGTGATCATGCAATGGATCAAGCTAACGAAGTATCGGGCAGATTTGCAAAAATGGCGCCTCAAAACAACAAAAACAAACACCTTGTAGTATGGGAACAGTCAAACAGATTCTCAGTAACAACACCAGAGAAATCTGGCTGAACAGATGGGCAAATGGGCTGACTGGTCGAAATGTATTTGGTGAAATGACACGGCAGAAGAACAATGACAACATAAACTAACACTGCAGGAGAAACTAATCCCTTATCTTTCAGTTTCGAAGAGGACATGCAAGGATCAAACCCCACAACTACCCACTTGTATGCACTGCTCTCATCCCAATGAAACAGTAAAACACCTCCTTATTGACTGCCCTTACCTGTCAACTGCAAGGAAAAAACTTTTACAGACTCAATTAACAGTTACTAACTTACTGTATGGATCACGAAGTCAACTTCAGAAGACCTGTACATTTTTAAAGAATGGCATTGAGCTGACAAGAGTAGCATTACTCATCAGCATTTGGATATCGATAACAAAAAACAACAGATCAGTGGGGAAATAATAAACAATATTATTCATGAACTTACATTTGGCGCTTCCCTATAGGGATGTGCTTCTGTTAGTGAACGAGTCTAGCTGTAAGGATTGTGTAACACGTTATTTCCTACGTATCTTTCCTAAGTTGAGTTTCAGAATAATCGTATTTATAATAGATGACTTCTTATGCATTGCATTGTTCGGAATAGGCCTCTTCGATTGAAAAGAAAGTTCTAAAATAGATGATTTCTCGTACTTCTTCTTCGTCTTCTGCGTTCGTTCTCAAACTCCTGCAGATTAGCTGGATGTACCCCATCGAGGCCAGAACCTTGAAGTGGTGATGGGGCTTAGTTCAGCCATCAGAGGCTGGAAACTAAGACTGGTCGGGCACTCCCACTCGAGCAGGACCATAGTCCGGCCCAAGTAAGCAGAGTGCTGAAGACGGAGGCAACCAGCCAAAAGGCGCACAGATAATCAGGTTGCCACGCATAAAACACAATGGAAACATGTCTGCATCTAATAAACGTTATGGTGCCTGCCCTGTGGCGGACGTTCAGGCAGGGACGGTGCCGGGCCCTATACCTCGAAAGGGCCCAACCTCAGTTACTGGAAGTCCTTCTCAATTGCCCCGAGGAGCCAGGAGGCAAGGGAATAGAGCTACTGGCCAAACAAACAAACGACCAATAAAAATAATGCACTGGAATGCTGAGGGTGTCAACAGTAAAAGAGATGGATACAGCAAAAAATTGGAACTTGAAAATGTCCTCAGTGAAGAACAAGTTAATATATGCTGTATCCAAGAAACACACCTCAGCAGCGACATAGCCTTCAAAATCAGAGGCTACCAGTGCTACCGATCTGACCGAAAAGACAGGCGAAAGGGTGGAATTCTGACACTAGTTAAAAACAATATCAGTGCATGTCAGCTGGAAGTATACATGGACGGGGCAGAATACCAGATGCTCCACCTAAAAACAGACAGTGCAGAATTCCATCTCCTGAACTACTACTGCCCAAATGATAAACCATTGGCACTAGACACAATTCCAGACAAAGAAAGGCTTATGGTGTGTGGTGACTTCAACAGCCACTCTCAGAGCTGGGGCTACGATCATATCGACAAGAGAGGTGAGGAACTTGAGAGCTGGAAGGATGAAAATAATCTCATTCTTATTAACCAGCCAGCAGACTCACCAACCTTCTACTCAAGAGCATGGCACACCACCTCTACACCAGACCTGGCATTCTACTCACCAGGCCTGGAATGGAACATCACACGTATCGTTGGAAAGCAGCTTGGGGGTAGTGACCACAGACCAGTATTTCTGGAAATTCACAATGAATATACCAAGGACAGCAGCACGCTCACTAGGTGGAACTATAAGAGGGCAGACTGGAAAATGTACCAGCATTTAACCAGTGTTCTAGCTAAGGACATGAACTTGGACAAAGACATCAATAGAGCAGTGAGTGAATTTAATAGATGTATACTACATGCTGCTAGTAAAACCATACCCAGGGGGGCACGCAAAAACTACAAACCCTACTGGAATGATGAACTGGAAAAGCTGCAAAATGAGATGGAAACATCTAGAAAGCAGGCTGAGAACAGACCTAGCCAAGAACATCACAACAAATATCAGCAAACAAAGGCTAAATTTCAAAGAGCCAAGTTACAAGCCAGACGGAACAGCTGGAAAGAAAAAACAGAGTCGCTGAACCTAGAAAGAGATACTAGGAAATTATGGAAACTTGTAAAACAACTAAATGATGAAGGTACAGGGAGAAATACCAGGATCACACTTTATAAAGATAAAAACATTTTAACAGGTAAACATGCAGCTGATTACTTTGCAGATTCCTTTGCAGAAGACAATAACATCAAAGTCAGCCCAGACAAACAACAGGAGGTTCGAGAGAACCAGCAAAACATTGGACAAGGCGAACCTATACCTGAAGTCATGGAGGCACCAATCACAATGAGAGAACTGGAGCATGCAATATCCAAATTGAAAATGAAAAAGTCCCCTGGAGCTGATGGAGTGTCCAATGAAATGATTAGAAACCTGGGAATTGCAGCAAGAGCAAAGCTACTGCAGATCTTTAACACAAGCTGGTCCACGGGTAATGTACCACAGGCGTGGAGAGAAGCAATAATGATACCACTCCTCAAATCAGGAAAAGATGGCAACACAGTCTCCAACTACAGGCCCATCAGCCTCACAAGCTGTCTATGCAAAACAATGGAACGCATTATCAATCTTAGGATGCAGTGGTACCTAGAAAGTGAAAACCTTCTGGTATCACAGCAAGCAGGTTTCAGACAGTGCTACTCTACTGAAGATCAGGCAACCTACCTCTCCCAAGAGATTGAGGATGCCTTCCAAGATAAGAAACTGGTACTAGCAGCATGGATAGACCTCAGGAAAGCATTTGATAAGGTCTGGAAAGAAGGGCTCCTAAAGAAATTGCGAAATTGCAGGGTTAGCTCAAGAATGTATAAATGGGTAAAAGCATACCTGCATAATAGAAGAGCCAGGGTACAATTAGATGGTCGCAAGAGCAAGAAAGTTCTACTGCGTCATGGAGTCCCCCAGGGAGGAGTCCTGTCGCCCACACTTTTCTTGGTTTACATCAATGACCTAGTTGCTGAACTACCACACGGGATCAAAGTGGCAATGTATGCTGACGACCTGGTGATCTGGTGCACAGAAGAACATGCGACAGTGGCCACTAAACAAATACAAAGAGCTATCGATGCCATAACCTTATGGGCTAATAGATGGTGCGTCAGCATTAACACAGATAAGTGCAGCACTACACTTTTTACCCTCTCACCAAAACAAAAAGCCGGTCATATCAAAATAGATGGAGAGCTCTTGAAAGAAGACAAACAACCCACATACCTCGGAGTTACTTTTGATGATAAACTGACATGGAAGCAGCACATAAACAAAGCAACAACAAAAGCCAGGAGGAAGTTAGCTATCCTGAGAAAACTAAGTGGAACCACATGGGGAGCCAGTGGGAATATACTCAGTAAAGTTTACCAGCAAGGCATAAGACCACATCTGGAATATGGTTCAGCTGCGTGGTGTCCTGCATCAAACACCACATTGCAAGATCTAGATAAAGTGCAAAACCAGGCACTTAGAATAATGTTGGGAGCAATGAAATCAACACCCATAGCAGAGATGCAGAAAATGGGAAGAATGCAAACACTTGGCGAACGCAGAGACACAAAAGTACTAATTCAGGCAGAAAAGTTTCAGTGTATGCCAAGTCATCCAATGAAGGAAAGATTCCAAAATCTAGCAATGGGACGACTGAAAAGAAGCAGCTTTATCCATCAAGCTAAACGACTCCGCAGACAACTTACAGACCTACCTGAAGTTGACAGCCCCTTAAGGCCTGTACCAGAACAAACCCCGTGGAGTGAAAGACATGGAATGCCAATATATATTCAGACCCATGTGAAAGGAATACTAAGCGTGGACGAACAGAACAGTGTGCAGCGAAGGACAGTCACCCTCAGTTTCCTGGATGAGGAATATCCACAAGATATATGGGTCAGAGTATACACAGATGGGTCAGCACAGAATGCCGTGAGGAATGGAGGTGCAGGTGTATATATAGAATATCCACACAAGCCTAGAGATACAATCAGAACACCGACAGGAAAATTCTGCAATAATTATGATGCAGAAATCCAGGCAATTAGTGTGGCAGCTAAAAAACTGCTGAACTCCAACTCTGACCTACAGCCTGTGGTATTCCTGACAGATGCAAGGTCAGTGCTTCAAGCTCTCCAGTCTGAAAAACTAACAGACTTGAAAAAACTACTTAGCGAATTGTCTTACCAGTATAGGGTAACCATGCAGTGGATACCCTCTCACTGTGGAATACCAGGAAATGAAAAAGCAGACCAACTGGCTAAGGAAGGTGCTGCCGAAGACCAACCAGATATACCAATCACCTACCATCAGAAAAAACAGATGATCAAGTCAATAAGAAAGCCACAAACACCAACACAAGATGACTATCATATTATGAACAGACCAGAACAAGTTATAATTCTACGTCTCAGAACAGGACACAACCGACTCCGCAGTCACATGTATACAAAGTTCAAGATTGGCAACACAGCCATGTGTACATGTGGACAGGCAGCACAGAGTGCCAAACATATACTTCAAGAGTGTTCTGAGCATGAGACGCTGAGGCAGACATATTGGCCAGAGGAAACAACACTGGAATCAAAACTCTATGGGACACTGTATGAACTACAAAAGACAGTTAGTTTTATTAAGGAGACAGAATTACAGATATAGACATGTTTCAAGTGAACGAAAGAAGAAGAAGAAGAAGCTGGATGTAGTCAGGAGAACGGAATGCGCGGTGTCATGGTTTACATCACTGCTGCGATATCTGCGCCTTTCGGACTGACACATCCGACTTCAGCATGGCTCTGGATCACTGACCCTATATGGGATGGGACAGCCAACTCCATCCCATAATCTCCTTAGTCGCCTTTTACGACATGCATGGAAGGTAAACAGTATTGCTATTCTTTGCTCCCCTTTCGGGCCCCGGCAACACACGGGCGACTTCTCGAACTCATGCCTCTCTATTTTAGTAAGAGTATGACTTAGATTGAAAGGAAAGTTCTGGATTCAAATTCAATCCAAGTGAATCGCTTGTGATACATCAAGTATAAATTAAAAGCACACATTTTATACTGAAATCATCGCAGCTTCCCGTTAATGTTATTAAATTAGAAACTGTTGTCTGGCGCAGGTAACATGGTGCAAATTCTTACCACCTTGGTGATAGATTACTTAATAATCAGAAAATGACTCATGAATTGCCACTCGTATCAATGGTTTTCATAATAAAAAACATTTTATAAAATGAGTTTCTGATCCAAGTAAATTCTATATACTCACAAATAACTGTACAATTCAAGGAGAAACTCTAGTTTTTCCACCTCATATTTCCTACCGCTTGTATCCCTGCCTACCTCTTGCTCGGTATACCTTAAATCTACTTTCAAGTAATGTCTTCAACAAGGTGTTACGTCTTTCTTTAATATGTTCAAAATATGGATAATGTATTTGCTTGATTTTTATTTCCACTAATGGTTCTTTATTCATATACAGTGTTGTTAGAATATCTGTTTTCTGCTCTTTCCGCGAGGTTCACTCTATTATTCTATGTATCCACATTTCAAAGGTATTAATTCTGTCTTTTCTTCATCAGCATTTTCTCAAACTCCCATTGGATTTCTCTTGTAGCATGACAGTGATCCTAAAAGATTTCCAACATAATGTAGTCCAGAGAATGGCGTGTGTTATATCGCCGTTTATTTGTGCCATTTTGTCCGACACATCCGTTTTCAGCTGCAGCTTTTTGGCTGTTTGTTCATTTGTATTTTCCTGAATCTTAAACTGATATACAATTCTCATTTTATGTGTTATTCTGTACGTATTTTCATCGTGTTATTGAAAGTCATTTAACCATTTCTCCTTTTAAGCCGTTTCTCATTTGCCATCAGTCGCCAGGACGAAGCTCCCAGTCTTCTCCAGGTCAGAGCGACTGCCTCAAAGTTTTTCTCTTAGTTCAGCACAATGTCGCCATGTCTTGCCTCCAAGTTCTTCGCACCATGTGGCACGAACAATCAAAATACATAATAACTAACGCTATATTCATGCTCGAGAGCAAGTTTTTAGTTATCTCCCAGATTTTTGTCCGTGGAAAAGCAAGAAACAATAAGTCCCAAAACGCTTATAAATGGGCGTAGAGGCTCAGACTTTGACGAGGTTTTCACGACGTCGGTGAACGAAACATCGATTAAGAGAGCGACGAATCTAACTCTACTGTTTGAGCATTTTCCCATATCAAAACCAGACTCATAAGCGAAACAATGTCCAGTATACGAGGGGGCAATGTATCGTTTAAATACAGAAGACAAGCTTACTGGTAGCTGAATACCTTGTACGAGATAAAAGCAATAGACCCAAGTCAACATCTGTGCTGTTTTCTCTGAAATTACCACCAGGAAAACTTTTTGGCTGCTAAAGCCCAAAGGCACAGTGAGCGATACGCCGTCATTACTGATAGTAATGTACTTTATGTGATTGACAATATATAGATAGCCTGTCACAAGCTAGGGAATCCCCACCAAAATCAAAGGAATGCCTAAATCGGGTGTGCTAGGTTAAAAGGCAGAAACAACGTAGCTCAGCTTACGACCAGCAGCACAATTCACGCTCCACATTTCAAATCACACAAGAAAATGCGCTCTGATTCGAGAGTGTACACAGAAGAAGGACAAGACGTTTCATTAATCAGGAATAATTTGTTTGTCTAACCTAATTATCAAAAAACTGTTTAAAATAATTGTATTAAGACAACAAATAATTATTCGATGTGTTTTAGTATAATGTCCACTAGACTTTCAAGAAGAAAAGTAGAAAGTGTGCCCTACCATTTAACAAAACTTTTCAGTCACATTCAGTAACAACACAGCGTTTCAGCCATATGACTACTGACCATCTGAAAATCGGTTAAGTGCATTTTTTTCATGATTTATTTCTACTGTTAATCTCTTACCTGAGTTTGCTGAGCTCCAAAGAAGAGCAATAAATAGCTACACCGAGGCCTGCCTTGCATGTGGCGAAAGAAGAGTAAAGAATAGCTACACCGAGACCTGCCTTGCATGTGGCGAAAGAAGAGTAGAGAATAGCTACACCGAGACCTACCTTGCATGTCGCAAAAGACGACTATTGAGATTTGTGTATAAAGTTGACTGTCACATTATTTCAATGTTACTCAAAAGCCAAGCTGAAGTCGGTTGTGTCAAACCAAAATGCGCAGAAATAGCTATCAATTGGAAGATATGTTGTCTGGCCTACATCCTGCTAAGCAGCAGGACTCTGAGAACGAACGCAGGAGGGCTCACAGAGTTGAAGTGAGGACAATAATCTGTAAAGGACACGTCACACAGACAGACTGAGAATCATCTGTTTCTTTTGTAACTTATCTTTCTTTCATACACAGAAGACTGACTGGACAGTAGTTTTGAGAAATAAAAACTTCCAATCATGGGGAAGTGGTGGTCTTAGCCTCTGTGTCATAGACATGACCAACTTTGTTTAACTTAATTTAACTGTAAGGATAAGCACGTGGTTGCGTATGTGGGTCTCACCAATGGCGCACTTGACAAACCACTCATGCAACCGGAAGCTTAGTAGATGAAATGTCGTTATATTGAGGATATCTTATGGAAGCTTTGCAGCATGTAATCTATACAATTATAGATCCATTCTGAGTAGAGGGCTCCTTTAATAGGCATTGCATTAAGCCGAAGCCTCCTGGATATGAAAGAATCGTTCGCAACTCTTGGGTCTTTCAGTCAATCCACTGTGAGGATTTTTGATCGCACATGTACTACATACCGATCATACAAGTCTATCAGCAGTAAAGATCTATGTGATGATTCGTCCTTCTGGTATAACCCGACAGTTCATTGGTCCACTTGCGTATAACCTATGTCTCCAGCAAATAAAAACCACGGGAAATGTCAAATAGCGTCACTTACCTAGAATTAGCATATATCTTCTTTTTTTCTGCGTTAATTCTCAAACTTTCACTGTATCTCTCTTACGGCACAACAATGATCCTTCTAGATTTCCAGCGGGATGTAGACCATAGAATGACAATGCGTTGTATCGTCGTTTTATTTACGTCAATGGCCCGTAACATCCATCACCGTCGGAACTATCTTGGAGATGGACTTGGATGATGCTTCCCTAGACAGGAATACGTCATCTACAACATATGATCATGCAGAGACGTGCCAAGTAATGTAGCAGATACATGTAGCTTGTAGCCACCAACATTCTATACGCACGACCCCTTATCAGATACATATAGCCTGTAGCCACCAACAACATTCTATACGCACGACCCCTTGTCTGATACATGTAGCTTGTAGCCACCAACAACATTCTATACGCACGACCCCTTGTCTGATACATGTAGCTTGTAGCCACCAACAACATTCTATACGCACGACCCCTTATCAGATACATGTAGCTTGTAGCCACCAACATACGCACGAACCCTTGTCAGATACATGTAGCTTGTAGCCACCAACATTCTATACGCACCACCCCTTATCAGATACATGTAGCTTGTAGCCACCAACATTCTATACGCACCACCCCTTATCAGATACATGTAGCTTGTAGCCACCAACATTCTATACGCACCACCCCTTATCAGATACATGTAGCTTGTAGCCACCAACATTCTATACGCACCACCCCTTATCAGATACATGTAGCTTGTAGCCACCAACATTCTATACGCACTACCCCTTATCAGATACATGTAGCTTGTAGCCACCAACATTCTATACGCACCACCCCTTATCAGATACATGTAGCTTGTAGCCACCAACATTCTATACGCACCGCCCCTTATCAGATACATGTAGCTTGTAGCCACCAAACATTCTATACGCACGACCCCTTATCAGATACATGTAGCTTGTAGCCACCAACATTCTATACGCACCACCCCTTATCAGATACATGTAGCTTGTAGCCACCAACATTCTATACGCACCACCCCTTATCAGATACATGTAGCTTGTAGCCACCAACATTCTATACGCACGACCCCTTATCAGATACATGTAGCTTGTAGCCACCAACATTCTATACGCACCACCCCTTATCAGATACTGACTATCGTGACATACTTTCATGCTATCCAATGTCTTCATTTTGTGTCGCCATGTGTTAATCCTTCCCTGCCCAAAGCTGCCTAGAATTACATTTTATTCCGAACAGGAAAATTGACATTGTTCTTCTTCTTCCGATTTCATTCTCAAACGCCCACAGAAGTACAGGATGGATTCTGGAGAGTGGAACGCGTTGTGTCATTACAGTCTGGCCAGGATTTCTATTCTCTGGGGCATGACATATCCAAATTAAGCATGTTGTGGGCCATTTTGATCATTTATTAGATTGGGAAGCCACTCCACCATCAAAGCCTCCTTAATCATATCTTACGACATGACATGAGGCATGTAACTAGTCGCTGTTTTTTGCTTTCTTTTGGAAAACAGGGAACACACAGACATTAAAATAAACGGGTTTTGAATAACTGTCTGAATGAATAACCGTGGCCATTGACTTTATTACAGGCCTTCCAACTAAAGCGCAAAACCTGTCTAGGAGGTAAATTCCCATGATATCTATTGGTTGACCTTGGCTATTTTTGGCATGCAACTCCAAGTATGTAAATAGCGGCCAATCAGAATCACAACAATAATAAAAAACGTAACGAACGGAGTCCTAATTAATTCTGTTAGAAGGCCGTTACCGTTGATAGCCACGAATGACTGGCAAGTTTTCAGGCACCACCCTGCTTAATTATGTGAAAGAATAGCTCCCCCGTCTAACATTTTTAACGCAAAACTACGTCTTTTTCACATTTATAGAAAATAATTTTAAATTAAAACAACTTCAGTGAGATATACAAACAGTATTGTTGACATGAACTTTTGTCAACAACTTTCCCCTTGTCAACAACTATCAAATATTATCAGAAACCCCCCTCTCCCTATTTTCCCTTGTTTTTTTACGTAACTTTTGGATAGCTCGGAACAAAACAAATTTGAAAAAAAAACTACGCTATGTTATGTTAACCTCATCAGTGTACATTCTGCACTGTTTATACGTCTTCATATATTCTAGGTGGACATTTATCCTTTCTTGAAAGGGGCTGCCTCGCCAAAATGAAAGTGTATTCATTAACTCCATAATTTATGAAATTGATTTGAATGAAAGTGTCTATATACACATACTGATCTGATGTTTTGGAAGTTACAAGCCCTCAATTGACATCGATTTTGTTAACAACTGGCTCTGTGCTCATTGATTGTTTAGTTTATCTGTATTCCTTGCAGTTATTGCAACAGACGAATCATATTTAGTAAGCAACCAATAATGCTTGCATATAAAATCTTCTGCTCAACCAATAATACATGCATATTAAACCTTCTGATCAATGCATTTTATGCTACAAGCATAACGATTGTTGTGTGGGCAGGAAACAGCTGAACATGAGTTGACACCTGCTTATAAAATAATTCCTGATTGATAAAATAAAATAAAATAACTTTTTATAAAAATAAATTGATTTTTAAAAGGAAAAAATACATTTTAAAACAATTAACACATTTATTTTAAATGATGTTTTTGAAGATTACAGAAACCTGAGAAAATCAATACTTTATTTGAACACATTCAAGTCGAAGACAGAGTGTGAACGAAACATAATGAAACATTCATGTATGTATTTTATGACAAGGCAAACTTTGATGTGTTGCAGTGTAATATTTAAAAGACCAATGAAATAATCCGACGAAAGTCTACCATAGAAGAGGGATCAAGAAGATCGAGGATTTTAGTAGTTACTATTTTAATTTAAGGATTCGGAATCAATATCATACAGCACAGTTCATTCTTCCTCGATAATTACGTATACTTTCAATCACACTAAATAAATACACACCCGTCACCACACAGAACAATTTATTAACATATGAAAATAACAGGATAACGCTGACAATACACTAATAATGTCGGTTATCTAAAATGCACATCATCTCCCGTTAAGAATCTACAAGATAGTTCCATAGAGTTACAACGCTTCATTTAAAATCATACTCATAAAAGTACTTCATGGAAGATAACACACCATCTGGACTAAATGTTCAGTGGGTAGTTAGTTCCGTACGGAGTGCGACACTTCACATTTACCTAATGTTGATAAAACAATTACATACAGGCTACTGACATCTACAATGAATGTGCATTAGGCAGCTCCATGAAAGGTACAACACATCTCCCGCATATAATATTCATAAAACATTCTAGGCAAAGTAAAGCACAATATCTTTCATGAATGGTATATTAAATACGAAGCTCCGTGCGTGGTTAAATACAAAATCTGCAATAACATAAACAGGCAGATTCATGCAGGGTACAACACATCTCCCGCATCTAATATTTATAGAACACTCTATGTAGAATACAACGCAATAGCTGTCATGATTGGTATTAAAAAGACAGCTCCACGAAGAGTACAACACATCATCTGCATCTAATATAATAAACATCATCATTCATGGTACTCACATCTGTCATAAATGTTCGTCAAGCATCTCCATGTAGGAAACAGCATATCATCTACGAATACTAAACATGCGAGGGATATTCAAATATTCTTCTCTCGCCGAAGTTGCAAGGAATCTTCACCTCAGGGGGAACAAAATCAGAATCAATTAAAATTTCGGACGTCCCTCCTGTTCTTCTTTCAAGCAGGTCATAATGACCACTATCATTCACTCACATAAAACACAATGTCCCCCGAATCCCCTGTGACAACTCACATGCGTTTCATTATCGTCTTGTGTTCTCGAATCACTCATACCTTTATATTATAACGCACTTTTTAACTAAACACAAACAAGATCAAACCACACTGTTTTATCCCACTACTCTCTCTTAATTTCTTATCCCTACTGTGTCCAAACGTCTTTTGTTTACAACAGAATAAATGCACAATGACCTGTCGTGCTTATCTTTAAAAGGAAATAGAGTTCGCCGTTGGGTTCATTATTTTATTACATTGGAATACAAAATCAGTCAATAAATACTGAGTTTTTTTTTTAAAAGTAACGTTCTCTTTTCTACGCCTTAGATGCATATTGTGGAATACAGTGTTAGGGGTGTATTTTTCATTGGACAAAGTTATACCTAAAGATGATGTCAGCTTCACACTGGCCGTCTTTACTTTCACAATACGTAGAGCCCATTTCCTAGGCTCTGCTGACCTAAGAACTTCTTCTGCGTTAAACATTTGCGGTCATGTTATATTGTCAGGCCTGTCGTCAAGGCGAAGTCCTCTGTCTTCTCCAGGTCAGAGCTGCTGCCGCATAGCTTTTGCCTCAAGTCTGTATCCTCTGGTCAGGTCTGCTGTCTCTGCTCTTTGTATGTTGGACAATCCTGAAGTATTTGTTCAGGAAGTCTGGGTTCCGGATCCACATGGACATTCGTATGTATGAGATCATTAATCGGTAAAGAACAAAACCCAACAGTTTGCAGTGGCTTGTTCTAAGGCGAAACAATGTGGTCTGTTGATATCTTTGATCGCGATGCATTGTATCATGTTTGTCTTTCACTTCCGTTTGTTTATTCCACTTTGTTGTGTATGTGTTCTGGATTATTGTTTTTCTTTCTCTGTAACACAGCTTGTGTCTATGTTGTTCCATTTCGGACAAAGCACCCGTTTTCTCATTTCTCATGATTACACAGTGTGATTAGATCCAATATGGGCAATAGGTGATGATTTTTGGATATGTCTTATCTCATGTCTGATGTTGTGCAGAAGGCTTCAATTATCAAACCCAGTCAGTAATAATTTCAGTTAATGAACAAACCCTTTTAGTAATAGTTTCAGTATATTAACAAACACAGTCAGTAATAATATCAGTAAATTAGCAAACCCAGTCAGTAATAGTTTCAATTAACAGTTTCAGTGAATGAACAAACTCAGTCAGTAATAGCTTCAGTTAACAGTTTCAGTGAATGAACAAACCCAGTCAGTAATAATTTCAGTGAATAAAATGCCGTCACTGAAAGCATTAGTAATTAAACAAATTCCATATATAAACACAATGTCACTGGGAGTATTAGGGAGTAAATAGTGAATGATTCAGTAAATACTTCAGCTCCAGCTGAAAGCGTCATAAAATGAACAAAAACTTTCAGAAAATTTCAGGAAATTTAAAAAAAACAAAAAAAACTCAATAGCTGAGAGTTTTAAACATTTTGATGCTCACAAGAATGTTGACGAAGTTCACGTATAGGTAAAATAATCATAGTGGCGGCGCCGAATGAATGGAAAGAACAATGTAATCTTATTATTATAAACAATCAGTCATCGTCTGTAAACATTATGAGAACGCCAGGGTTCAGGCGGGAAATGCACTCAAACTGTGCACCAGCCGGTCTATGAATATTAAAATTGGTAGCATATCATATTCAGGACAACCTAGCATTTGTTGGCTGAAGTGATTTTTTACGCAATATAAATACGGTCAGTAGATTGCCATTGCTTTCTGAACGGTCCAGATGCACAATTGCCTGCGCGGGCATCGAACTCGGTACCTTGGCCGTCACAGACGCGATCTGTACCACTTCGTCACAGAACTGGACAATATGAATATAGTACAGATATAATGGGGAATTAAGATGCACATTTCTTATTCTGTTGTTGTTCTCAAATACCCGCAGATTATCTGGATTTAGTCCCAGAGAACGGAATGCGTTACGCCACTGTTTACAACTTAGCTTTTATATCTGCGCATTTCGATCTGACAATCCGGATTCAGCATGAATTCTGGGTCACTTTAACGGTCTATGGGATGGGGAAGCGAACCCCAACTACAAAATCTCTTTACTCGACTCCCACAACATGCGTGTAGGTAACGCTGCTATTATAATTTGCTTTCCTTTCGGACCCCGCAAAATACAGGCGAATTATAAATTTAAAAAAACCGACTCCAATAAACAGTCGATGTTTTGACATTCATACAATCCAATAAACAGTCGATGTTTTGGTATCCATTACCATTCAATAAACAGTCGATGTTGAGACATCCACTACCATCAAATCCTAAATGTTTCAAAATCTTATGCATGCCACTCATGAAACATTTTAATACGCAAATTTCGCTGTTTCATACAAATTTTTCTTGTCCCCTCTGCTTTTGTCACCCTCAACTGTCCAAAAATTAAGGAAGAGATCCAAATAATTCTATATTGAATATCAATTATGACATTTCTGTGGGAGTAAATGTTTATTTGGTGGTGTTCATCTTCAGCGCCGGATTTAGACTTGATAAGACCCTAAGCTATTTGAGATATGGGGCCCTTTAACAATTAAGGAGTATATAGATATAATTTTTTTTTAAATTTGGGTCCCCCAAGAAAGTGTATAATATTCATAGATCCCCTAAGCTATAGCTTGTTTAGCTTATAGGTAAATACTGCATTGTCCATCTCCTCTACAATTCTCCCAGTTTGACCACACAAAGAAACAGAAAATATGAAAAACACGTCTACTATTATAATATAATAATATTATTACACGTCTACTATAATAATATAATAATATTATTACACGTCTACTATTATAATATAATAATATTATTACACGTCTACTATAATAATATAATAATATTATTACACGTCTACTATTATAATATAATAATATTATTACACGTCTACTATAATAATAATATAACATCTACTTATAGTACGACATATTTAGATCGTTTAACAATGCCAGAAACATCAACAAATTGAGAGTAATAAGTAGTAAGATTGTGCTCTTAATTATATATTAAAATCAATACGCAGGTAATATGCGACCTTACTGTTTAGAACAATAATTTTCACCCATTTTTATTTAGGCTCTTCGTTCCCCTTGTGTAACAAATTAATTTCCCCATGGTAGCCACACACAAAATAATGTGATTGCATGCAAGTCACCAAGACTTTTTCTCTTAGCTTTAAATCTTGCAATTTATATAGCTATGCATTATGTTGTTTACATAGCTATAAATCTTGTTGTTTATCGCTGAAATAATTACCTTCCTGTGACCCACCAAGACGGGTATGTTTCCTCCCTCCAAAATAGCAACAGTTCCTTCCTTGGCACCACCTGTACGTTCCTTTGACTCCTAAGGGAAGGGGCAAATGACCCAAGATGTTAGCCACTGATGTGACCCACCCACCCGTTGAACTAAATTATTGTAATGTGTCAGAATGGGGGGGGGGGGGAGAGATAATATTTGTCGTGTAGTGGTTATGCCATACTACTTGTGTTCAAGAAATCTTTAGTTCGAACCCTTAGTTGTTACGTTAGTGACATTTTATTTACAAGTGAATTTTTGCTGAGATGCCATGTCACAAGACATTCCGTTCAGCGAATTACGTCTTGCTAACTATCAGAATTCTGAGACTTCGGTAGAAGATAATGTTTGATTTAAACATGGACATTCGATCATGGATGGATCTGATTGCGCTGACTATCAGTTCATCCATCCATCTATCCACCCACCCGTAGTTCTATCTCATCATCACGTGACATATTCTTTCCAGAACGTAGTCTTCCTTATGGATCTATAGAATTCTCCTCGGTCTTGAGCAAGTTGTCTTGCCTCCTTTAGGGACATGTGCAGGCATTCCAGTATGTCTTGAGCAAGTTGTCCCGCCTCCTTTAGGGACATGTGCAGGCATTCCTGTATGTCTTGAGCAAGTTGTCCCGCCTCCTTTAGGGACATGTGCAGGCATTCCTGTATGTTTATATCTACCGGCATCTTGTTGTCCTTTACCCCTGTTACCTTCTATCATGTCCGATATCACTCCATACCGTCATGTCTCTTAACGTGACTGAAAAAACATAGCTTTTTATTTAATATGGTGTTCAGAAGCCAGCCCTCTAGGACGCTGATTGTGCTTAGCACCACCTGCTTCTCTTAATTGAAAAACTGCGCAGTCACCCGCATTGTTTATATTAGTTCCTAAATAATCAACATGTGTCACTTCTTCTAAGTTGCAGTTCTATAATTAATTTTGGGTCGTGATTTCGTTTTGTCGGTTGCATAATTTTTGTCTTTTTCGTGTTTTTAAATGTTTTGTTTGCAGAATTTCTGGGTTGACTTAATTAAACCCAGTATGCATTGTTCATTTGTTGTTAATAACATTATGTTGTCTGCATATCTAATTTGTGAATCTGTATCCCTCTATATTTATAGTCTATCTACCCGATATATATTTATTTATCTATGACTATTTGTCTATTCGCGTCTATTGATTTGTATCGATTTTTAAGATTTTTTTCTGAAATGAATTATCACCTGACATGTCCTAAAAATAGCAATTATTTTCTCTCTGATTCTCTCTTCACATTGACCACCTACATAATAGAGATGTCAACTCTAAGTTCAGATATGTTTAGTTAGCTCCTACGAGATGGAGATGTCAACTCTAAGTTCAGATATGTTTAGTTAGCTCTTACCAGATATAGATGTCAACCTTCTATTAAACTATCTTTAGGTAGCTCTCACAGGATAGAGATGTCAACATTAATTTCAGCTATCTTTAGCTATCTCTTACAGGATAAATCTGTCAACACTAAGTACAACTATCTTTAGCTACGTACTTCAGAATAAAGATGTCAACCTTACGTTCAACTACCTTTAGTTAGCTCGTGCATAATAAAAATGTCAACCCCAAGTCCCACTATCTTTAATTACCTCCAACAGAATAAATATGTCAACCCTACGTTCAACTATCTTTACTTAGCTCTTACATGACAGCGATGTCAGCCCTACGTTCAACTATCTTTACTTAGCTCTTACATGATAAGATGTCAACATTACGCTTATATTTGCTTAGTTAGCCCTAATAGGATAAAGTGGTCAACCTACATTCAACTATCGTTAGTTAACTCTTCAGTGTCTTAAAAATGGAGGGGTTACTTGAACAGATTACTGTATTCGTGTTTTTTCGTGTGTCAGATATTTTTTTTTTTAATGGAAATTGGATGAATGTGACATTGGTATAATTTTAACATTTAGGTTGAGACAGTCAACTTTGCCCCTAAACCTTTTAGTTACATTTTACTCCATACAAAGCAGGTTACAGATATGTTCATCTTTGCTGCATTGTTGGACCCCGTTAACATACAAGTGCAAATATTAATAACTGAAACAGACAACGAAGGATACCATCATATAATTAAGATGGACAACCTTCCGTGTGTTACTGTGTTAAAAATTAAACAAAGCAAAGGATAGTAACGTTATGATCTGACATATATATCAAAACAACAGTACTTGTGTAGAACACAAGTTTGACGTGTTTTACGATGACACACACTATCGGACTATAGGGAACGAAAAAATAAAAATAACAGTATGCAAGACAGTTTTTACGTTTCAACCTTAAGGTCTTGTTCAAGTAAATACAATACAAACAGTGAACAAACAATAAAAACAGGAACACGATACAAGCGAGGTATCTCATCCAGCGTCTTCTTACTCGAAAACTTCTGTTTATTGTGTGATACAACAACTAGTTCACAACATCAAACCATCTATTATGTACACCAATAAGAAATCAAATAGTTGCATCAATAGATCTACTGCTAAGAGTTAACGTCTGCATTCAACAGTTCGCTATCACGAACTAATCTAATTCCTCTGGCCGTCCTTTTTACAACTCATCTTAATTGTTTCGCTACTGCAAAATGTTGGTCGATCGTAAAGTATTTTAGAGAATCGTCCTATCTCTATCTTCGCTGCTTGTGATGGAGGTTCGTAACCTCCTCGCTGGCAACCCACAGGTTTCGTTCTCAGAAGAAACTGAGCTTCCCTCTCACGTGTATGCTATTCGACTTTTGTTTCGCCGAATCTCTTACACTTGTATTCATTGTCGGAAAACGCTATTCTAATCCTCATACTTAGAATCCCAGGCGCATTTCCTAGTTTCTAAACTAAACCTCACACTTGGAATTCGAGACGTTTTCTCGATGTTTCAAATCCATCTATTTCACTTTGGCAATTCGGTAGCTCTTCTGCCAACTTGCCTGACTGGCCACTCCCGACTGCTGGACTTGCCAACCGAATCCGAGTTCCGAGTCCGAATGCCAATCCTTTTCTGCTTGACTGACTGTCAACCTCCACAGCCGCCAGCCGGATCTGAATCTCATGTGACTGAATATTTTTCAGCATTATATACCTTTCATAATCTAAAACGCGTGATAACATTAAATTACTAACATCATTCGTCCCACAATCATTTCACAATATTTTCTCTTCAAGACTTTCGCACATGTCGATCATTTCTTCTCGAACTCGCTGAGTAAACGGCTAGATAATCACTTCTAGGAAATACTGACTTTGAAGTGGTCAAACGAAAGAACATGCAATAGAAATGGCAATCGTATTTACCATGGCGACATACACGTAAATGAGTAAATAATAATAATTTCCATTGATCATTTATAATGTAATTAAATGGATCAACACCTCGATGTAAAAATCCTTAAGTAAGCTTGAGTTCATGTGATAATGCCAATAGATCAAATCACTCCTCGCTTTATGGCGATCTAGATATATATTTGCCCTAATACGGGCGGCCGCCGTCACGGACTGCACGGAGATTGTTCCTAGTAGTCTAGACAGTTTTCCCCTTACCTACACCCTTTCTTTAGGTGTTAATTGCATGCCAATTTCAATGACCACACACAAACACCATAGTTCTTACAGCTGACGGGGATTGAACCAGTCTGTTCTAGCAGCACCGAATCGCTTTGCAACACAAGTAAACAGGTTTTCCGTACTTGACCAACCACATCCCCCCCCCCCCAAAAAAGATGTTGCGCGGTCAAGACTTTCAGCTTGTGTACCCAAGTCACTGAGAACAGACCAATCGAAACAAGGACTATTACAACATTAACGAACATCCCGTACAAGTATTAAAGTATCCCCAGGAACACAAACACAGAACATGCATATTCGTACACAAGGACCTAAAGGCCTTCTTCTAAACATAAATAACATAGAGACAGAACAATGTTGCTTCAAATAATATCTTATACAAGTAAATTCAAGTAGGAAGCATGCGGATAAATGAAAATAATTCTTACAGCTGACGGAAATTGAACCAGATCTGTTCTAGCAGCACCGAATCGCTTTGCAACACAAGTTAACAGGTTTTCCGTACTTGACCAACCACATCCCCAAAAAAAGATGTGGCGCGGTGATGTTGTAAATTAATGTTCGTTAAATTAGTTCGTTAATGTTGTAATAGCCCTTGTTTCGATTGGTCTGTTCTCAGTGACTTGGGTACACAGGCTGAAAGTCTTGACCGCGCCATATCTTTTTTTGGGGGGATGAGTACGGAAAACCTGTTTACTTGTGTTGCAAAGCGATTCGGTGCTGCTAGAACAGACCTGGTTCAATTCCCGTCAGCTGTAAGAATTATTTTCATTTATCCGCATGCTTCCTACTTGAATTTACAAACACTATACCGTATTGTATACCGTATTAAAACTAATGTAGAGGTGTTAAAAGAGTTAAATGCGAAACGGACCTTAATCAACAATATAACAAAAAGGCAATCTTCTTTTTTTGGCCACTTCATGAGACAGGCAGGTTTAGAGAACATAATCACAACAGGTAAGATTGAAGGCACCAGAGACAGAGGACGACAACGTGAGAATATATTAGACAGTTTGACAACCTGGCACGGCAAAGAAACAACAACGACTTTGATACATAATACTGTGGACAGAGAGCTGTGGAGAGCCATGACGCCTACGCCACCCGGCATGGCACCTGATGATGATGATACCGTATTTGGCGAAGAAATATTTGTGTTACTATTTTCATTAGTGTAAAGGCTTTGTGTCTGTGTCCCTTTCGCGAACTTTGTAATGAAGGTTCTCACTTCGTTCCTAGCGTCTTTAGTGATTCTCGTGTCTTTTAGGTTACCCCCCCCCCCAAATCTCCCTGACACATCGAACAAAAGGCCTTTATTAAGGTTACATACACGTATACATCTAATGACAAGCAAGGACGATACAACTAGCGTCTAGCGAGATGTGTGGGTGGCCGGAAAGATAGAAATTAGGTCAGAAGTGACACAAACAGGAAATGTACAGAAATAGGAAATATACAAAAACAAACCCAAATAAAAGTGAAGACGAGACAAGCAGAGAAATGATGGAAGAACCAGATATCATGCATATATTTGACGCACATTGATCCCTAAAGGTTTAAAGTACCGAATTCGTATATATAGCGGTTCTAAAGTACGAGACGGGTTCGTCGACGGAGAAGCACATCTTAATGGCCGACACCTGAATATCCTGGACGCACCGAAAGCGGCTCATTTACATTGAAATGAATGTCGACAGGATAACCAGAATGATGCTTTATGCTGTGTTGGTGTTCGCAGAATCGGTCCGCAAGCCTCCTGCCAGTTTCACCTATCTACGTCATGGTGCAGCGCTTGCAGAAGATGGTATAGATGATGTTGCAGGACCCACATGTGAAACTCTCCTCAATGGTGAAGGTGACCTTGGAAAAATGTCTGGGTTCCATACAAACAGATGTAGCATATAAAGGCGTTTGTAATTGATCGTGCAGGAATGATCACGGACGTTAGGCATAAGATGACTCCGGAACAATGAATCCCTAAGTTCCTGTCACGCTTGTACGCAATCGGGGATTGAGGGGGTGTCGCAGAACATTTCAGGCGCCTCAGGATCGGACTACAGAAGAGGAAGGTGACGGAGTAGAAAATGAACAGAAGAGCTATTCGGATGGAAAGTGAAAACGTTTGACCCTGTCAGAGGGAGAATACCTTCGAGTGTTCCATAAAGCATCCTGGCGGGAGAGGCTGCACACTTGAGACAGGGCAGATGGATGGACCCTGTCTGGGTATAGGCAACAGCGGAAGTCTATTATCTAGTGGGCTTTCTCTGGAAATTCCTCCTCACCATGGCACAGACTCCGTAGATGAAGCAGTTGAGAGATTGGAAGGGAATCGCGATAGGCAGAGGGATGAGATGAGGCATATAGGAGAAAGATGTGAGCATCAGTCGGTTTATAGTGTACCGATGTGCTGAAACAGGAAGGTTGGACAGTTATGGATATGTCTAGGAAGTTCACATGGGAGGTGGAGATCTCGGATGGGAACTTGATGGTCGTGTGAAAGTTATCGATGAAGCGTGATAGATCAGCCTCAGCCATGTCAGTGATACGATCCCATCATCGATATACATATGGAACATTAATGGAGAGAGACCACCATAGGACTCCCATACCTGGTGCTCAAGGTTGTCCATAAATAAGCAGGCATATCTGGGTCCCATCTTAGTGCCCATGACGACCCCATTGATTTGGTCGAAGAAATCGACAAATCAAATTCAAAAGAGTTAAAATTGAGCGCAAGCTTAGTAAAACGGATGAGAATAGAGGCAAAGACAGAGGTATGAGTGTGCTTGTCGAGTAAGAACTTCAAGGCCATCAGCGTGAGGTATGGAAGTGTAAAGGGAGCAGATATTGAAGAGAAAGTGACGATAGGTATGAGCAGGGGACAATGAAATAGAGGCAAAGATGGAGAGTGCATGATTAGTGAATTTAAGAAATGGAGTGCGTGGAGTTGTTTCACTAATTGTTGAAAGAAACTGTCCAATTTAGAAGTCCGAGATGAGTACCTTAACGTGGGACAGGAACACGCAGACAATAAGTCTGTCTGGATTAGAAGGCTTGATGATTTTAGGTAGTAAATAGAATGCAGGCGATTTGTCTTATGCTCTTTGGAATAAATCCGCAACAATTCGTCTATAACACTTGCATTTGAAAGCCTGTATCTGTCTTCCATGTCTGCAGTGAGTGTACTCCAACTCTCACAACCAATAATCATATCAAATAGCACTATTTACTAGTGAGTTAGAAATTGATAGAAAATGATAAAAGAATAAATGCTGTGTTAACACACACACAGAGGCAGCACAACCGTTTCGTTTCTCTGAAATACCGCCGCGGGCCCTGGGGTGGCCGTGTAATCACCAATACCTCTTGCGTCAATCACAACGGAAAGAAGGCGGAGCCAAAGTTCAAAAATAGCAAGACACCTTTTGAGAAGTTTGGGGCAAGCGGCGCTCGTGCTCTCCAGGGGAAGTAAGAGACTGGCTTCCAAACTTTTGCAGAATGGACCAGCAGGGTTCAATGTGACCAGTCGAACTCTTCAGTCAATTCTTGTGGTTAGTTTTCGGTCTTTTCAACTTTCAAGGATATATCAGTTTTTATAACAATGATTCGGTGAAAGAAAAAGGATTTATTTGTTGCACATCACTGAATTACAGTTGGAGTCAGTTTGGAGTGAAAGTTTTGTTATTAAAAAAAATTCAGGTAACATCCCGACCGGTTGGGAATGGAAACGTGGGCTAGGTTATTGGTGTAGATAGAAAGATTTGAAATAGCGTCTCTCCTGGCGACCTCATTTCAGCTGAGATCGAGAGATGAAGGATTGTGCTTTATTTCACATTCATTTGTGTGTTTAGTGTTCGCAATGATCTCGCGGCTTTTAAACTTTCAACTTCTGTATGAATTTCTATTATGCACTTAACAATGCTACTTTGTCATCTTAGATTGATCATGTGGAATAACATATATGATATTCTGTCATAGTCATAGGCTATAGTCCAATAGTGAAATAAGTAATACATTATTGATTATTATATTAGGTAAGACTAGGCCCTATAGTTTTTACTATAGTAAAGTATACTCCTATAGTCAACATTCTTTAGTTTACAAACTTTCAGTTTTGTACTAAAATCTTTGGTTCTGTTTTCGAATTCAAGTATTCATTGTTTAAACAACTTACCTAGGCAGGCAGTAATTAAATTTAAGATCAATATTTATCTAGTCCTGGTTCCTGTAACTCTGCTGTCTTATTTTGGATGCGCACACTTTAGACATTGTGAAGCGAATAGGCCTAATCACAGCTACCATATAGGGGCCGGTGTTATGATCTCAGAGCAGTCACGAAGTAAAGTATTAATAAACGAATGTAAAACGATATCTTAAAACTGCCGGTTGTGTTTACACTTTACAGGATAATCACTACTACATAACTGTTAACAATCATAGTAGTACTACTAGCATATCTATTGAGTAGACCAGAGGAGACTATTTTAGTATTACTGATTAGGCATTGGGGTAGAAGGCTATACTATAGTTTATAGGCCTAGTAATAAATAATAGGTTTCCCAGGCCTATGCATTCAAGCTGCTACCCTTCAATTCTTCAAGTTTAGCAGGCTGGACTCTTTCATCATATTAACTTTTTGAAATCTGAAAAGACGAATCATATAGGCAGTAATATAAAATTAAATATGAACTAAGTAGTTGAATTGTCTTTGGTTATGTGCGTGAACTGTGTTTCTGAAAATCTCTCCTGAGACTTTCCTGGGGTGGCCATAATTTCCTTCAGAAGAGTGAGAATTTCAAATACAGCTAGAAAAAAACAACTTATGAAGAGGTACTGAGGGAGATTGACACCAAAAGTGCCCTTATGTTGCTGGGTCCCGAAAGGGAAGCAAAGAATAGCGACACTGTCTTTGATTATGTGTGTGTTGCGGAAAATCTCTCCTGATCATAAACATTAGAGGCTAATATATGAACCTACATGAACAACTTCAGAAATCTTGGATTCGTTGATAGTGGATCACTGTATGGTTTAAAAAAACTATAATTTCAAGTAGATCATATAAGGAGCCATGGCTACAGGCGGCCATTCGCCGTCTCCAGTCACAGAACCAGTCAAGAGACGGGCATTGCCAAGAACAAATTCCCATGTAATTAGTGAGGATCCAACTATACGGGTAAGTGATAAGTAATTAATCATTATTACCAGGTACAACCAAACATCCATTTATAAGTAATATGTTATTAAAATAAAATATCCAGCTATTGTATATAATGTAGAATCATTGTTGTTCAAAGCCATAACACTCAACTATAATATACATTACCTAAACCAAAACACTCAATTATTATAATACATTAACAAAACCAAAACACTCAATTATTATAATACATTAACAAAACCAAAACACTCAACTATTATAATACATTACCTAAACCAAAACACTCAACCTTTATAATACATTACCTAAACCAAAACACTCAACCTTTATAATACATTAATTACTAAAAACAAAACACTCAACTATTATAATACATTACTAAAAACTAAAACCAAAACACTCAACTTATAATAATACATTACCAAAACACTGAACTATTATGATACATTAATTACTAAAACCAAAACACTCAACTATTATAATACATTACTAAAACCAAAACGCTCAACTGTTATAATACATTACTAAAACCAAAACGCTCAACTGTTATAATACATTACTAAAACCAAAACGCTCAACTGTTATAATACATTACTAAAACCAAAACACTCAACTATTATAATACATTACTAAAACCAAAACACTCAACTATTATAATACATTACTAAAACCAAAACGCTCAACTATTATAATACATTACTAAAACCAAAACGCTCAACTGTTATAATACATTACTAAAACCAAAACGCTCAACTGTTATAATACATTACTAAAACCAAAAAGCCAATTATAAGTATGCCTAGGCTTTTAATACATTAACTAAAATCAAAGATTTAACTATTCGACTGAATGGCTAAACAATAAAATGAATCACTGATTTAAATGTCTTGGAGCTTTGATGAAATATTATTTTAAAAAGTACACTAGACACAATAGAATAAATAGGACAAGCAAAAGAAGCTTTTCATAAATTAAAAACATCTGTACACAGATACTTATCAATAGAAGTAAGGAAAAGTCATTCAGCGCTACCACAAGCAACTTCTGTCATATGGAAGCAAATCCTGGAAGTAACTAAACTAACAGGCAGGAAACTAGAGGCCACTAAAGATGTGGTTCTTCAGAAGACTTCAGAATTTCAGGAACAGCTAGAAAAAAAACTAGTGAAGAGGTACTGAGGGAGATGACACCAAAAGTGCCCTTATGTTGCCAGGGCCTGAAAGGGAAGCAAAGAATAGCGACACTGTTTACTGCTATGTTTGTTAGGCCTATAAGAGACAACTAAAGAAGTTTTGGGGTTGAGTTTGTTGTCCCACCCCATAGAGGTGTAGAGTGACCAAAAGCTATGCTGAAGTCTGATGTGTCAGGCCGAAAGGCGCAGTCAATCTGTAAACCATGGCACAAGGCATTCTGTTCTCAAGACTATATCCTGCTAATTTGAGAAGGAATACAGGAAAAGGGAGAATGGCACCAAAAGGAAGTTACTTATCAACATTAGAATTAAAAGTACAGTCCACATACATTGCACTTCCTGAGTAGGCTTTGTGACCCTTGCAGCACATCATCATGATGATAATTGGACTATAAGTAATAAAAACTATAGACTCAATTATAATCCTAATACGTCACAAAGATGCAACTATTATTACATTGGTCTAAAACAGAGGTGAGAAATCTTTTTTAGACTGATTGCAGGTTTGTACAGATTTTGCATGAGATGGGGACAATAATTATTTTTTAGTTTTTAGAAGTTCTAGTGGTTTAGATAATTTACAGTTGTATATATTTGTAAGAGGAGCAGGTATATATAGTAATTGTCTCAGAGTTGTGCATATTAGACTCATGGCAGGGTGTGGATGACCCTTAAATACTGTTGCACTGAACTGCTTGCCTTTGTTGACGAAACATGCATCTATAAGTTTCACTTTTCTGCCAGAGACTATTCCAGACATATAGGGCATTTAGTTAGAGCTAAAAGCTTGTTTTCAACTTACTACTATGGCAGCAATTGGAGTCACCCTCTTCTTTCCACTTCTCAAAAAGCGTTGCAAACAACAAACATATTTGTTGCTGATTATAATCAGCCTGTTACGATTACATCAACTATATCATATTGTAATGAAATGAGTACCTCCATTGACACTGACTAACACAATATATTTTCTAATTCAATACACTTTACTCTTTAGTATTTTTATCCTGACATCAATGATTCCCCCCACTCTGTTTATGTTGCTTCCTAGGTATGTGTATGATTCTACCTCCTGCAGGACTGTTTCACCTAGCATAATCTAGTTTTCATTAACTGAATTTATTCTCATAATCTTTTCTCTGTGTATATTCCAAGAATATTTGCTGTAAAATCATTTAGAACAGTAGTTTTCAACCTTCTTTTTTACCTGTGCCCCCATTTGGGGGTAGTTTTACCCCCTGGTTCCAAAAAAAAAATGTCAATTACTTTTTTCTCATCGGTCATAGGAACATATGGTTTAGCATTATTTTTTTGTTATTTATTATTCATATTATTACCTTCCTGTCGTCCCTTTAGATGGGTTTGTAGCCCCCAATATACACCTTTTTCTCTATTGCCACCCTGCAAACTACTATGACCCCGACATTGAAAACCATTCATATAGAATATTAATTGTCTTCTAAGTGTATTTGTGGCCAGCATTGCAAGTTTGTTTGTAAAATTAAGGTTCTATAGTGTATTGAATAGGGTGTATCAAATTCCAAATCAATTATCAGATAATGTTGATTTCATAATATAGTTCATTGCCAGCAAAAAGGGAAATGGTAGCAAGACATCCAATTTGCACACCTGTTCTTATCTCAAATGGAGCTGTCAGGAGTCACCCATGGACAACTGTACACTTCATTCCATCCATCATGCTTCCTGTTAGGTTTGCAACCTTAGATGGGAACTCCATAATGCTTCAATAGCTTTAACAGCAACTCTATCTATGCTATCAAATACCTTTTTATAGTCCATAAAACTTATATATGAATTCTCCTCTAAACTTTGTTCTGTTATTTGTAGAATTGCTATTTGGTCTGTGCATAATTTGTTGTCTAAAACCTGCTTGATTTTCTCATTGATGTTTATGGCATCCTTTAATCTATATAGAATGATCCTGTTTAGTATTTCCATTGAATTGATAATATATTATCCCTCTGTAATTTGAGTAATTCTTTAAATCTACCTTCTTGGCTAGTTTGACAAAATGCTTCTCTTTCTATTCTGTTGATATTTCTTATCATTCCATTATTTTTGCAAGCAGTTTGTTGAACAATCTTTATTTGCTTTGATAATCTCTCCTGGGTACTATCTAGACCAGGGGTGAGCAAACTATGGCCCGCGGGCAGCATTCGATATTTTGCGGCCCTCAAACACATTTTAAAATAAAAGGACGATCGTCAAAAATGATTTTTTCCCCATTAATATTACACAGAAATCCATTGGAATTTTAATTCGACTTTATATAATTTATATAGACAATATTTTTTACCCAATTTGACATAATTTAAATATATATATATATATATATTGCTAAATATACATAATATTATATGCGGCCCTCCAATAGCTTTACAATTTTCATTGCGGCCCTCTGCACAAAAAGTTTGCCCACCCCTGACCTAGACTATCTATTGTTCCATCTAATAGTAGTTTCAACACACATTTTACTTCTTTAATTCCTAATTGACTGACTTTGCTGTATGATTTGCTCAGTAGAGTTAGTGCTACTGCCAGAACTTTCTTCTTGCTAGTATTGTAATAATTTTTCTCCTTTAAAAAAAAATAGGATTATACAAGTGCTATCAATGCCAGTGGACACAAAGGTGGTGAGAAGGGTTCAGTTACCACAGATACATCTAGAGGTTGCTCAAAGTGTGGACAGTGTCCAGGACTAAGTCTTCACTACTGGAGGTAAGTTTGCTACCATTATAGTAGTAGTATAGTGTTAAGTCTCTTCCTACCGACCAGCAGATCCATTTTGATTTCACTCATTACTTGTGGTTTGAAAGAAAAGTTACTCATAATAAATGTGTTTCACCCAGTCAGAATGAAGTATAGTACCAGAGATTATACCCTGAGTAGGTTAAGGAATGGCACCATTGCTACTGAGCAAGTGAGGTAGGTGATGTTACACAGGCACTTTCTTATCAACAGCTGACTAGGCAGCTGAGCACTTATGAGAAAACCATGTGCTGTGACACTGGTTCATAACAGAGCTACCTTTACCTTTGGTTATCCCTTTCAGTTTCTTTTCATATATTACCATCCTAATCATTGTTTTGTTAATTGTTTGGGTTGATGTGGCCAACCACATTGCAAATCCTCTGTGGTTTCTTTTTTAGGACAAGCATAATAGGCTACAGTGGTATTGTTCTTGTTTTCCTTTGGACCGCTTCTCCTCACAGACTTATTATTTTGAATTTAAATAACTCATCTTGTGACATATTCTTTCTAGAATGTGGTCTTCCTTATGGATTCTCGGAATACTCCACTCTTCTGGGCGAGTTAACCTGCTGCAGCTAGAGACAATAACTATACAAGAATATTCTGTGATTCCAACTTATGTAGCTAATGTTAATATGCAATTGTTATTCCCTTTAATTTGTTTGTAAAGTATGATTTCTTACAGATGAAATGATGTATATACATCTATGCAGTACACATGCAAACAGATAACCGTGTAAAATTAAATTAAAGTGCATGATAAACTAGAATAAGCAGGTATTAAACTATTTAAATACAGCTCATTTAATACACCACTGACATACGACAAATATTCCATACAGTGCTGGAATCCCTAAGAATACTACTTGAAACTATGGTGTTACTTTCTGTGAATGCATGTGGCATGCTGCTCTGTTGAGTGGGATGAATATATTTGAAATATGATGCTAATGAAGCCAATGTTCTGTGCTTTAAAAGAAAGATGAGATGCCTTTCTACAAACACTACCTGGATATTCTATGTCTATCTATGTTCCTTCAGAACTGAATCTGTGGATAGGGTAGAAACCAGAGCTCTCCAGTTTGATCAATGTGGAGAATAATCACACACTCATTGTTCTTTGAAGAGTCTCTTTGGTCTTCTGCTTTTTCTTTTGCTATCTGGTACCCATTTTAATGCGTATGGTAGCAGTCTGTTTTCTTTCATTCTCAGTATATGTCCAATATAGGTCTATTATTTTTTTTATATTCCATATACATATTCTATATTTAGAGATAATTCTATACACTACTGAGTTATTAAGACCTTGGAACATATGGAGAAGAGAAACCATGAAGGACTTGGCATAGATGAGAATCACATGGAATAAGACTGGGAACATATACAAGAATAGAGAGAATAGAAAATTCTTATCTATAGCCTGTGCACTTGAGGATGCATAAACACATCTTGGGACAGTGCTTCTCAACCTTCATCAGACCCCCTGTCCAAATAAATACTGTATATTCATAAATATCATAATAAATTTAGAAAAAAGTTTATACTCGTATATTAAAAATAAACCTTAGTAGTAATTGATTGCGATTAAATCCTAAAGAGTATTGGTACATTTATCAATTTTTAATTAGGTATGTTATTTAAGCAAACAATGGGGAGACAAATATTTAAATATTGTATCTCGCCAGCTGGTCAAGTATGGTGGTGTGTAGCAGCTGAATTGTTACACTCTCTGACATTACAAAAGTATTTTTTTATTAAAGTGACAGAAGTGTTTTTCCAATCTGAACATATTAATTACAACTGTGTGATTCTATCAGGACGTGATATTTACACTTAATTTACAATGAGAAGATATCGCCTGCCATGACATTCAGTCAGTGAACAAAATCTTCATTCCACATACCTGGCAGGTCTTGGCAGTGTGTATATATTGCTAAATAAAGTACTGGAAGCAACAATGAAGACCAAAACACTAAAGGGAAACAAACCTCTGAATATAAATACCAGGGAAGTATATTCGCTGACAATGGAAAATTAGACAGAGAAATTTAAACAAGATACCAGAAAGAAAATATAGTGACATACCAGCTATCACCATTACTGCTCAACCCAAAGATCAAGATGAAAGTCAAGAGATAGATTATACAAATTATTTGCATGCCAACACTTAGCTATCAGTGACAGACATGGGCGCTGACAGTAACCCAGTAGAGAAAGCTTACATGTGAGATGAAATGCCTTAGAAAAGCTGCAAGAATGACCATACACCTGGGAATAGACAATTGACAATTTCACCATAGAAGTCATCTGAGCAGGGGAAGCAGCATAGAATGTCAATTTGTCATGAAAACAGATATGTATTATTATCACACAGTGAACTATCATTTGCTAACATGAAGTACATTTTGAGATGGTAAGATGCTCAGAGACAGATTCTTTCAACAAATACACATTATAAATGATCAAAAGCCAGTCTGGGACTTGTTACTGACCACTTTATCGAGGTACACCTTAGTGTTTAAGAGACTGCCATTAAATTTTGCTTCTCAGATGTCTGGACTGAATATGCTCTTGCACCCATCATACTTACCAGTATAGGTATATTTTGTGCTATGTGATGTCATTTTTCTGTTTGTTTTTCAATATCCTGTTGTATCGTCAATTTTCTGTTTGTTTTATTTCAGCTTTTAGTATTTACATCATTCATACTCTTCCAGACTTCATGCTGGTTAGTTTGCAGTGCCGTTTCTAACTCATGACATGTTGTATTCTTGATTAGTTAGTTAGTTCCTTTCGTGTCACAGGCAGCATAGAGGGCAGAGGTTTTGATTCTCCATGTGTTGTGATCCACAGCTTGCAATTTCAATTCCTGTATTGTCTTGCAGCTCATAATTTCCCTTTTTTTCAAGTATGATGCTCTTTTTCTTTTCCCCTCCCATGTGTTCACATGAGTGCTTGTTGATTTTATCTATTTTCATCTAGTCTCAGGATGTGTCCCAGATACTTCCATCTTCATTTTCTTATCACATTTGATATGTGGTTCTTGGTATGCTAAATCTCTTAAACCACTATTTGAGATGAAATCAAACCATTTTATGTTCAACAGTTTCTGGAGATATTTGTTTTCGAAGATGTTTAACTTTCGATCTATTGCTTGGATTCTTAATACTTTTTGGCCAAACTGTAATTTGTGTGTTGTCATGTGTTTCCAGTGATTAACAAAACTTCATTACCCATTTCCAAGTTGCTTGTTGTATTACAGTTTTTCTGCAGTTGTTATCTGTTAATGATGTTTAAGGAAGGGTTCACAATGCACATATTTTTCTTCGTGAGATCCTCATGTTGAGATACTACATTTCAAATAATGATGACATTTTCAGGTGGGATTGTATACTTTGAGAAAATCAATTATGTGAGCAGAAATAATCTGTTTCTATAATAAAATCTGAATATAACTGAAACATTTCATTTCCCTCCTCATGTACATACTGGAAATTGCTCTGTGTACTTGAGATGGAAGAATCACTATTGCACCACAAACACCTTCAATATAAAATTTCTTAGGTCCAAAATTAAAAAAAATTATCTTTTATTCATATAAAAATGTAAACTGTATGCATAAATCCCTTTGTAAAAAATGTGACACCTGGGTTTCTAAACAAGCACTTACACACTTTAATCAATGAGAGCTTTTGAAGAAATACCGGTAGTATTCAATATTACTAGAGTTTTTTGAGAATTGGTTACATACTGGTACTGACTTGATTTTAAATTAAACAATGCCAGTTGGAAAATGATTTTTCTTTAAGTGTAGACATCATCACTGATTGGTTACAAATATTTTGATTTTGGTCAGCTATATCTTTTGTTGTCATTGTAATATGTGGCAGGTCTTGAGAACAAAGAGCATGCCTTTGTTTTTTTTTTCATTTTCTGACACTCCCTGAATGCTGCTTTTACCAGTAATCACTGAAGGTTGCTACCTACACACGTGTGAATGACATTGTAGTATATCTGCACTTGAGTTCCATTACAAAATTTTTTCTCTCCTGTTAATCTTTCTCTATAAAAATTATTTCTTTCATTACAAATTCTTAGAAAACACAAATTAAATAACTTCTCTATGGCCATGTACACATGATGTAGTGGCCCTTTATTTGAGAGGCACTGTTCCATTGGCCCAAAGGGCTTGCATGAGTGATTGACGGAGATGTTCAATAAACCACTTAGATAATCAACACGTTGCAGAGATATTCTATACCCTAATATATTCTATACACCTCTGTGAAAGTCTATATCAGTGGTTCTCATTGTGCGCCATATGACGCGGGGAAAGGGGGGGGGTGTGTCACAGTGATTCTCACGAGGTAATGAAAAATAAAATTGAAATTGTGAGACCACAGATAATCTATGGGCAGAAAAAAGTTTAGAATCACTGATCTGTACACCGTTAAGATATTCTATACACTGCTTGAGTATTCTATATACTTGGATATTCTTTATTAATATGAGATATTCTATATAGTCAGTCCTCTGCCTTTTGGGTCATTTTTGAGTGTTAATTCTGTACACTACTGATATATCCTATAAACTACTGAGATTTTCTGTATACTACCTAGATATTATATGCACTATTGTGATATTCTATACATTATTGTGATATTCTATACATTACTGAGATATTCTATACACTGTTGGAATAGTAAATATTCTACTGAGGCATTCTATACATTATTGGGATATTATATATTCTACTGGAATAGTATGTACTCTACATTCTATACACTCCTGGGATATTCCATGCACTACTATGATATCCCATACGCTATGGTAATATCTATAGGAGTAAAGTGTCTAGAAAATAGAATGGATGAACATGTCTCTGGCCAATGCAGGCCTGCTTACCCGGGACAGAGAGGTGTTTCGAGTATCCACGTTGAAGACACCGTTCTGGAAAGAATATGTCACTTGATATGTTGTAATACTTCCTACACTACTGAAATTTCATGCTGGAACACTCTGTACAATGGCATTTTAAATATTTTAACAGAGAAACATTCCTAGTGAAAGGAATGCATTGTGAAACTAGTACAGACAGTTTGGTAGCTACTACTATCTGAGTAGTGGCTGGAAATGTTGTTACACTTATATGAAGTATTCTATGCATTACTGAGTATTCTATATGACTGCTGTTACTATGTGGAAGAGTTAACTTCACAGTGAGCAATAACCCCATTATGTTCTCACATGTAACAATAAATATACTCAGTGATAATAAGAAACGTCGTACAACATCGATTCTGTTGTTAATGGGCCCGCCGTACAAACACAACTAGTTCTAACTCATGGTTCGAAAGCCGATCTACATTGCACTGGCGATATGATTGGATGTATTAGTGATGCCACAAAATATTAACAATGGTTAAAAAGCAATGTTACTATATACAGAACATGCTTCAATTATTATTCCTAATTAAACGTCGCATATGTTGCTGCTGGTTGTTGCATATATTTGAATAACTAAATGTAAATTCTTAATCAGAAATAACCGTCGGACTTGATTGCTCTGTTCTGTAACAAATGAATAATATTATATCTCTGAGGAATCCGTGAAAAAGTCGTGAGGTAGAATATGATAGTTGTGCCATGTCATTTCAGCTGACACCAGTTATGTAGGTGTAACTTTAAAAAATAAAATATTTTAGTATATTCTACAGTATTTTTGAAATTTATTAACTGTAACTTTAAAATCACACTCAATGGAGAAACAATTCAGACAGTTGATAACTTTTATTATTTAAACAGCAAAATGACACAAGATGGAGATACAACACAAGATATTTCTACCGGAATTGTGTTGACATTAAGTGCGTTAACCATCTAACAAACATCTGGAATTCACAAACAATAAGCAAACATAACAAACTACGACTGTTCAACTACAATGTGATATCCGTGTTGACCTATGGTTGAGATTGTTGAAAATGACAAAGGCACCGGAGAAGAAATTAAATTCATCTGAAAATACATTTCTTAGAATTCTCTTAAACTTTGGTTGGGTAGAATTAAATTCCAACACGGAAGTAAGAGAAAACTCCAAAACAGCAATGTTTCTACGACAATAAGAAGAAAACTCTGGGCGTATATCGGACATGTACTTAGAATGAATGGAAACTTACTGCCACTACAAGCATTAAAACGGGTACCAGATGGTCATAGAAAAAAAGGAAGACCAAGAGAAACTCTTTGCAGAACAAACATCAAAGAGGGTATGATTTGTGTCTCAAAAATATAACAATAATTACACACAGTATCATCACATCGCTCGAACTGGAGAGCTCTAGTTTCTACTCTATGCAATGTGTTCGGCGCTGTAGAAACATATATAAATAGAATTATGTAGGAGAGTTGTCTATTTTTTATTGGTTTAGTTCTTTGAACTGATTGACTTTTTAATACAGTTTTCAACATATTTTTCGTTCATGGCACCCTTTCCGGACAAATTTTCACCAGCAGTTCCCATGAGACGTACAAAAGCTTGTCTTCAAGCCGTATTATATATCTCCTAAAGTTACCTTTTTGTGACACCCCCCCCCTCTTGAGTGTGCTCCTCCCAATTTCTAGTTTGTTTTTCGTTTTCCCCCTCAGCAAAACATTGTGCACCCAGGGGAGCAATATGACCCACTTTGAGAACCTCTAGTTTAAAGGACATTAAACATAGCATAAGTTTATTATAATAATCCCAATTTCGAACGTATACTTCTGGACTGCCGTAAATAACTGTCAAACCTGTGTGAAAAAATGAGACGAGAAGCTACATGTACATGAAAAGGCGGAACTTCGTCCTGGAAACATAGAGGAAATCTAATTTTATTGAACTCAAGAAGAATCAGTATTACTTGCCTCAAATATGTCAAGTTATTATGAATTATTGCGCGCATGTACTGATGTATGTGTGTCCTTCCTGTAAGGATCCATTGTGTGTGTAACATGTATCTATCTCAGTTTTGTCTTCAGGATATGTATATCAAATCAGATTTGGACAGGGTGGCTTTAAACATTATAATACACATGGCAGGATGTCAAGAGTAAAGATATTGGTAGTGTCTCTTGAAGCTACTATCCCTGTTCTGTCTCAGTTGCATCGGCGATACCGAGTTGTGCTTCTAAACTAGAAGAGATGATTCTGCGTAAAAAGCACTTTTCATGAGTGATCTTCAGTGTCAAACTGTCGTCATCCTCTTGTGCTTGATATACATTATATCTTATGAAAAATTTCAAGCGAACGATGTACCAAGTAACGCAGCGTGTAGATAAATAGTGTATATGAATTATCAGTATGTTCCAATTCCAGCTTATGTCCTTATTGAACACCATATCTCAAGCTTAAGTTTCTTATTGTGATTGTTTTCAAATAATACATGGGTACGACGTGTATATAGTTTAGTGTACATAATATCTTTCTATGCAATATGTATAGACGTCATGTGAAAAAACTCAATCATTTTCATACAAATTGTCTCAGAAAAGTTATGAACATCAGATGGCAAGACAAGATTCCAGATACCACTGTCCTTGATAGAGCTGATATCCCAAGCATTGACACGATCCTGATGCAGACACAGATTCGTTGGGCAGGTCATTTGGTGCGTATGCCAGACCATCGTCTGCCAAAGATACTTCTCTATGGTGAGCTAGAGAAGGGGGTATACGATCTCAAGGTGGCCAAAGGAAGCTCTACAAGGACTCGTTAAAGAACTCACTGAAAGCCTTTGAAATAGACCACGATACATGGGAAGAACTTGTACAAAATAGATCTACATGGCGTTCTAAAATAAAAAGCGCATCATCTTGTGAAAAGAAAAGAAATGCAGCAGCTCAACAGCGGAGAGCAGCTAGAAAGTCACGGATAGACCAAGATCCGTCTACAGTCGTCATTCCATGTCCAAACTGTCCAAGGACATTTACAGCTCGAATAGGGCTCATTAGCCATCTACGAACTCATAATCAAGGACATAACTAAAATTGAATTTTCAAAAGTGGATGTAACAAATGGTCATCATCACTTGTGATGGACGAACAACATTCAATAGATTTATAACTTTATAGTCAGAAGTAATCATTTGGTTAGACCAGAAATCGACCAAATTGGTTCTCAATATCTCCGGTGTATTGTCACCGAGGATCTTTTGTCATCTATCAAAGTCACGAGTTTTCATTTTTTGATATTTGCCACGTTGCATGCTGTCGATCGACCTATCTTCTGGGCATGACAGAAAATTCTGTAGACACACACCACTACCCTCTCCCCTTCACATATGAAAAAGTGCTATCCGATCATGATTCCCTGGGATCAAAACATACACAATCATTTTGAAACTATCTTAATCCTCACCGGTTCTGTGGCTGAGTTGTAGTGCCGTGTCTCGGAAGAGCAGGTTCGATTTTGGTAGTAGGTAATCCACCGCTCAGAAAGCAGCGACAGTCTGCTTAATGTAAATATGGCCAGAACTAGTCCAAGAATGTTGACTTGATCGCTACGTCTTGAGTAAGATATGCTAACATCTAATCTTCTTCAAACGCTCTGTCAGATTGGATGTGTCAGATCGAGAACCTGTCACGCTCTTGGAGATTCCCAACTGTAAGACAGTTATTAAATCCTTGTTAAAATGTGGAAATGTGACACACGAGCAGCGCAGTGTCAAATTGTCAGACATCCGTGACTTCAACTTGAAGCGTGTCATTCAGTTGGTGTCGAGACACAATGAGCTCACCTTATCCATCCGCAGACATTGCTTTCCAGTTGGTGCTTCTAATCCCCGCGATAGTTCACCAAGGACGGTTTATTATTCTAGCTCTCGTCCCAGGTATCCAGTCTTTCTAGATTAAGCCAAACCAACCAGAACATGTTATTCTCTTGAGTTACACGCTTTGTTGCTGGGAAAAAAACCCAGAATGTGCACCCAAGCAGTTTATTCTTTGCCACAGTTGTCATTGTTGACACTTGTTCTTGGCAGAATCAGTGGGAAGTTTTATGTAAAAGTTTTGAAAATTTTGCCCTATAATTTGACATTAGCGGCTTAGAAAGCTGGACGTGAGATTAGTGAACATAGTAAACGTATGGTATACAAAGTATATCAACTGATGACAGAAGAAACTGCATTTATCTACAACGTACGTGTAAACAATATTTCATGACATAACAATCAACTTTCACATCATCCTATGGTCTATGGTGTGCTATGTTTCCCTTTACTTGGTAGAATGCTTTTATATGTCCACAATTATAGCACGCTTCACTAGCTTTGCCCAACTTTAAAATGATTTATCTCAGGAAATATATAACACATAGAATTTAAATTTTGTGTGTGACTTTAACATGACAGACCTTATCAATTATATTTTTCATTAAAATGCAGTCATTGGTTTCACTTTCGTTTATGTGCGATGCACATCGAAAGTCTACTTGTCAAATTACATCTCACATACATTTTAAAAAGATGTTTACAGTCAATTACGATACTTCATTTATACATGATTTGTTTATCATATAATTAGAATGATTTAGGCGTGAAATTTCATTATGGGTTCTATCAGGTGTAACGCTCACATTGTCTGTCAGCAGTGTTTCTACAAGTGTTGTATAGTTTAGTGGAAAAAATAAATTTGCGAGTAGTAGTTTATGGCATTAGAGCAGATAAAAAATTAAATTTTAAAGTATTTTTGCAATGAAGCTGCTGAATGAAAACTATTATTCTATTTCAAACACAGAAAAGAGGATTATTCATGGCTTGGAGATAGGCCATTGCTATGATATTGCTAGGACATACGTCATCAGATACATTGGATAGCGAATTCTAAAATTTCGAATTGAAGTAATTTACACAAGAAAATTAGGCCAATAGTTTTGGATAATTTGGAGAGAGAATTGATCGGAAGAGAAATTTGCAATATGTTTTACAATACTGAGGCTTTAATGAAATTGATAAGTCGATTAAAAAAGAATAATAACATTGATATTTCCAAATCTATGCTATGAAGGACTATTAGGTGTGTGGGATTCACTTTTAGAAAATATGTTGTTTGTAGATACCTTATTTATGAGAAGCCTCATATAGTTGCAATGAGAAGCAAATATGTATACGAGGTCAGGGATATGAGAAGAGATTGTTATGATATAGTGTATTTATGGTGGCGGCTTCTAAATCATCCAGGACCTGGCCCTCATAAGAAAAGTAGTATCAATCGAACTATTTCTATTCTACCCTATACTTGGTTTTAATTTTAAATATGATACCAATAACAATGAGAGCTTTCGTCTTTAAATTATTCTAGGTATTCAATATCTTCTATTTCCTTGTGGATTCCATGTCATTGTTTTGTGATACAGTGTCCTGCCTTCCTCAGAGTTTGCTCAATCCATCTACTTTTGCTAGACATTATTTGTAGACAATTATAATCCAGCCCAATTATTATTCAAATATCTTGGTTTACGATCTTCTTTTGCCATTTAATATTATAAATATTTTTGAAGCTGTTATTCAATGGTGTCCGTAACTTATGTATATAGTATGAAAATAAGCTAGTGAATATGACCATCTCAAGAAATTGCATATTTTTAGGAGATGATATATTTCTTAACCTGGAATTTCTGGCATTTATAATTTCCCCTGATGCCTTCTCCAAAAAAAAAAAATATTTATGTTTAAAGTGTCTCTTGTGCTGTTATTAATACCAATGATGAATTATAATGAAAAGTTTTACTTCCTCGGGGTTGCTCAAGTACGCTTTTTTCCTGTATCGTTAATTGAGGCATTATTTATAAATGATGAGTCTGAGCTTGAAGAGTTCCATTGTGTAGTACTTGGCTAGTCAAACCATTTTAGTAGTCTCCTACAATATACATGACAAGTGACATTCTTCTCATATTTGTTCGGTCTCTGGCAACACACGGGTGGTAAATATAGTGTAAGATTTTCAGAACGTATAAATCTTGTTAGAATTGATATGCAATCTGCTTTTGTAGAAATGTATAGTTGGAGATGCGTGTTTGATGAAAATTGCAGTTACAACATTGCAGAATGAAGCAATGAAAGAAATAACGAACATCATATGTGTATTGTGCCTAAATAAATAAACACAGCTTGTCACATTGAATAGATCGGAAATTGAAAAACCCTACCATAAAATTGTACGGCATACGAAATACTAGACATGAAAACAGTATTATAACTTACTAGACTCCTAACCTATTCTCCACACAGCATGCCTGAGGGTATTCTAGATTCTAGACCACCTCTGATCTAAGTAGATGGTATACCAGAATGATACTCATGTTTCCACTTGTACTCTTGACTTGCATTTTATGCTGTATAGACTATATTCTTACATTTGATTGTCTGACGATATTTAAAATATTATTTGTCCCAATGGCGTCGGCGATCATTGAAAGTTGGTAGGCTTTATCCGAGAATGCAGGTTTTGTACATGGTGTCTATAAAGTGACCGTGCAGTCATTTATACTGGTGGTGACACTATATCACATGCATTGTGGTTATTTAGTTGAGATCTATGTGACGTCATTGACGATACAACGTTTGTGGAAAAAGCACTACTGCTCATGTCAATAGCTTATTGAGTGGCTCGTGGCGCAACGCAATTATTTCTTGCTCAATGAATAAAAGTTAACTTTGCAGCTAACATAAATCTGCTGAGTGATGATGTACACTTTAAAATGGAAATACACAACACGACTTTCAATGACGTCATATTGATAACATTTCAAATGCAGTGGGGTATATACTTGCAGTTTGTGCATATTGTGTCATATACTTGCAATTTATGCAAATAAAATGGTCACCTTTGAGAAGTTTATTTTGGTATACACTATACATTATTCGCACAATTATGTACACCGTTATGTTCGATATTCGCAAAATTATGTGCACCGTTATGTCTGATAATCATACAATTATGTCATATATTAGCAGTTGTGTGCAGAAATGACTCGGAATATTTTGTCAGTAGTATATCATTATCGCTGGTATCTTTACCTAGCGTATTTCAGTGATGCTCCATGTTCTGCTGTCGTGGCTAATGAATGTGTGCTTTCTTGCTATCCAGACTCAGTTGTGTACAAGAAGATCCGTGAAACAAAAATAGTCCTATTCTGTTGTTGATGTCCTGCCTCAGTCTATTTCACAGTTACAATTTGTTGGTGATTGTATATGTTATAATATTCAGGGAGTAGCGATTATCCCAACATTTCGTGATTATTATAGGTCCATATTGTTTTCCCTGTGTTTTGGTTTCATCAGTACCATTGTCGCTCAGCAACTGCTAAAACGGGACATTTAGTATGAACATAATGTCAACAATATATTAAAACTGTGGTGTTTGTGTAAGAAAAAAAGTGGAACAACAATACGTAAAGGACCCTAGATAATGGCGAACATAGCTAAACTGAGAGAAGAAAAAAAAACTTCAGAAAAAGCTGGCATGAAAAAACGGAGGGAAAACACATATGGTAAACAGACGCTCAACAATGAAGAGGAAAAAAAAACAGTGCCAAGTGGTTATAGAGAATGGGGGAGAGGTACTCATTGAAGAAAAAACTGCATAACATTTTATATAACACTATCAAAGTATTGCCAGCCATTGCATGAACAGTTCCCCGATTAATCCTTAGCGACATGGCCCTGTCTCGTCAACACTTACTAAAAGTTATTTTCTTACGGTGTCTTATTTTTTCTTTACTTTTTAAAAGCACTATCGGAGCAAAATAAAGAACAGCTGATTGTATTATTATCCTTCGTCAATTTTCGTTGTTCGACTCCGGCAAGCCCGACAGTCTGTCACACACCTCAGCACTGACACCGAGGAAACAGTACTGCTGTGGGTCCCTAGTCACAGTGCTATACATGGAAAGTAAAAGGTCGATTTTCTGGCAAGGGAAGGGGGTATCACTAGAACAATAAAAAGTGATAGTGCGTACGATAAATGTAAGACTATAATAAAAGCAGTTTCAGAAAAAGTAGAATCGGGCGCACCCCACGGCAGAGTCACATGACACATACCACCATATTTCACGCAAAGAACACACCACTATATTCAGATTAAGAACTGTCCACAACAGATTGAGAAATCACATGTTCAGACAGCTCAAAATTGGCCAGACATAGCTGTGAATTTGTGAACTTAGCCAATAGACTGCAGAACAGATTCTTCATGATTGTAAACTACCAAGACAGAAAATATGGCATACTAAGCCCGCACTGCTTCCATATTTAAGGGATTCCATGGATGACCTGAAGGGAATTACATATTTCATGGTAGCTATTGGCGCTGAAACCTGATAACTGACTGAAGAACGAATAATATTTTTTTGGGGGAGGTGGATGGGGTTGCTCCTTATCATACACAATGTCATGCTCAAACTTTAATTCGTGTGAGAGATAGATCCACTTTCACTTAATTGCTGTCTTGGTCTTGAACACGTGTCATTGATTTTTAATACCGGGTCTATTTTATTGACATAAATCTGCATACATTCTATCAAGACACACAATGTTTATGTTTCCTTTATGTGTATTGCATGTAGAGCACGATTGTTTATTTGAACTTGGTGTGAAAATATGCTCTGAATATGCACGCGTGTCTTGTACCAAGAAGTACCATTTCCCCATCTTGCATTTTTTTTTGATTTACGTCTTACGCATACTTACGGTACAGTTGCTGTCCCGGCTTATATGTCGTGGTGATAAAGTCAATTTCGGAGGTGTTGTCTACATTCTAAGTGTACATCTGTATCTATTACCTCTGCTCCAGATCTGACATGCGGTCTTTGTGTAGATGGCGAGTAACGAAATATTGCACTATATGGAGCAGTGGCTGTCAACCATTTCTTCCTCACAATACTTCCTCTCCCCCATTTGTTATAGTTTATCAATGTGACCACCACTCATCGATCGGAGAGGGGAGCAGTGAATAGCAACACTGTAACCTTCCACATTTGGTTTTTAGTTGGTGTAGGCTCCTCGTTCTATAAAGGGTAAAAGTGACCCAATGGGATGTTTCAAACGGAAAGGAGCAGATATTGTAGCTAAGCTGTAAACCATGGCACAACTCATTCCATTCTCCAGACTGATTCATCCTGAAGATTCCATTCTCCAGACTACATCCTGAAGATCTGCAGGAGTTTGGAAACGAATGCAGAATTGTGCTTTTACTAAAATAAAATTTTGTATTACTTTTCTGCATGTATTACACATTATTATGATTTGGTCGTGTATAGTACTTAGGTTGTGTAAGTAATAGACTGTTAACACGACAACTTTTATAATGTTATTGCCTTTTAGTTCTCAGTTTAGCATGGCTACACAGCAAGTCCGGTTTCCTTGATAAATGTTGCTATGTGTGAACGCTTCTTAAGACACCAATATAGCTTTCTGTGGGTGTTTCTCCGAGGGATAGGGGTACACTATCATTTGGTTTAGTGTTCTGCAGTCTTGCAGAATATGTTTTGCAGTCTGTGATACCTGTTCACATGAGCACAGAGGTGATGGAACCAGTCTTAGTTTATTTAAGTGGTTTTTTAATATGTTGGATCCTGCCTGGTGCGGAAGACCCTGTCCTAACTTGTTTGGCTGCGTCGAGATAATAGTTGTCTTTTGGGTGGTGAACTTTTTCTCATAGTTTTGATGAAGGTCCTGTTTTCCTGTTTGGCGATTTCTTGGTCTTTTGGTCTTTTTGTTAATGTGCTTTCTGACTTTTGCCAGCATATCTGCCTTTTCATTTCCTGGTATGTCACAGTGGAATCGATCTTTTAGTTAATCAGATTTGTAGATATTTTGATGGCTTCATGTTGAAATATATTCCATCTTAAACCCAACTGAGACTCATCTCATTGAATTATAGTACGATAACGATGTAGCCAAACATGTTCATGAGAACATGGCCGACTTTACATTAAATAAAACTCGGGTCCGTTCAGCTGGCACCTATTCGGCTCACATATTGAATGAATGCGTTTTCCGAATTCGACCACACCACAACTCTAATAAAGATGCGATTTCAGTCAAGACTTCCAATGTTTATGTGTTCAAATTACTATGAATAATATATCCTTTTGTTGGTCTGTGACAGGTGAGTTAATACGTTTATCTTACCATTCTAACTTACCCGGAAAAAACCCGCTTTGATTGTGTAGATAAATTACTATTTATTTCCAGATCACAAATCATGCTTATCAATTGTAAAAATATGTGTACACAGATATTTAGCTACAAGTGCTCACAGTTATATACTGTGATTTTACGTTATGTAAGATACCGAAGTATATCTGATATATCACAGATATTTTGTGGTAGCCTTGATTCACTTGGATGCCATACAGTTTAAATCACTTTGCTCCTTCCTTTCTCAATGCTAGAACCATTGTATGCTAACCAGCAGACAGTCTCCTCTCCCCACCACAACACGCACGAAACTGTGCTGTGAGTTGGTGATAGTCTTTAATTAGTCCTCACACGCTCTCGATTTGCCCCCTGTCTTTTCTGGTCTAAATTAATGAGCACTGTTATTGGACAGTGGACTGTGACATGCAAACCATATGTTTATCCTACGGAGAGGCAGCCGTTGACCCGGATGAGCAAACCGGATAACTATCACCGGTTTGTTTAAAGTTTTTTGTGCGCGCATCGTTCAATCCTCGATTGTCAATTATTTGTTTTATCCCGCTATCGTCGTCTGACAGTTTAACACTACATAATGGACGACCAAGTTTGTCCAGTTCATTATTACCTGTACAATTTACCTGGCTTGTATATTTAACATTTGCGTCAGTTAGCGTAACTGAACTAGCCAAATTCGAGGTGTCAGTTAACCTGCAGTATTGCGGTCTCACTAGTTTATAGATTGAATTAGACTCCAGCAGACCTCCTGTGTGGTAAAGTCAGAAATCCAGAGTCCAAGGTTAGCTGAACAGTGTGTACAACGATAGTATTTATTATATTAATTTATGCAACACATATCATCATCATTACCATCGCTGATTTGGTCAGCACGTAATACGTGGAGTTCTACTGATCCTCAATGTGCGTCTTATGTAGTTTCTTGAGCATACTCTTAATTGTATTTGTCACTAATATTTACTTTCAATTGTAGATGTGTTTCATGTTTTGATTAAGAATATTCACAATATTTTTTTTGTAAACTCTTGAGTAGTCTGTTTGAATTAGTAGTCTCCAATCTTCATCTGTGTTAGATTACGTTGACATTTGCTGTTCATATTCACTCTTTTGATATTGCATTTCAATATATTGCCATTTTTTTAATTCAAATTTTTTTTCCTTTAGAGTCTATGTTTCAGATTCGTAACTTAAAAGTCATGTTGTATGTTAGCCATGCTAGTTTACATGAATTCTTTTTCCGATACTGAAGATCCTGGTCTTCTGTATCGCCGAAGTAGAAAATGTCGGGCCAATGCGCAAGTAAAAACGGCGACACAACGCATTTCCGTTTTCTGGACTATATTACGTTGTAATCTGGCTGCCATATGTAAGACTTTCATCCAACTTCATGATGTGTTTTAGCCACTTTTAATGGGATGGAGGTGCTAATTTCATGCATAATCCAGTGTATTCACTCACGACACGTATGACAGGTCACATTGTTATTCTTTATTTATATTTCGATTTCTGTCCTAACCGACACAAGTGAATTCTATATCTAATTTCACATCGTTCATGTTCCAGAATTACTTGTCTCAAATATCTTAATCTCCAAACTTGTTATATGATCTTTCTTTCAATGCTGATATGTGGTTGATAATTACCATGACATTTGTTTGACTATTATTGATCTTCGCATGTCCAAATGTTTCGTCATTGTTGTTGCCATTGGTGATCAATATCTTTATTGAGATTTCTGTGTTCCGTGTGATGACCTGGTCATCCGCAGATTTGATAGCGCAATATTCATTCATCGTTTACTTTTTATCCTGATATTTTCTATCAGCTTCATCCATCATCTCAGAATAAACATTGAGTAGACTCAGTGGCAATAAACATTCATGTCCCACACAGCTTGGAGCGTGATTTGTTATTCCTTCCTGAGTGCTAAATTGGCTGCCTGATTTCCATAGACTTATACATTAGTGTCGTAATTAACTTTTCCACTCCAATATATTCCATAATTGGGAATATTATCTGTCAAATGCATGTTCATAGTCAATAAAGCAGATTAATAAAGTGCTCTGTTTCACGGCCGTTTTGTCTACAAGAAATTGTTCATAATACATATCTGCTGGTGACTGTATCTTTACCAAGGCCTCAGATGATTTTTTTTTGTATTCAACACAGTTCTCAAGTTTTTCAGACGACGAGCACCGCCCACATGTAATACTGTGCGTGTAAGCACCATAACATTAATAGAACGAAATAGAAAACACAAAGTGAACGTGACCATGTTCATGACACCGATATTATATTTCTAAATGTGATTAAAATCATATCCATTTTACATACAAAGTCACAGAATACGGTAAACACTTCCGTGAAGTTTCTTTAAAAAAAAACATCAGCAACTGTAATAAGATGCTCTCGCACAATTACCCATGACATGTTAGTTGGTAGTAAATGGTAAAACCCACATTAAGAAAACTCATAAATTTCTATCAAATAGTTTAAGTACCGTAAAATGCATTTTGCAAGGGTTATATTATTCGATCAGCAACAGAGATCAAAGGAATATGCATGTGATAAAGTGGCAATATCTGCAGAATTTAAATTATAAAATCATATGGTCATCATCATCATCATTAGTGCTGTCTCCGCAACGAAGGTTGGCTGCTACAAACATCCAACATCCCGTCTCTTGTCTTAGTGGTGCAATCTGCTAGACTATAACCTGCCTATCTCCTCCAAGTTGTAGTCAACCTCTTGCTGGCCCCCACCCCTCCCTCGACTTACTCTCAACCTAGTACTCTTCAACAAGGTATCATGTCTTGTGATGTCCAAAATATTTTATTTTCTTGATCCTTTAATAACTCTTCATGCAAAGTATTGTTGGAACCTCAGTGTTTTCTTATCTTTCCATGATGTTCTCCCCATTCTTCTGTATATTCACATCTCAAAAGCACAAATTCTGTAATTGTTTGTTTATCGTCAATGTTTCTGAGCCATACTTTAATATAGAATAGATGTGGCACTTAATATTTCACATTTTTTCTTGTTTGTAATTTGTTAAAATCTTAATATTTTCCTCATGTCATTGAAAGTAATTTTACCCATTCCTATTATCCTTTTAATTTCTTTTTCACATCTGCCATCATTTTTAATTATGTGTCCGAGATATTGATAATGGTCTAGTTGTAGTTTCTCTCCATGTATTTTTTGTTTAGCACCTGTTCTTCTGTGACTTTGCTGATTATGATTGTTTTTTGGATGTTTTCTAGTCCATATTATTTACTTGATTTATCGACTTGATCTATTAGTCTTTGTAGTTCATGTTGACTTTCTATTAAAAGAAGATTGCCATGTGCATATCTCAGGTTGTTTATTATTTTCCCACTGATTTTGAGGCATGTCATTCCTTCTATATTTTTAAATATATTCTCTGTGTAGGTATTAAATAGGCTGGATGATAAAATACATCCGTGTCTTATCCCTCTTTTTTATTTCATGTATGGTGAGAAGCTATTTTCACACCTCATTAATGCAGTTTGTTTCCAATATATATTTCTAATCAGTCTGATATCTTTTCTATCTATGCCTATTTCTTGAAGACATTCAATTAACTTTTCATGTTGAACTCTATAAAATGCCTTGCTGTAGTCTATGAAACAAATATATTTACATTTTTGGACTTCTATATATTTATCTATCAAAAGTTGGATACTAAGTATAGCTTCTATGGTTCCTTTGTTTTTCCTAAAACCGAATTGCTCTTACCGACCTCAATGTCTATCTTGTTTTTAATTCCATCATGTATTACCTTGAGTAGTATTTTTGGTTATGTGGTTCATCAAACTTATTGTTCTGTATTCTGTTCAATCCACAACCCTGTGCTTCTTGAGTAGTGGTATGAATATTGATGATATCAGATCTTTTAAGTATGTGGTCTGTTTCATATATTATTGCAAAGTTCTGTGGTAGTTTCCACAACAAATTTATCAATAATTATGTGTGTATCTGCTGTTATGTTGTAGGAGCGTGCAGCTTTCCCACAGTTTATTACTTTTTCAACTTCTATCAGTATTGCTGGTCCATCATTGTTGTGTATTGTAAGTCTTTTTTCCCGTTGGTCATCAAACAGTTCTGTCACATAATCTGCCCAGCTTATAAGTACTTCTGTTTTATCAAATATAATTTTTTCCACATTTATCTTTAATGCAGCCATTTATATGATTTTTCTTATTCGTCTTATCTCCTTATGCATTTCTTTTGTCTTATGTTGTGGCGACATCTCCTCTATTTCTTTGCAATTTATTTCTAGCCATTGTTCTTTCACTGTTCTGTACGTGTTGCAGTCATTGGCTGTCTATAATTGAATGTTTTGGGATATTTTTTAGCTTTCTTTCTTGCTGACATTTTCTCTATTTCATCTGTCATTCATGTGTGTTTGTTTTTGGGTTTTTTAATTGGTAAATTTTCTAGTTAGGCTGTCCCATTTAGTGTCAATTTTCTCTTCTGGATTTTTCCTTCTGTATTGTTCAATGTAGTCTATCATTAGATGTTAGTATTTGTTCCTTACGTCTACAATTAAGTATATTTGCTATATAGGTATATCTGGTTGTTTTAGTGCTGATGTGTCTTTCTGTGGATTTGGATTTCTTCTATGTTCTATCTTTTTCAGTTTAACATGTATTTTCACAGCACTTGATTATGGTCAGAGTTGATACCAGCTCCTGGATATGTTTTAGTGTTTTTGACACTTTTAAAATCTGTTGTTGATCATAATACAATCTATCTGGTTCATCTTTCTGTCTCCAGGACTTTTTCATGATATAATCTTATATTTTCATGTTCAAAGAATGTATTGCATATAATGATGTCGGTCTCCTCACAGAACTGTATATGCCTTTCTCCTAGGGTCATACTATATCTAAAATCGCATGCATAATTTAGTTTCCTTTCAATTGCTGGTTATTGAAATATTAAATGAATTTTGAGGGCAAGCATTTTGAAACATACTATAGTTAAGATGCTTTCAACTTACACTGAATGTGTTCGTGCAAAGTTTGTTTAGTAACAAAAACACAGCAGCGGTTAAGAAATGATGTTACTGATCAAGCAGTGTGTAGTTTTTGAGTTGAGATGAATTTGAACAGGCTGAGAACCTGCGAGTCTGCCATAAACGGCTGTTTGTTCTCTACGAATTCGTGCTAATGATTGCTAGCGGCGTCAGCATGGTGGCATTAATTAAATTTTATTACCGCTCTCCCCTTTGCTCTATCAGTCCTTCACACCTGGAGTTTGTAGTGCTGTCTGCGCGTAGTCGTCAGCAATTTCCGGGGCAGAAATAATTAGGGGATAACAAAAGGGAGATGTATGGTTGGGAGATTTGAGAGGTGAGGGTAGATCAGGATCTATGCCATGAATACCTTGATCACCTGTGTGTTGCTGGAGCCAGAAAGGGAAACAACGAATAGCGGCACTGTTGCGTGCCGTGCATGTTGTAAGAGAAGACTAAGGAGATTTTAGGGATAAAAATGATTGTCCCATCCCATAGATGGCCCAGCGACTCAGAATCTATATTGAAGGTCAAATGAACCAGACCAATTCTTTTTCTCCCTCTCTCTTTCTCATATGTATGTCACATGCTATCTAATAACACCACTCAACAAAACAATACATTGAAACATTTGTAAAAGGCATGTGGTTGTTGCTATCAATTGAAGCGACAGCAGTTTCATGTGTGGCGTCACATCATAAACATTTTTCCTCAATGTTTGACTGTTATAGGTATAATAAATAGACCCACCTCTTTTTTATCTTAGCACACGCACACACAAATTGATGGTTTGGGCGCTAATCTGACATGCTTAGTTTTGTGGAATGTAACTGTTGCGGTTGCATAAAAGTCTTGCTGTTCACACACAAAATATATATCAGAAGTGGGGATAAATACGGCCCGAGTATCCAATCGGCCTGCCCAAAAAGTTGTTCACCTCTGATTTAAATTCATGGGTCAGTGATAGACGTGACGTGATGAGCAATGTTAACTTATGGCAAATCCGACATACGTATATAATAGCTTTTTAACATTTCCAAAGTTTTGTACATTGTTTTTATTAGATTTCTAGTTTTGTTAAAAACTCAAATAAAACGCAGTTTGAAAAATAAAAATAGACAGCGGCGTAATAATTTGATGTCAAAAGCTTCTCAGGTCATGCAAACCTCAAGTATGATAGATAAATATGGATATCCCAAATTGTACATACATCTCTTATATTATTGCCACCTTCATGCTTATAAAAGAATTCAGGGCATGCGTGATTCATTGTTGATACACGTTTACAACCGTATCTTAGCTAATTTGGATCCTGTAAAGTATAGGATACTGATTTGAAACAAGTTTTCCATGTTTATTTCCATACAAACTATTTTATTACAAACCTCAAGTTAATGGAACTCCAGAGGTGTATCATGACGACAGTCTGAAGTATTTGTTTGCCAAATTGACACGTTGGTCATTTGAATATATTCGTTGGCCTATTTTCCTTGCGATTGTCGGTATTCATGCGCACATTAATAGCATAAATCCTATATAATTTAATTAACAGCTAAACCTGTTTAACAAGTACAATACGGACAGCAACAAATGTGTGTATTTTGAGAGTTTTAAACGTAAGTGTTGATTTTTTTTCAACAGTAGGAAGTCTCCTACACACGCTTGTTCGTGTTTGCTTGAGTCGGTCTAAGCGTTAACAAAGGGCTGATTTCCATATACCCAGAGACAAATTGCATATTTGAGCAGCACAGTCCACATTCTTAAGTCATAGCTTAGCGTCATACAAGCGTAATGCGACATTCTGTGAGTAACAACACAGCTTCTCTGCATAATTTGACAATTGCCCTTTGTTACAGATTAATGGATGAAGTATTTTGTATGTAAATTGAAACATTAGCCCTCATTGCTTGAGTTTTATAGTTTGCACCTGTCATGCGTTAGTCACGTTGTATGGGTAGTTGATTATTTCTATATAAACATTCATGTACATTATTCAATTTTAGATTTCTTGTTTTGCATTCACTCAATTGAGTCATGATTTGCAAGTTTTCTGTTCTATCTGAACTTAAACCCAATATAACCAAATTCAAACAAACCATTTTGGAGATACTACTTTTTATGCGATTGAATAGCGCCAACCCGTTGATTTACATTTAACAATATACATAGTAGATCACAGCTGTACATACTTCTTTAAAGCCCTTTGTGGTTAACACGTGTGATACATTCTTATTTTGTACTCATAATTACTTCAATGTGCTTAAATTTCTCACTTGAACTCTTTGTAGGAACATTATTTCTGTATACGTTTGTTTGGCGTTCTCACCAATGTGTAAACACTATAAAGGAAACATGTAGCAATGAGATTTAGAGTTTCATTTAATGACCGTTTAAGAGAGTAATTGATTCTACAAGGGTGATTATTTCTCTTTTTGCTTGCTACACATTGGATATCTTCTTCTTCTTTCGTTCACTTGAAACATGTCTATATCTGTAATTCTGTCTCCTTAATAAAACTCACTGTCTTTTGTAGTTCATACAGTGTCCCATAGAGCTTTGATTCCATTGTTGTTTCCTCTGGACATTGGATATGAAAGAAATTATAACGGATAGCAGATTTGGTATCTGATAGACCTTGATGAAACAGCTAGATGACCTGGATTTTGCTACTAAGGACATTTAATTGTTGTCCTACAACACTCAGATGAAAGAAACGATTTCTAAATGGCACGTCACATAAAAATATATACTTAGAGAAAAGACAAAGATTATAAGAATGAATGTCGGTAATAGAGACTTTATTACATGAAGTAAAACGTTCATACAGTTGGTAGATCATGCACATACCCGGGCAGCAACATTGACAGAGGAAACAGACAAGAAGAACATGATTGGATTAAAAAAAGCAAGCGAAAACGTTTGGAACTGGAAAATATATAGCAACCAAAATATTAAATAAAATGTTAAATTAAGAATAATTTGTTCAAATGTTAAACAGTGATGTTGTATGGCTTATAACGTAGACAAAGACCGAAGATACAAACCGAATATGACACACTTTCATCAATGGATAATTTCATAGGGAATAATGTTTACAATTGTATGATTATATCACTAATGACGAACTCATGCAAATAAGTAAACAGATGCCTGTAGAAAAAAAACGGGAAAAAAATCAACAGAGCTAGAGATGGTTAGGGCATACATTAAGAATACCAACATAAAACATCGCTTAACATATAATTTTCTGGAACCTAGAGGCTAAGACCAAAACATGTCTGGACGATATAATTTGCTAAATGTGCAAAATGGATGGTTAGAATATGGAAACAAGTGAAGTCAATAACTGTTTCTTCGATAGAATGAGAAGTCACATGCACAGATAGTTCAAAATTGGTGAGGAATGAGCCAAGAGACTGCAGAACACATTTTTCATGCACGTCAAACTCTAACAATAAGTAAGGGGGAAGATATTGCCTAATGAGACGACACCATTTCCGAACCCGAGGGATTCAGTGGATGACATGAAGTGAATTTAACTGTAACCAATCGTCAAAATAAGACCCACCATTATAATTAAAACAAGCCTTAATTGTTCTTATGTGGCTACAACATACGGAACATGGCAGCAATATTAAACAACGTATATCGTCATTAATACTCTGTTTGCAATAAATTGTCTACTAGAAACATGTTTTTCATTTGGTGTGATTCATGAGATTATGATATATGGCAGGGGTGGGCAAACTTTTTGTGCAGAAGGCCGCATTGAAAATTGTAAAGCTATTGGAGGGCCGCATATAATATTATGTATGTTTTTGTTTAAAATTATCGGTAAGTAATCAATTAAATATTTTTTATTGTAAAGAAAGGTAGTTTTACATAATGAAGATAACTTCTGAAATAAATTACATTTCTAACAGACTTACACTATAACAGTATATTTTCTAATATGGATAAAAGGTTTTGCAAATATTTTAACAATGTTCGTGTATTTAAAAATGTATTTGAGAGCCGCATGCGGCCCGCGGGCCGTATTTTGCCCACCCTTGATATATGGTGTATGCGTAACCAGAATCGCCAGTATATAAGACATACTAACACAATCCAAACAGACCTTTTTTCGTTATGTTTTCGATTATTTCGTTTCATTTCGTTGACCAGCGTGAGCTGGCGACAAAGTGTTTAGTGACTATTAAAAACACGACAATAATTGAAAACATGACGTCAAAAAGTTTGTTTAGATTCTGTTGGTTTGTCTTATACTTTTAATTGGTTATGGTTGATTAGTATAGCATTAAAACATTTATTTTATGAGCTACGCACGTTCAACGACAACTGGGCTCAAGTCAGGACATGGGGACTTATGAACTAAAAGGCCGGTTGTGATTATTGCCATGAGTTTAATTGGTCGTTCTTTGTTATTTTTGGCAGGCGGCTCAAATTATATAAATAGTGGGGTGCAAAGGGAACGCATTGCTCTAGGCGGACCCAGGGTTAGCAGATAACCAAGATCCCAAATGTACCTCAACGCGGTGCGCCCTGGAAACAGAAATACAAGCTGATTCTGGCCAAATCATTTGGGGATCGTGTCCGAGAATGTGGAGGTAGCAGATGGAAAGAGATTTGACTGCACAAGAGACAGACAATATCTCCGACACCACCAGCATCACCACATATAGCGACACTGTCGACACACAGTGAAGCTAGTCAGTCCAGTCCGAACATTGGAGGGGCGGCCAATGTAAAATGCACGTAAAGGTAGATGCATGGCGAGAGACAAATAGATTTCATGCCGAGTACAATGAAACAATGAAAGGGCAGAACAGCGCTAGAGGGCAGCGCGAACTGCAAATAGAAAGTGAAAAGTCTCTAGGAAAGGTGAACTACAAGCTCCGTCAGCTCGAGACGAGCATCTAGTTACCTGTGTTCCTTACAGACAGAGACCCAGACCCATCCATTGGCGGCTGGTAAAGCAAGAAGACCTAATCCAACTCTAATGTCGAGCCTTCCTAAACCGGAAATATGCTCGCGAAGAGAAAGGGTTCTGTTCCCGATGGGCTTAGGCAAGAAAGGGACAACGATGGTAGTCCTGGTCCAACTCTACTGTCAGGTTTTCCTACACCGGAAATACACTTAAAGAGAGAAAGGGTTCAGTACCTGATGGGCTCAGGCGCTATTGGGACAAGGACGCTCAGCTCGAGAACGCCTTGCTCTCAAACGCGTGGTGTGATACTCTAACTTGGACAAGGGGTATACGATGTCGGTGAATGACACCTCGGCTAAGAGGGCGAAAGAGCCAGGGTCCAACTCCTCTGTTGAGTTCTTCCCCTTAAGGAACCAGGCTCACGGATGAGAAAAGGTTCAGTACCCAATGGGCACAGGCACAGCACGTCCAATTACACGAGGCAAGTTCATAGACAGTGGAACACCTCGTTCGTCAGACGAGAGCAAAAATCGTCTGGGCGAAGAGTCGCCACTACGCGTGCCTGGAGACAGATATAGAGGTTGTCAAGGCATGCCGAAATCGGATGTGCTAGGCCTACAAGGCGCATAACGGTGGCACAACGTAACTACGCTCCCGGCGGAAATCGCACGGATATCCGTGATGGTTACAATGGAGCGAACGCAAAACAAACAAAATAAACATATAAATAGTGTCCAATGAATAGTCAGACAATAATAAAAATAACGTACCTAATGAAGGCATGTTTAGCAGTTATGTCTTCTATATCTGCCGATATTCACGGTTCAACCATAGACGTGAGTTCACATATCACAAAGCAACGTGATCTTCATTAGATGAGCATGTGTGCAGCATCAATACTTTAAGTCACTCAGACTACTGTCATATTTTTCATGTCATTTAATTATTTATTTGTTGTTTATACTTACGCCAACCAATGAAAAATCAAAAGCACAACAATGATCGGAGTGGCCTAATGTAATGACGCTGCACACAATCCTTTTTAAGAAAGGTCGCGCAAAGCAAGCTATATACAATGACGCTTTTATGTTCTATCCGCTTCTTAATCTAGTAATGCCAATTTGTTTAGGGGAAGACTTTTGTAAATACGTTATAATTTATGTAGATTTGACAGGCTCTTAGTATGGAGATTTACACAGCTTTTAGCTAGGATCAGTGTCATTTGCCTAATTGATAAATATCGCCATTTCTATGCCGGCTGGATGTTATCATATAAGGTAAATTGACCAAGCCCGCCATTGTCGTTAGACTATGTGTACTTTTTGTATATCCGTCCTGAGGCCAGCCACTTATATTGCGTTTCTTAGCTGTGCCTTAGTGGCCAAGAATCATCTCCAAACTTTTGCTATACATTGAAGAAGAAAAAAGTGATAGCCAGTTCTTCAATGCAGCACAACAACAATACATGTATAACGAATATATTTAATGGGTTAGTCCTTTCTAAATATCTTGCGATCTGACACATCAATTAAACAGCGAATACAAAGAACAGTGGAACAAGGAGGAAATATGTAGTGAGTGTACAGTACAATGTCTACTTCAAGACAAACCAATTGTCTAGCACACAAGCTCCCAATGGTTTTCTGTTAGGTCGCAGGTTGAAACATTTAACTAAAAAAATATTTCATTCCTAGAGGTAATGCCCGGATGAGAATGTGAAAAAAGTGTTATTGCGTAGATAGTCTGATAATTTTTGTTTTGAAGCATGCTCATAGAATCAATTAGGCACTACAGAATATAACAACACTATGCAAATATATGTAGACATAGGTAATTTGAAGGAATACGCATGTTACCAAAATAAAAAGCTAACAGACACGAACGTTAAAAAAATGTAGCGAAAACCTTTCAACGTTGATCTGTTTGAATTTCTTCATATTAACAAGCAAAAAAAAAAACCATTTCTCTGGAATCTAACGCCGAACAAACGAATTTGTTTCACGTCAAACAGATTCGATGCATATGTCTTTTCTGCTAGTCCGGACAGACGAAATATGACGTTACATTGTAGCTTTATATAAACGTTCTAGTGCTCTCATTACAACAACGGTTATTTTGAGTCTGAGATCAAGTGATAGGATTTTATGAACACAAAAGAAAGACAGATGTGATTTCCTCATAGACATTAGCATAAAGGGAAGGAGAAAGAATAGTGAGCCTGTTAAAACCGAGTAAACATCGAATGAAAATCAAATTGCAACACTATTAGGTCTTTCTGTAACATGTGTTCATTTGACCTATTTGTACAATGGTCATAGATAAAATGTTAGCCAATCATATTAATGGTCACCTTAGCCCGACTACGGGACAGTGATCACCACCTTGTAAGATTTCTCATATTGACTGTCCCGATGTGAATGACCTCATGAGTAACCGTGCCAAATTTCATCCGAATCGGTGTAGTAATTTAGATTTCTATAACAGACAACAGTAGCAGACAACTCATACGTCAACAATAGACCACTGAATGTTTACATAAGCTGTTTTCTTTTAGCTAAAGAAAAAAGGGAAACGTGGGGGGAGGTGGTGGAGTTAATAAATTACAATTTCAATGGTTGTATTAAATTTTCTTAAGTTAAAGTTAAATTGAATTATGACGTGAATAGCAATATATTTTCTGTTTTTTCTTTCTCTTAAAGAAAACCTTTATATGTTTCGAGATCTTTGCATCTGTGAAATTGGATTGCGAGTCACGTTGCTTCTATTTATGGAGTTGTAACTCACAGAAGGTTGGAAATCTGTTGGATATACTCTATTTACTTTAAGAATGAAGTGGGTCAAAATACATCCCTTCCCCCATCATATTACTCGTGACAGCTAGTGATTTTTAAACAACTGAGGACATGTAAAAACAATATTATTTAAAACAATTAAAAACATTTAAACTTTTTAAAAACAAAATTATTGAGCACTTAACGATCGATAATATTGCGTTCTGCGTCCAACAACCAATCAGAAGCACTGCCCACTTCATTCTTAGAGTGGACAGGTTATAGTAGGTCTGTTATGTGATGAAATATATTGTCTTCCGCCGGATGTCAGATATTGATGCGCAAAACTCATTAATCATCGAGCCTAGAGAACAGGAAATGAGGCGTACAATTATTGTGTGATGCACACAGACGACTATGATAAATTGGTGATACATTGCTTGTCCAGTGTAATGCTGCCAAATACATGTTTAGTTTTCTTTGGGAAGTTGTTATACGGGTTAAAGTACATCATGGGTTCATGTTTCCTATGAATGGTACATGCTGTGAAACTTCAGATCATTCTCCTGAATAGTTATGCGACGTCCATATTGGCTGATCAGACTCCCCTACCTTTTTTTTTACTTAAAGTATACGCAAAGTAAACAATGTTCAGTTGCATGCATCAATTAAGATAAATGCCGCCGTTTGGAATCTGCATGACTATATGGGGTCTCTTAGCGCAGCGGTTAACGGAATGGTTTCGCATGTGAGTGGTCCTGGGTTCATTCCCCAGTTGAGGCAGAAATGTTTTCAGGCCGCAATAGCTCCCTGGTCGACCCAGCCGTACTTGTGTATTGAGTCAGTCCGGAAAGTAAAGACTGCACGGAGAGCAGATGGCTACCGCCCTTATATACCAAAACCAATGAAATGTGAGATCGCTAACATCTCACATCCCTACGGCAGTTAACTGCTATGGGTTAACTTAACTTTTCATGACTATTCCGGAGAACTGAAATAACACTTCACCCATATATACTGCAAAACTTACAATACCAGGCATCGAGAGCTATGGAAACCCCTACTGCCCTTAAGGCAAAAACACTTGATCACCTAGACACCCAATACCCTACCTCACTGGATTCATATCTTCACAGATGGATCACCAGAGGGTGCAGTAAAGAAAGGAGGAGCTGGGATACTAATACTCATACCAAACACCCCAAAACTAGAACTCTCAATCGCTACTGGCAAATTATCAATAAATTACAGGGCAGAGCTACAAGCAATCTTGGAAGCATCAAAGGCTCTAGAGAAACAGAGGCTCAAAGGAGCTAACATAGTCTTCTTGTGTGACTGCATGTCAGTACTCCAAACCATCCAAAAGGAACTTAAAGATCTCCTAACAAAAACAACTGTAGAACTTCTAAATCAACTGTCTGCCAACAATAAAGTTGTTCTGCAGTGGATCCCTGCACACTGTGGAATAGCAGGAAATGAAGGAGCTGACAGACTGGCAAAATCAGGTGCAAAAAGGAACAATTCCAGCACAGAATATCACTGACTGAAGCAAAAACCCTCATCAAAGGAAAATACAAACATACATGGAGTCAGAGAACAGGCAGTAACTTTCTACAGGACCCTATTCTAAAGCTAAACAGGTCACAATAAACCACAATTTTTAGACTTCGCACAGGACACTGCAGACTACAAGCACATCTCCACAAAATTAAGGCTGACCAATGCCCATGTCAAAAGGGTCCCCAGACTCCAGAACATATTCTGCAGACATGCCCACTCTTTGATGACGTGAGAACCAAAATATGGCCCCAAGAGACAGATCTGAAGGTGAAGCTGTGGGTCAACCGTGAGGACCTCCTGCTGACGACTGAATTCATGGAGGCGGCCCACCTTCCTGTATAGACTTATGAGCATAGGAAACTGATCGCAGAAGAAGAAGAAGATTATCGACATTCACAAGAGTACACCTAGTGCAACACTACCATTGCATGTGTTGGGAAGGACATTCATACATTACGTTAGCAATAACGTGCGCTGAGAACACGTCTGAATTTCAACCAAGTGTGTGTATAAAAAAAAGAACAAATGGATGAGTGCATTCGTTATTAACATTGTCCAGACGATTACTTTTCTTTATCGCAAATTGCCCCAATGTCACGTACGCACCCTGGAGATATACGGTGCATGCAATCCGGCAGTCTTTGTTTTGAGTTAGGTTTCAATTAAATGACATATTTTAAGAGATATGCTCACCTCCCATCGCCTGAAACTATCAGTTGTACATGTTGTTTACAATGAATGTTGTAATTTAGAATGAAACATAATTGATAGCTTTGAACGGCGTTATTTAACGTTGCTCTCATATACATGAATCGACTGAATAGTTCAGTGAAATGTCAGAGACGTGAACAAAGAATAGCATCACCGTTACCTATCACACACTTGTTGTGAGAGGCGACTGCAGAGGTTTTGTGATGCAGTTGGCTGTCCTATCCAGTAGAGGATAAAAATGATAAGAAGACGGATGTGGACAGAAAGTTGCAGATATCGCAGTTCCAATCGTAAGAAGTTTTGCATTGCCTGGCTCTGGACTACGTCCTGATAATCTCCGAACGCAGACGTTAATTTTCAGACTATATAGCAGACCTTCCACCAATGACTTCCTGTCCTATATATTGTTTTTTCTGTAGCGTATCCTATTCAGGACGTAGCCATCAACCCTTCATTTTTTTGGCTGTAGTGATTTTCTAGGCAATATAAATACGTTCAGTAGTTTGCCATTGCTTATATCACCAGTTAAACCGTGAGAGTCGACCCATACAAGACCTGTTGCGTATTTGGAATACATCCCTCTAAAATAACAGACTGTTTCCTGAGATTTGTATAGGTCTCTGTTTATACTTTATGTCTCCAGGCAATGAAGATCATGGAAAAATTAAAATTAGCCCTTTAATGAGGTATTTTCCAGTTAGTTAACATGTCTTATGTATATTGATGGTCACGGGTTGTAATTTATCATTATTTTATAATAATTATTGATAATATAATGCTGCATGCAAACATTTAGACGAATACTTCCAATAGTTGTCGAGGGCACTAATTTTATAAGGAATTATAGTATTATTATACTGTAACTCTTCTTTCACAATGGCCATCAAAGAAACGAATGACTATTACACATTGTGCCGTCGTGCAGAACTAAACACTCTTCTATTTGTCTCGGTACAGTGAATATTGCCTTTGAACTGATTCCCGATGTTATTCTTCACGTTTGCAGTTTTTCACCAAGTTGACTTTGTGCTCCCCCTACGCTTTGGGACTCATAACACTGCGCTTCAGAGGATGACGGCAGAATGTCTTGTATGTTACATTGATGTATTGTTATTTACCAAACGAATAGATTTACATTATCCAGAAAGCAATCAAGTAAAGTCTGTTTTTTTCCACATTAAATAATGTGGTGGTCTACAATTTGATATACAGTACAATATCAAGAGGTCACCACTGTTGATGACAACATTAACATTTGGTGACTGAAAGAAAATGTTCCATGATTTAGTATTGTAGCATTTAAAAGAGAAACGGCAATATCGATTAATAGGAACACCGACTATATCTTACATAATCAATGTGTTGCAAACTTCCACATTGCACACACGGATACAAGAACTCAGTTGATCGTAATTCTTGGGGGTCGAAATAAAATAAATCGATTAATTGTATTTAGCCATCTCGAATGAAATATTGTACTCATATCAATAAACAAATGCAGCTTCTGTTATGTAGAGGCTGCCACGTCAACGACGGTCTAGATTGAATTTAGCCGGCAGCGGTAGTGACAATCGGAGTTTGACAAAGAACGTTCATGTTGTTATATGTCTGGTTGACGTTAATAGCAAGTGAGTGTAGAGTCGTCGCCAGACTGAATATGACATGTTGGACAACCTGCCTCCAGTATGAAGGATTCAATGGATCTTCGAAAAACGCCAGAGCACCAGGAAATGGGTATACGTGCTTATGATTTGGGGAGAAGAGGAATCGCTACAGACTCCTGACTAAAAACACACTGTTCATGTTTCTGATCAGCCAGTCTGGATATATCAATACTTACTTACATGTAATTCACGAACTGATACACACATTCATTACATCACCATTTATCCATACATTGAAGAAGCATGTAGTCCATTGTTATTAGTTCAATGAATTCCATCAGCTCCACACCACTATTTATTATTATTATTAAATAATCTAACGACACACGAGTCTTGCGCGATATGAGATTGAAGACGTTGAACCACCATGTAATTTTTTTTTTTAAAAACCACTACAGTTTTCTGTCATCACCGATTTGACATTCAGCAGTTCTTGCCTGCTTGTAACTGTTTCCCGTCAGAAACAGATAACGTGACCCGAGGAACTCTACAATAAACACGCGGGATCCCCGACACAACCATGAACCATACATCTCAACTTCCAAGTCTATCACAAATTAACAAAATAAACTTTCTATGTTATGTGGTTTTAAGTGACAAACAAATAGTGCCATCCAACAAACAATATATTTGGTAGTTCTTGGCTGCTATGGGCTCGGACTATTGAATGATTGTTCAGAGGAAACCGTTGAATGTTTGTAGCAGACATAACAGTCGATGTTGTGTTTGCAGATATAGCTCTGTAGTACTGGGAAAGAATGGTTCATTCTGGCACATATCACTACCACGAGTTCCCGAGAGCGTGAGAAAGCGTGACCCTACCGTTTCGTGTTAACAGTCGTTAGATGATTTTGCTTGCATCTCTACAGATTGGCTGGTGTTGTGAATGCTCCCTTTCAGTATGTGGTTATGTGGTGAGATAGAAATAAAGGACACCAGTTCGAGGGTTGATGGTGATCACAGAATCAGGCTTTACTACTTGTACTTATTAATCAAGATTTGTTTCTGCGCACTCATCGAGAGGATGTGCAACGAATATGTGGTCTGGTTCAACCATTAGTCAAGATAATGGCAACGAGTATTTATTATGTAGATGTTGCAATTGTTTTAATATTTACTGAATGTGTATAGCATAAAATTACTCCTGTCTCGGAATGCATTCGTGGTGAAATCATGTCGGAATGTACAAAAAAATCGGAATTAATAAGCATGTATCGGTTGAGAGTGAGAAATCTTCTGATGTTGTGATCCAAGTGTTTAGTGTTGCATAAATCTGTATAAGCTTGAATGTCAATATCTTTCGATTGAGTACTTCAAAAAGCTTCAAAGTTCGTTTTCAAACTAAAGTGGATTGGAAAGATGGGGCCTACAGTCTCAATTTTATGTTTTCATGTATACCTACTATACCTTTCAAGATATAACGTTTGTTTTCCCCTCATTACTCATAGCTCATCAATTCCCGTAGGAACAGACTAATAATAAGCTAACATTTTATGAGCTTGTAAAAATTGAATGCAATGTAACAGAAATTAAAATGTGACTTTTTGCCACAGTGCAGTGTAAAAAGTCACAGTCTGTGGGAAAAAAAGTTTCAACTCATTATTCAATCACAAATTATCTCAGTTGTTCACAATTGAAATCATATGTGTTCCTGAGAGAGAGGCAACGTTGAAATTTTACTATGCCCATAATTAATAATATAAAACACATTAGCTCTTATAACACAGACTAAAACCATGTTTTTACCAGCAGCTATGTGAACAACTACTATTTATACTATTTAAAGCCACTTCAGGTGACTTCTAGTAAACACTGGAGACATTTCTATTTACGTCCTATATTTTAAGAGATATAAAATAGTCTGACCATAACAATCACGAATATTGACACTCAATAGATAACATTCAAAAGTAACAACTTGTGATTGATATTAACTGATTAAATTTTGTCACATAAGATACACATTGCCAGAGGTTAAGATAAAAATGTTACTTAGCATTTTGACTTTTTACACACACACACACACACCCCCCCCCCCCAATAAATAAAATTACCATTTGTTCACACAAAATATTGATATATTTCATTTATAAAAAACATTTCAACTACATTAGTGAATGATTAGGTATTATGTCTGTTGATTGCCCTTCGCACACCTGTAAATGACACGCCCAAAGGTGCTCTGATCTCCACTTCAGTAAATCTATCATGGTGTAACGGCTGATGGTTCCAGTTCCATATTGGTTCACTGCTTTTTTTGAAAGTTTATAGTGAATGGTTAATGAACGCTATTAAAAAATTACATCATTAGGTCAATGACAATTTCCCCTAAACTCACCTTTTTCAAGATCCTTATTTCAAGATCAGGCACGTGAACAAAAAATGAAAAAGTGGGATATTACAAAAATATTAGGAACGTGTAGTCCCCATAATTTGCAAATTAGTTTGTACCTGAAAATAAGTGAAACAGTGTAAATGTTCTCTATACTTCAAATTTCTGTATGTGCTATGTGTTACTTTTTACCCTGAGCCTTTACGATTGTCTTAACCAGATCATGGTGACTACATTACCAGAACCGTGACTTTTATACTTTTTTGATGGTTAAAGGCTTTGATATAACCATATTGGACTAACATTGAAAGCAGCGTATCATACCATAAGAGGTCATTTTACATAGCAAAAACATTGCAAGAGACGTATGTGTTGGACCGTGATTTACAGCATAACTGCGGCACATCGGCCTCTCTTAGATGCATCAAGAATTCAACATATTTTAGGTCAAATTGACCACATTGTGAACATCACTGAAATCTCCCTTATGCGGCACCTATTACAACATGTGGGACATGAAATGTTGCAATATTTTATTTCTCACTGGTGACTCGGCAACAGGAGTGGAGTGTGTAACTTGATTCAACTCTATTGTGTATCTTCTAGTCTGCTCACAAAGACGTAGTAAGATATTCACCCAGATTTCTTAATAAAACACGATTATCGTGTCGAAAAGAGATGTCATCAATCTACCTGTTGTTCATATCACGCACAGTGTCATCTCCTCATGCTGAGCTCATCGGACTAGGCACAGGCAGGAAGGAGTGATTTATCTTAGGATAAGCTTTAAACTTGAGGAAGAATTGACAGGGCAAGGATGTTTGGCCTAGGTGTGACGTTAATACAAGGTATTTTAGAGCTATTTTTCTTATTCTTTTCTTGTATACTCATAGTAATTCAACTGTCAGTGAACATACTCTATTTCAGAAGTCTTTTACTTAAAGGAGTCGGTCCCTTTAGGAAATATCACAAACACCGTTGGGATTTTATTCTATTTTAACAGCGTGTTTTAAAAGTCTGATTTCATTAAATATCTCTAGAACCATAACACTATAATGTACTATAGTACATTAATTAATGAAATCGTATTTGACTTTGATTTATGGATCAAAACCTTATAGTTAGTGGTAAGATCATTCTCCTGACAAGACCATACATGTTCCAATCTCATATTTATCATGCCCTTGAACATGCGGTAACTGACTGTTGCAGTTATGTGTTGGTTGATAACTTTCTTTTGATTCGTATATGCCGCTTGTTTCTTGCAACACCACGTTTCACGCACAGGTGGTGCATTCTAGTCATGAAGCTTACACTTAGAATCAGCAAGAAAACAGACATGTTATGTTAAAGCCAACTAAAAGAAGGTATGCCCTATCAACCTTTGTATTATATAATATGGGTTATATTAGAGGGCTTATTATGTTCGTGTATATATATATCTGTTGAAACGCTCACATTGTCCGACTGCGGTATTTCTACAAGTATTGTGTAGTTTGGTAGAAAAAATGAGTATGCAAGTAACGTTTATGACATTAGAGCATATCACAAATAAGATTTTCTGTGAAAACTCATTCTATTTAAAGCTCATAAACCATTCATGCGTTGGAGATAAGTATCGATCATTGCATTGTTAGACAGTAAAATCAGAAATTTCAAATTGAAATCGTATACACACGAAAATTAAGCTAAGAGTGGAAAATAATTTTGATAGATAATTGATCCGAAAAGAAATTTTCAAATATGTTTCACAATAATGAGACAGTGACTTTAAAGAAGTTGAAAAGTTGGTAAGAACAAATAATAATATCTCAAAATTTACAGTATAGAGAACTAGTAAGAGTTTGGGATTCCCTTTTAGAAAATATGTTGGTGGTAGGTAACCTTATTTGTGAGACAACTCATATATTTGCAACGAGAAAGAAATATTTACGCGAGGTCAGAGAAATAAGAAGAGACTGTTATGATATAGTGTATTTAGATGAAACGTGGATCAATATACTCCACAGTCATGAACGAGAATGGTAATCTTGTGATGGGACAACTAAGATACTAGTTACCAATCAGCAAAGATAAGTACCAAATAATTGCACATGAATTACATCTTAGTCTTCTAAAGAATTTTAAACTCATATTTGTTTCAAGTGGCATCAGAAAAGTTCCTAATTCGTTAAGTACCAAAGACGTAGTAAAGCTTTGAGTGACCAAAATAACATTCGATTCAAAGAAGTGTCACTGAAGAGTGAATTACTTGGAATTGTGAAAAAGCATACGTAGGTATTTCAAATAGACAAGTCAATCCAAAAACATGGTCACAGATGTTTAAGACTATCACCTTACTATTCTCACTTAAACCCAGTAGACTTAGTCTGGACTAAAATTAAGGAACAGGTAGCAACAGAAAATAGACCATTCAAATTACAGGATTTTGTAATACAATTGCCGTCATCTCTAATATAGCCAGGTATTATTGGAAGAAATGTGAGATACTTGTGTTACAAGAGGAAGAGAACTATTTAGAAGAATGATGGTTTGTCTTTCATTCAACCGAGATTGGTTATTACATTTTCAGACAACTTATGATTCGGATGAAGGTTAATTTATTTAACACGCCTATGACATAATCAACTCACAGAACCTGTGTCTGAAGTTTTAAACTTACTTTCTCGATACACATAAAAAAACTGGATATGATGTACACATTTACAGTATATGTTTTATGGGTCTAACCAAATATAACGTATGCCAACAACGGCATGAATACATCAGACGGTTAATCGGATAATTACATTTGTTTGAGGGCAAAGCTAGTGAAATGTGCTATAGTTACCAGTAGCACTCGTCAATCAGGATTATGTTGTCTTGTCTCATTACTCGATTGTTCTCATTTTTGTATTTTGTTTACATGTTTAAGTCTGTAATACATATATAATCATTTCATGGTTCCACGAAGCTGCTCTATGACAAGCTTCTATCATTATGAAACAATTTATACAAATGTATGTCTTGCACCCGAATCACATTTGTCGCTCGAAGATGTGTATTTTAGTCTTATCAGGGGAAAAAAAGTGAATAATTTGTCGACAGTAGAAACGTAGAGAATATATTGTAGAACTCTGAAGGTCTGGAACGGACTACGGTTGTGGCATGCACAGCATGGGCCAGCTACTTTGTATTAGAATGGATGTATTTTGGGGATTGGTCAATACATTTCTGACCAGTTTGTAAATCATAACGTACATGAATTGTTTAATGTAGAATCTCGTTTAAATGTAAACTCCATGACTTGAGTGACCTGGTCATTAATCTTTGTGTGTGATAATTTTGTTTAAATTTATGGTGTGGGTTATGTTAAGACTAGCTTAGATTGCTCTGTTTTACTTCCTTCTCCACCTACTGTTTATTGTTGCTTGATAAATTGTTTGCCAGGTTAATAGTCCTTACCTGAACCATATGTACGGGAAATATATGCTGAGGGTCCGACCTCTCAGTTGGATCTGGTTAAACCTTCCAGTGATAGAAGGTTGCCATAGTTTTAGCAAGCTCAATGGAAACGTACACATAAGGATAGAGGGATATGATATATACGAATTAAAAATGAGCATCGTATTTTGTAAGATAAAATATAAACATAGATGTTAAAGCAGATCTCACAAAAATAGACATAGGATGTAAAAAGTTGATAGATGAACATAAAAAGAAAGAATTGGCTGGAGTTTGAAAGATTTGCAACATTATCATTCAGAGAGTGACTCATTTCCGTCACGAATAGTGGCAGTCGAGGCATCGTGGTGTGACCACTTTGAGTCATGTAGCAGCCAGCATGTAATGAAATCCTGGATCACCAAGGAGCAAAACATTCAAATCACAGAGTTCTCCATAAAAGGTCATGCTTAGTATTTTGATTTTGACCAAGAAGGACTCTTGTTGGTGGACTTTAAAAAAAAATCTAGTATGACCATCAATGCTATCAAGAATAAATGACGTGTTACTCTGTTGCACAACAGCGCTCGACCACATTTCGCGACAGTTGGGTCTTCTTATGTCACGTGCATGGTCCCACCGCGGAAGATCCTTTGTTACCCGTTGCTCTTCCTGAAACATTCTTGTCCATATCATGTTGTCTTCGTGATACATTTTCCACCATACGTTGCCTGCAGTCTTTGATGAATGTTGCGTGGTTGACATCCTTCGGCTGTAAGAAACTGCCCGTTGGTTAATTTTGGACGGATTCGTTATCACATCTGCGATGCAGTCGATTGCCTGCATAAGTCACTATGTATATGAAATGAATGACCATTTGTTTACCGATGTGTACGTCACGCTCCTCGCGTGCTGTCGTAGATGACGCAACTCGGGCTGATTTCATTAGAACATACCTCGTATGTATTTACATACCTCGTATTTATTTAGAAGCACGTGGACTGATTGTATGTCATTTATCTTTAAGGTACGAGTAAGGGCGAAAGTATCATGAACTTTTCTACAGAGATGTAAGCTGTAATTGGTAGCTTGTATAGAGTGTCTGTAAAATCTGTGCACATTGTCGGCACACAAATCTGCACTTCATCCTAATTCATATTTCATTGTCACCACCTATGCTAATTAGAGTGCACCGTGACTTTGTAGACACCCGGTATAATTATACTTTCACTATCATATACGTATTAAAATGTAACAATCGCGGCGTAGCTTGTTTGACCAATTTATGACGTTCTTGTTTCTGACGTTAGTTAATTGAATAGTTTGCTTGCAATAATTGTCATTTCAGTAAGCCGAAACAGCATTCGACCACTAATTAGCTCTGTATAACCAGCTACCATTGAGACAGCAACGCCAACGTTCGTGCACAGTATCACAATCTGGCAGATGACCCAACCAACCATAAAAGCTTGCCCATCCACATGAGGGCGAATAGTGGCTCAACAATCAGAAATGTAGTGTCAGATGCGATGTAAGCAAGTGTCGTATTGAACAAATAAACAGTCACGGTCACAAATCATGATGTTTTTCCCATCTGAGTGAGGTAGGGCATCGGGTAGCACTTATACTCCTAATGAAATCATGTGTCCAAGAGAACCGACATCAAGTGAGAAAGTCTTTATAACCTCTACCCACGTGGAAGAATGCCTCGGAAAATAAACTAACCTTCTCGAGTATGCAGGACTAAAATATCTTCTGTGGGTGAGTGTTGAAGAAAGAGGTAAAGATAGTCATATCACATATGCTGTACGCGTGTCAGGTATATTCTACCTCACAGCACCTCGGCATCATCTCTCTTTAATGTCAGGGAGGCAGTGATCTTCCTCGCTGTTTTTACATTCCTCAAATACATAAGATTACAACATTGGTATACTGATATAAAGTTGTTGTCGCAAGATAGCATTAACAGCATCACAGCTCATTCAAAAACTTTTTGTATGTTGTTCCTCTTAAGTCATTTTCGTCCTGCATGTTTATGTCTTCTAAAGTGATTCAACTATTGTAGTAAAATATAAATTGTAGTCCCACACAGACACACCATTGAAACGTATGGAGAATACGGTGTTGGTATCTAGAAACTTATTTATACGGTGGTGGGATCTAGTTAATGTTTTCAGGAAATAAATACTGTGTTGGATCTAGAAAATGTTTTCAGGAAATAAATACTGTGTTGGATCTAGAAAATGTTTTCAGGAAATAAATACTGTGTTGGATCTAGAAAATTACTTCATGATATAAATTCGGTGGTGGGATCTAGAAAATGATTTCAGGATATATTTTTAATACGAAAAAAGGAAGCATTATTATACATGAAATATCATTAATTTTTGAAGACGATCTAAAATAGTACTCTTATACATACCACAACAATTATGTGTTGAACATATTGAAGTGGAAATCTGAGATTTGCGAGTATGAACAAGTACGATTAATACAGTACGGTACATACATATATAAGACAGTTGCGGCTTTTCTAACATTCACTAAACCTAACTAATATCTGGAAATCCAAAGATCCAGGAGATACATAAGCTACAGCTATTGAACTTTCTCTGTATTGTCCCAGTATTAACGTATGGAAGTGTAAGCTGGAAATCAACTGAAGTAACATACTAAAAATTAAACAGTTTCGAAAACAAATGTCTCCGGAAACTGATGAACATAAAATGTAATAATTTCGTCACAAATAAGGATTTAAGAAACAAAACACACCAAGAATGTGTGTCAGATGTCATAAGAAAACGCAGATGGAAAATCTTGGGTAACATTTTAAGACTATATCTTCTTCTTCTTTCTGTCCTCATGTATCTTTCAGTGTTGAGGGGAGAGTGATGTGCGGTCTTTTGCCCTTCTATTTGCCTCTTCAGCTGTTATATTTCCGAGTGTCTCTAATACATTATCTATCCACCTTTTACGAGGGCGTCCAATAGATGAAAACAGAATAAACCAACAAGCCCTTATGTGGACACCTGATGACAAAATAAAACGAGGAACGCCTAAAGCAATGATAAAAACACCATACTTAAAGAAGTGGAAATAATCGGCTGCAAGATCATACAATTCAATAACTAAAACTGCAGGCAGCGCACCCTTGAAACACTTGAAAAGTCAAACCTTGCCCTGTGTCTCAATACCAGCTGACCACAAATTTCTTCATGTGGTGTGGTACGGTGGGTAGTTCTGTATAACATGTTACTTTTTGTGAGCAATGTATCCGTAGGGGCATATAGCGATGTCTTCATTCCCAAAATTCATATACATGTGTTGTTTGAGTCTGTTGTGACCTGTTCTCTAAAAACTGATAGTTTCTTCCTTCCTAGTTTGTGTATGAACATCGAGGGTGAGTTGCGTTATTTCTAGTTTATGGAGCTTGATACTGAGTAACACGTATGGATAAATCCGTAAAGGTTTTGAAACGGTCTATACCAAGTTACATTTACTACAACACATAATTTTCTATAAAGATCACCGGAGTTACTTCTGCTGTTACTACTATTAACATCATCATTTATTAGCAGTTAGTATTCAACAATGTTGCATGATTTGTCAAGTATCAAGTCTCGATCTTTATCAAGTTACTAATCGTGCTGCTGCAGCTATGCTAAATATTAACATAAAATATTGATATGTTATTTGGTTTCCAAGTTGAGCCATCTGTCAAGTCACTGCTACTACTGCAGAAACGTTTTACTACTAATATATGCTACTACCAGGCAATATCTATGATCGCGTGTATGCAAATTTATTTACTTTGTATTCAATGTGTCACGTGGTATATTTAAGAAAAGTCTATTACACCACATGTTAGCCATTACTTGAAGTCATAGACGAATTCTCAATACCAAGGGCATCTGTGGCATATGGAATAATTTTGTTTAATGATTTAAGTTTAACTTCTGTGTTCTGGCGAGGCAGCTTGCATTTCTGGTTGCCGTAAGTGCAGATAATTTACCGTGATAGCCACCATAATCTATGTCGGTTAATCCGCGACCAGGCTTATGATATATATATATATATCCCTATCTCCCCCTCTTTAAGACTGAAAACATTGGAGCCAGGTATGATTCAATTTCAACTCGTAATGGTACCATTACATATAAATCATTGAAAAGGTCAATTTCATATGTTGTAAATTGTGATTGACTGGTTAGTAGATTGACTGGCAGGCTAGAAATAGAAAAAGAAATTGAATTGCAAATTTGTTACATTATTATATTATTTTAAATATTTATGACCATTTATTGTTTACAATGAATACTGCCGTAGACGATGATGATGCCTTGATTATTGAAGAAGCAAGCAAGCGTAGGATAATGAATCATGTTTTGCTGCAAGGCCATATGAAACATGTAGAATTATCGAATCTAGAATTATGCGTATAATTTACAATCCATGTCTGGAGTAGTTAGTTGATTTTGATACTTGCAACCAGTTAACTACTCATTGCCTTCAACTGTTTACAAAAGTTAGTAAATTTAATTTCGGCCTATCCTTAAGGCTTGCCATTTTCGTTTCTCTCTTTCTTACTCTCTCTCTATCTCTCTATCTGGGGTTCAGTAGTCTAAGTAGCCGTTAAGTTGACTAGAAGCAGTCGAGAGTACAACTTGGAAGCAGTTTTTCGTTTGTTCCCATCTGTTGCAGACACGTTCACTCACTTCTGTTAATATACTTGTGCACCTAAAATGTGATCGTTTAAATATTACATTGAAACAATTAGAAATACCGTTGGAAGTTGACTTATAAGCTAAAGGTTGAAATATGTTCTGGTGTGATCATTTTATATATATATATATATATATATGAAAGATACCACTACAACAGAGTAATAAAGAATTGCATAAGGAGATAAGATTAATCACAAATAAGAATAATCCCGTAAATGGGAGTGGCAGATACAAGTGGACAAATTATATTTGATAAAACAGAAGTACTTACAAGATGGACATATTATGTTACAGACCTATGTGGATGACGAACGGAAAGAAAACAACATACAATGCACACCAATGATGGACCAGCAATACAGCAGAAGAAGAAAACATAAAATATGCAATGGCTGCAGAGCCCGAAAACATAACAGCAGACATACCGTAATAAAAACTGTAGATCAATTTGGTGTAGAAACTGCAGTTAACTTTTCAATGACATTTGAAACAGGCCACATACATAAAGACCTAAAATAATCAATATTCATACTGCTAACTAAGAAGTCCAGGGCTGTGGATTATACAGAATACAGGACAATAAGTTTGCTGAGCCACATAACCAAAAATTTATTCAAGAATACATGAAAGAATTAAAAACAAGATAGACATTGAGGCCGTTGGAGAGCAATTCGGTTTTAGAAATAACAAAGGAACCAGAGAAGCTAAACTCAGTATCAGAATATTGATGGATAAATATATAGAAGGCCAAAACGAGTATCTATATTTGTTCGTAGACTACAGCAAGGCATTTGATAGAGTTTAGTATGAAAAATTAATTTAATGTCTTTGAGAAATAGGCATAGACGGAAAGATGGAAAAGACATCAGACTGATTATATATATATATATATGGTATGGTTGGGAAGGTGCAGGTGAGTCTCGTTCGTGGGCGGTGGATTGGGGCATTGGGAGGGGCGGGGCTGAAATTTGTTACATTTATTTTCGTGCTGTAACATGCAGGTGTTCGAGGCAATGGGAGAACAGATCGGCTGGCGGCATACGCGATTGTGGCACAGGGCGATGGGGCAATGGATCGAGCTGATGTTTTGTGCTTCGTGAGAGATGTGGCATGCGGGAGTGAGACTGGTGTGGATGGTGGTTCGTTTTCGGAGGCCAGGATTGAAGATCGGGGTGTGGGGTGCGGTGTTGTTGGAGGTGAACATTTTGGAGGGCGCGGAGGGGTGGTGGTCAAACAGCATTGGACCGGTGCTGTCAGCATAGGTGTAATGGCGGATACACTCAGGGAGAGATTGGAGCAACTATGGACGTGTCCAGTTTGCAGTGATGATGATCCGACGACTAACTAACTAACTATCTCTCAGTTTCCAGGTGCACTGTGGTTGGGGTACAATGAAGTGTATACCAAAGTGATTATCGGTAGTTCTTTCATCTGGGCAAGAACGCCAGAAATAGGTTTACGTTTCCATCACGTTGTCTTCTCACACTGGGCATGTCCATAGGTGGTTCAAATCTATGGTTCAGTAAATCTCTGGACATAGCGAATAATAATTCCGGTTCTGTGTTGATTGATTTAAAAAAAAAATACGTGTTATGTATTCTTTCCTCACTACAGAGTCGCACATCTGGAGACTACAGATACTCTTTTCCTGCCATGATTTTTCTACCACTCTCATGCTAGTTTAGTAGGCAATGAAGCACCATTCATATCGTTGAGTACTTTTCTGAAATATTGTATTGTTTCCTGTCTTATTTGCAGCCTAGTCCTGGCACCCTCTTCCTAGCTGCATTGCAACATTCGTCAACGGCCTTCTCTTTATATTTACTACCATTCATTCACAGTCTCTATCTACTTCTTCCAGCTCGCAGACTCTGACTATATTTTCTGCTTTTGCCATCCAAGACATTCCTTTTGATGCGCCTTCCATTTGAGTTATCTATATATTTTGATATAAATGATGATATTCATTGTTGACAACTTTAAAGTATTCCTTCACCTGTGTTAGCTCGATGTCTTAAATGTTGATACAACGTCCGTCTAGAAGAAACTCACGACCAGCGATTAGTGTATATTGTTTATTATTTACACAATAGCCTTGAACTTTGTAATTCCTTCTATCTGTTTAAAATATTTTATTGCAGAATAACCTGGATAAAATACATAAATGTCTTCCCCCATTTTATTTTAATATATAGTGAGCAGGTATTCGCGTATTTTAAGTGATGCAGTTTGTTCCAAATATATTTATATCTCATCTGATGGATACTGATGTCTTTTCCATCTAAACATATTTCGTGAAGTCATTAAATGAACTCAAAGTGTACATAGAGGATATAAATTGCTTTTGAATAACTTTTGATAGAAAAAACTGGAAGTATAAATCGTTACTTTTATTAAAATACTATTTACACGCTGAATTGACACGATCTTCCTCTACCTTTTAGTGATCAGACGCCAACATTGACAACCTGAAGTGATCAGCAAAGAATATAAAATCGGCATCTGTCTCTTGTGTTCAATCATTGCTGTTGCGCCAAAGCTATTTTTTGTCCGAATCTTATCATGCACATTGTTTCCGCGAAATATTGCTCCTTTATCCCAACCCCATATTGTCAAGAGAGAAGCAATAAACAATAATATCTGCTTTCATTTGTGTGTTATATCATTGACAGCCAAGCATGAATGTGCCAATAACTCTTTGTAGTTGCCTGTGAACGATTTCAATTGATTCAGGACATGTTCAAGGACAACGAGTTGTATGTTTCAGTTTCGAAATTTCTAGCTGTTTAGTCTGTTAACAGATCAGTTACATAGTGAATCAAAGTACGCTTACAATTAAACGAATATGTTCATGGTGAAGCTTGCCTGAATACAGGTATGTAGAGTGAAGAGAATCTAGCTTAGGGACATGTACAGGTACGATTGAAGTGTATGGTGTAAGCACGTATCTCACCTATGAAAAGATGTTACAAGCTTTATCACTAATAGGACTGGTCACTGGTACTAGAATATTCGCTGATTACTTCCCCTATATGCCTGTCTCGTTTAAGTGTGAGACGTGGATATATTTATCGCCCGCATGATCTCCCTTGCATATTAATTAAACATGAAGTTATTCGGGCAAGATGCCGATCCCAACATTTACATATCCAGTTTAGTAAACATTCGTTTTGATGAAATTTTATTTGATAGTTGATAAACATCTTATAAAGAAAATATATTTCACCTTTGCACACGCAAACAACAATGTTAAAAATCCACATGTACACAAGACGAAATAAACCCTGGCAATGAAAAGTAAGATGCTATCTTAATAAAAGTGGGGACATTATATATATATACCTATATATATATATATATATATAATTCCGACTCTGTGGCGAAGTGGTACAGAGCGCGTCTGTGACGGCCAAGATACCGAGTTCAATTCCCGCCAAGGCAATTGTGCATCCGGACCGTTCAGAAAGCAATGACAAACTACTGGACGTATTTATGTTGCCTAGAAAATAACCACAGCCAACAAATGCTGGGTTGATAGCTAAGCTCTGTAAAGGATGTGCTTATATATATATATATATATATATATATATATATATATATATATATATATATATATATATATATATATATATATATATATATATATGCTGAATACATTCAGAGTATTTTACTGTTGAAATGTTGAACTTGTATACACGCGCATACTGCGCCACCATTAATCAAAACATTATCCCCCAATCAGTCTGCTATCACGTTAACTGCGACTGTCTTATGACCATGGCAGTATATTCATGTAATACAATAGATTCTAGACAACAGATGTTTTCAGTAACGTAACCCAATCCTTTCCATGGACCTTTCTATCTTCCGCAGCATGTTTTGGAAGTCAGAGAGTGTCAACATGTGAGTTGATATTTCAGTCACCAACTATGTTTCCATTTTCATTTATCGATGTAGTAGAGTTTGCAGACGACTTTTCAAACATCGTTTATTCATTAGTGTATGCAGCAAAAACCCACCATTACTTAGCGTTCCTTTGTTGAGTGAGCCATCGGTATATACTGTATATGAGTGTACGTTGTGTTTAAGTGCATCTGGACAAGTCCTTGTACTGTCAACTTCTGTCCTGACATCAGCACATTCATTACACGCTTTACCCAGTTGTATTACTACATTTGTCAGACTTTTTCTCTTTGTCCACCTCCACCTCTCTCTACTGCTTCCAATTCACACACGCTGAGCAACAATTTCCTTGCTTCTGACATCCATGAGTTTCCGTGTTTTATACGTTGTTTCTTTGCGTCATAAAGATGTTGGTGTAAGGGACGTTGGTAATTTTTGGCTACATTGGGGTATGCCCTTGCCTTCGCAACTTGATACTGTAGCTGCTGGACCAATCTAACAAGAACCCGATGGCCGTGATGGGGACTGTCTTTATAGCCTGATGTTGAATTATTTCCAGTATATCCTCTTGTCTGTTACACTGCGTAGATCGATATCATAACCGATGTCATAAACAACACTAATATGCGCAACAGCAGAAAGAGTGATCATTGTTGCATGTATGCAGACACAATGATCTTGATAGCATTGATTACTCTCTTTACTTCTCTGAAGTACGTTGTGGCAGCGTATCATTTTCCAGAAGTAGCGATCAAAACAGCATATTTTTTTTTGCTGTGGTGATTTTCTAGGCAATATAAGTACATTTACTATGTTGCTATTGTTTTCTGAACAGTTGCCTGTGAGAGGTATTGAACCTGGCATCTTGGCTATCCGAAACGCGCGCTAGTACCACTTTGCCACAGAGCCTGACAAACTGTTTTATTGCATAAGGGATTAAACACTATTTGCCGAGACACAAACATTTCACACACGACCGGAATCTATACTGTTCAGAAAAAGAAACGCAACATTATTGTAGTGTTAATGGACACCAAATTTCAAACGTGTACTAACATTTTGTTTTACGGAACTACGTGACATAAAGATACTTTCAGACCTTAACAATGAAATGATATTCATTACATTCTATTTGAACTTTCATTATTTGCGACTTATGCCTCCATTTCGGTAAGATGTATGGTCTCCTCTGGCCTCTACCAGAGAACAATATCTCTTTCACGTGGATCCTATTAGCAGTTGAATCCGTTGTTGTGGGATGACTGTCGGAGATAGCTGTAGCCACATCACGCTGACAGAGTCGTCTGTCGAATTCATCCCATATGTGTTCTATGGGGTTCATTTCTGATGACATGGTTAACCACGGAATGGTGTGGACGTTGTTATCAGCGAGGAACTGGGGTCTAATTTTGGCCACATGAGGTCGAGCGTTATCCTGCTAGAAAATCGACCCTCGTGCAGCCAAATATTGATGGACGCGAGGACGAACAATTTAAGCGACGTATCGGCATTTATGCGTCCTTAAATATGCACCAGGTCACTTATTTCCATGAAGTTGATCCCCCCCCCCAAATCAGTGCACCTCCACTACCACATAGAGAAGACTCATCAACGTTGTTCTCGGGCTGTGATAAACTCTTCTCCGTCTATCGCGTCGCTGGAGCACCCAAAAAAAAAAGATTTATCACTAAACCAAACCCGTCTCCAGTCATTCCCAACGGTCCATTGACGATGCTGGTTCGCCCACTGCAGTCTTTCTGGCGATGCCGGTCCGTAAAAACATGACCTCTGTAGGATAGGGTCTTCTAGCCCAAGACCAGCATCGTGCAGTCGGTTCCTGACCATTTTATCTGAAATTCGACGAGCTGCTGGCATTGACTGGACTGTGGAGGACACAGATGCAAATCGATTCCTGAGCTGACGCAGCCATATGAAGCCGTCTTCGGCAGGAGTTGTAACTCTGGGTCTTCCACTGCTTGGCTGGCCTTCCACTTAGCATGTTTGTTGAAATCGCTCCCAAAGCCGACTAATGGTTCTTCTAACCACATTAAATTGTCTGGTCATTATACTTTGTGATTGACAAGTCTGTAAGCGCCCAGTGATGATGTATCGTTGTTCTGTAGGGAGATGAGCCATACCTGCACATTTAATTTTCAAAAGAATTTATTCGAGGATCGTCAATCAGTTCTAAACATTCAGTAATATACTCAGAGAGTTTTTTGTTCAGTAAGTTTCACCTTATTCTCATGAACATATCACGAGTTATTGCCAAATTGTTTTGACCATGAGCTCTTTCATGACCTCACAAATCATGGGTGAGTACAATTCAGGTAACCACGGGAAGTTAATGACCAATTGGACAGTCGATAAGATGAATGATGTATAAGCAGCGAATATTTTATAAAAGTAACACCCAAAAATTTTCTTTTTTTAAACGATATTTTTTTAAAGTTTATCTAGCGAGTAAAGTTAACCTTTACACTACGAGGAACAAGTAAAATAGAACATTGGTCACTAGCATTAACCGGAATCTAAAAAAAATTGGTAGCATATTGGGTTACATGATGTAGCCATCAACCCTGCATTTTTTGGCTGTAGTGATTTTCTTTGCAGTATTTACGTTCAGTAGTTTGTCATTGCTTTTTTTTAGTTCAGAGACACAATTGCATGAGGCATGTTTAGAACTTGGTACCTTTTCTGCCACAGACGCGCCCAGTACCACGACACCACATATCCGGACGGAGTCTAAATTATTCGCGATATAAACTACTTCGTGAGAGTCATGTTGCCACCATGCTGCAAAACAATCCACCGATAAGGCATCTTACTCATATGATTACTATGACTGTTTTCATCTCCGGAAAGTAATACAATGGCAATTTTCTTAGAGCTCTATAGTGGGTGGAGAGTAGGAGTGGCGAAAGATAGTTCTAAGATGAGAGATACGTGTTTTGTCTTGTAGAGCTTGGACTGTGATCGAAGGTTCTACAGGTGGCACACACCTGTTGAGTTTTGTACTTTGTGTTGACATCTATGTCTGCCCAGATTGCGAGTTATCTTTTTTCCTTAGCAATTATGTCAACAAGACACCCGGTAAGCGAGATCCATGAACCGTTTATGCCACGATACCACACACTTTCTCCAGAACTCTTACTCCAGGCTTTTGTCTAAGACCATAATAAATTGTCATTCCCATATTAGTCCTTCACGAAGAGAATATAATACTCAGTTGAGTATATCACGTCTCAGGATCATGAATTAGTTATGTCAAGACAGTTTATGTTCATGCGACTGAATTCACTTAAAAGTCTCGTATAGATTATCCATGCTTCGTGTGTGTACATTGGGGCGATTATTCGTCAAATAAGACCTAACAGCAAAATCCAAACACAGCAGAATAAACCTTCTTACATGATGCTTTTGATTATTGCTGTACTTTTTCGTTGGTCATTATTTGTGTGTGTCGCCCTAGTATCGTTGATCAACGAAATGCATGTGAGTAATCGAAAATATGAACCAAAAGGTTTGATTGCTAGTAATACTTCTATTTGTGAAAGTCGCGATTCAAGCGAAACTTCATCGGACTAGAGCCGAAGACTGTCGGTATACCTTACATTGGACTGGTCATCTAGAATCTAGCACATCTATCGGAGTGGATAACGAGCACATTATATACGCTATTACAACCAGAAAGTTCGTTAGATAATTCATTGTGCATTATTTACCACATAATCTGCTTGTGCAATCAGACTTACATATTATTTATTGTCTGTTATTTATGTGTCAAATCTATATGCCTTTAATTAATAGGACTGATTTTGCTCATGTATACTGTTTTTGTAAACGTGTATACGAGCCTTAACTACTCTCAAATCCCCCCCCCCCCCCCCCACGTATTCTATTATCATTGGTAATGACCTTTTACAACATCAAAAGGTGGAGGTGCTGCTTAAATTATCTGAGTAGTTCTCGATCTGATTTAAATATTGCTCTTTCAGTATTTCATTTGCTCCTTCCGTCTTCATAATTTAAAGAATTTCAAATGCGCACCCATACATTTCATGCCTTGATCTTTCTTCGCAAACTTAAGGGAAAAAACACACACCCCTGCCAACCTGTAATCACAGTCACGTATCAAGAATGTACTCTGATGGGATCTGCCGAATGAAAGAATTGTGCTCTCCAATGAGACCCGGTTAACTGAACGACAAAAGTAGCTCTCCTGGGCAAAGAGTCGCCCTAAGTTGAGTCTGATATAATTTTCATAAATATATCTTCACATCTCAAATAAGTACAGACATGACTCAAGTGTAGATTACAATGTATCGTGAGGACTTGTTCCGAGAGTATGTTAGTCATAGCAAAAGTTTCAGAACGGGTTCTCCAACATATTCATTGTTGTTTCATTTTCAAAGACTTGTTTATATGCCGCGTTTAGTTTCTTTCCACACGTTTTCATCGTGTGTGTTGCTACGGCCTTTTTTTAAATAGTTCATTGTTCAATGTACGTTTGCGTATATGTGTACCAAATATTTTATTTTCATAGCTTTGGTATGTGTCATTATTTTCTTTTCATTACCTTCTTTATATAATTGATGTATTTGTTTTTACATGTGTTCTCATGCAATATATATTTATTGTCTGTTTTTGGTCATCCAATAATGAAGTAAAGCTTCGTGAATAATGATGAAACATTTGAAAATTATCATTAAAATTCTTTACTTGATTAAATGTTTAAATCTTCCATAATTTGTTTATGATGATGGACATTTTTTTACTGGTTTAATTTTTCTGTAATTTCATTCCTAGACTTATGATATATTCTTCTGTGTTTGGCTAATTTATTCCATTAATTCATCAATAATCTAACCAATATTTACATTTTCTGGTGTTTGTTTCACTTATTCTTGTAGCTCATGCAAACAATACCTGGACAAATTCTCATGTCTAAACTAATTTTTGCTTTTAAATTCTTTTTTGTTTTAAAATTTAAATTTAAATGGTGTTTAATGCACAGTGCATTGATTTATCTTAATTATAATTTAAAAATTTATAATATTAAGTTCATTTTTCTGTAAACATTTACCCATTTTAGACTCCACTGACATAAATATCAGATTTCTCCAATAAATCCGTAACGTTTAAATTATGGTATCGGTTGAGTTTCAGAAGCGATCACTCAGGTAGTCTTTACATAACCAACTATGTCAAGTGGATGGCTATTGTCGCGCAGTGTAGCGAGCACTGAGTCTTTAATTGCTAGAAAGGGTCTAGAACGATACAGACACCCCCCATCATTGTGAGCCTATGTTTGTTACAGGCACAAAAGCGCAGTAAGGCGCAAGAAGAATGGCACGTGTGATATGGGTCCTACATCGGAACATTAAGCAATACTCACGACCCCTTTAAAGTTTCTCCCCAGGGTCCAGGGTCAAATGACTCATCCCGAGTCAGTGTCTCAGATCAGAGAACAAGCTATCCCGGGAGAGAATCGTTACGTAAATGTGTGCAGCCAATAATTGTAGGAGGTCTGGCTGGAAGTGAACTGACATTTTTGGCGTGGTTTTGTGTGGTGCATTGCACGAGTGTTTCATACATGGAAACGCTATAGATTGAGGCGCTGTCATAGCGACATTACTCACACGGCCAAATCTATGAATATTCATATCACGCTTAGGACGTGGCTAATAGTATACTTTTCTTACTTTCCATCTTCTGCTTACATACGTCTGTGTGGCAGTTCAATTTCTTCACTGGACTCAAGTAAATAAGCCATCTTCTTCACAGTATGTTATGTTTGCTTTGCTGTCGATATATTATAAAATATCCACATCTACATCCAGTTTATCTCCATAAATGTTGAATCCCTTTCAGTTCGCGCAAAGTATCAGTCATAGAATTACACAGAAAATGATTGTACCTAAGGGGGCACAAATACGTAGTGTCAACGCTGATTTTACATGAATAATCGTCAGACGCTACTAAGTAGGGTTGGACTGAGGGCTAGCTATGCAATCACAGTCATCCTGAGATTGGATGAAAGACGTACATATATTTTTGCCAGGCTGTTTGTTGATTATGATAGCATTCCTTTCTCCGTACTAATCAACGAAGCGCAGGAGTTTTACAATGAACGCAGAAAAAGAAAGAAATAAGGATCACTGAAAATCTGGCCGACCTCCATTAAGCTGTATTTGTGTGAAGTATATTCCTAATCAACAAGTGTGAATTTTTTCCATGGAAACGGCAATTATCAAATTAAACCACAAACGACGTGACGGGATTGAATTTTGCTCACTTGTTCACACTATAGGTGTATGCAAGAATTAAGTTAGTTAATTTAATTTTCATTAATCTTAGCTCATTTTGTAGATAAAAGACTTACTAACATACCAAAGAAAATTGGTTAAATTATCTTAGCGGCGTCTGCTAGTTAATTTGCTAAATACAAGAGAGAATACTTGACTTGAACAACGTAATTTGAATTACATAGTATACGGTTTGTTGTAATTCCTTGTTGTTAGAGACTGGTTGAATCTAGTGCGCGATAAACCTGGAATTAAGGTACAGGTTTATTTTCTCAGCCAGACAATCCCACCTTGGTGGTAATGCATAAGAAAATGTTGAAGCAAGTAGACCCATTTCAAGATACAGGTTATGCAAACTGGTCACAATTGACTGATTCGTAATCTGCATTGACTGGCAACACAAAACTATATGCAGTGACCAATGGAAATCTTGGATCAGCCAAGATAAGTGACGCAGTTCTTGTGACCTATATCTGGATATGGGTTTGAAACGTGTGCCTCGTCGATGTATACAGTCCTGTGAACCCATCAGAACCATCCTTCTTCATATGTCTGCCTCAGTGTTTCATACTGAGAACACGCTTGAAGTATATATTTGGCACTCTGTGCTGCCTGTTCACATGTCGTGTTGCCAATCTTGAATTTTGTGTGCTTGTGACTGCGGAGTCGACTGTGTCCCGTTCTGAGGCGTAGAATTACAACTTTTGTTCTGATTTGTTCATAATGTGATAGTCATCTTGTTTGGGTGTTTGTGGCTTTCTTATTGACAGGATCATCTGTTTTTCTGATATTAGGTGATTGGTACATCTGGTTGGTCTTCATCAGCACCTTCCTTAGCCAGTTGGTCTGATTTTTCATTTTCTGATTTTCCACAGTGAGAGGATATCCACTGTATGGTTACCATGTACTGGTAAGACATCCACTGTATGGTTACCATGTACTGGTAAGACAGTTCGTTAAGTAGTTTTTGTAGGTCTGTTAGTTTTCCCAGACTGAAGAGCTTAAACACTGACCTTGCATCTCAGGAATACCACGGAGTGTGGGCCAGAAGAGAATCATCCTTCAAAAGCGACGTTGTTTGACTCTCCCCCCCCCCCCCTGTGATTTTCATTGGTCGCTTTGTGTATTCCTTGTGTTGACAGCCAATGGAAATCAGGGACAAAAGCAAACTACGTCACTTTTGAAGGATCAACACGATTAGTTCACAGATAGTATAATTGATAACGGACTTGAGTGAGTCAAGTGTGGAATAGTAAGTACATTGTGCTAAGTGGTTGACAAGTCAGGTGGGCTCTGGTCTGCCATTGGTTAGGCACCTGAGCACTTATTGGTAAATGTGTTGTGACGCTGATCATACCTCAAGTTCTAATTTAAGTTATCCTGTTTTCAATCCAGTGTATTTGTCTCAGTAATGAAAGTATTGTATTCACATGTGTTAATGGGGCCTGCAAGGGAAGCAAATAGTAGCTACATTGTACTTGCCATGCCTGATTTAAGAGGCAAATAAGGGGTGGGGGGGGGGTAGAGTTGGCTGTCCGTTCTGAGGTCAAAATGATCAAGGGGCTATGAAAAATCTGATATGACAAGTTGAAAATTGCATTATCTCTTAATCGTGTCTTGACTTCTAGCAATTTGAAACGCATGTGGTGGTAAACATTTTTCTACTCTTCTCTTGTCCTGGGAAGTGATAGCTGTCTTTTATTTCATTGCTCTAGTTTAGTATCCAGATTTTTACAAGTTGTAAACATCGCATAGAATAGGACATACCTAAACATTATATTTATGGAAATGCCATGATGTGATGATTCGGACACTATATCACTGCGTGTGGTCACAGAATATACGATCACGTTTTGACATCGCTGCCATAATATACAAAGTCAGCTTGTTGTTTTCTATAAGCATACAGAGAATTCAAGTGATCATCGCGTCCGGTGATGCCTTGTAGTACATCAATCAACAATATTATGCTTCTGTAGTTTACTTCTCGTAATTATGTGTTTTGGCCACATGCTGAAACCACATATCGAAGCTACAGTGTAAACTTTAGCCTGAGCTTTACCTACTAGAGTTTATTCAGCTTGGTAGAACCACCTGGAAGGAAAAATTCCATTGGCATATATCTGGGGTGTGGTAGAGCACACATCATGTCAGACTTCGGTGAAATAGAAACATTTTTGTTCAGCGGTACAACTGTTATGTGTTTCTTATAATGTAACATATTTTGTTTTCTATGTTGAGTGCCGAGCAGATAGATAATCATTTGCCAACCGTTAATGACGGGATGTTTGCTTGATGTATTCAAGCTGGAGAATGTGATAAGAAGTTAACGACAACCCTTTACTATATTCATTTGTTAATATTATAATGTAACAATGGGTCTTATCATCCTTCACATGGGCGTTTGTTTTGTTCGAGAGCATGAAACTAAATGTAAATCTGTACACAGATCTCTGATATCCTTGCGTTGTGATATGTGATCATTTCTAAGTGCAGAATTTGTCTTGCGTCCATAGATATATTATATAAAGAGAAACAAAACCCAGCGAAACACAAGCCACTCGCATGTTATGTTTTTGTTTATATATTGTATGTTATCTAATACATTTATCAGAGATTTACGAAATTGCTATTAGAAAATCTAGTTAGCACTCAACAGCACACACAGAGAAGAAAAAAATGAAGTGTTTACATTAACAACGTTATACAAATATGGAAAGGGGAAGGGTGGCGGATATCTGCCCACGGGAAGAGTTTTTTTGGGGTAACGTAATAAAAGCTTTTCAGATGAACAAGAAGCGAACAAAGTGCCATTGGGCATGGCAGATGAAGGCATGTTCATGTAAAACTGCTTGTTGAAGTAATGGAATGGTTTCAGGGATTCGAAGAGAAGCATTGTTCTTGTGGGCCCATCAAGTTTAGACCACTGATCAAGACACTAGAACACGATCACGGATAACATGATTAAAAACAGTTACTTTGTTATTGCATCATTATTTTTTTTTTACTGGTCAATACCTTTAGATTGAACACGAGCGGCCAAAGATGTACACGGATTATCTGCGAATATTACATCTGAATGCTCAAGTCCAATCGATATAGCTCATATGTCTATCACAGAATCGTGACTCAAAAATTGTGTGGATGGTCGTGTCTGTGGGGCAGCTTTTAGTAGGTTATGCCAGGGTAATCGTGTCTGATTCCCTATTATATGCCTATAAAATTCATCCCCAGATGTTGTTTCCGTTCTTGGTTCTCTGATATCTGGAAAATGAAAACAGCAGATGATGAACTTTCTATACGTCTGGTGGGATGATATAAAATATGGATTTAACTCACCGATAGCAGTGCACAGTGACCGCTAATATCACACAGACAGAATAAAGCAGACCAAACAAAACAGATTACGTGTGCAGTTCTAGTCTGGGTATATTATTCCTTATCTGGAATTACTCTCCTAGAATAAATAATACGCAATAGTAGACGTCTGTGGCTATATCGACAGCGATACCTGCAGCTACGAAAAGGACACGCGCATGCTTGACTACGGTTGCCTTTCAGGTTGATATCCAATGAGTGTCCATAAACCTACTCAACGAAATATGCCTCAACAACAGGAAGATCAACACAGAAAAAAAGAAGTAATTTCTATAGGCAGAAAACACAATACAGTCAACATAAAGATAAATGATCAACTACTGAAAAAGGTGCAGAAATTTAAATATCTCGGAGCATTTTAACAGACTGCGGAAGAATGGAAAGAGAACTCGAGACAAGAATTAAAAAGCTCACTACGTAAATCATGAACATACACCAATTTTGAAACACCTATCTATCCCTATAGAAACCAAAAGGCAAAAAAATTAATTAATATTTATCCCAACATGTGTTATCAATGTCAGACATGGACACTAACTAAAGAACAATAGAGAAAGCGTACTATATAAGGTGTGAAATATGTCTAAGAAAAGCAGCAAACAGAAGAAGAGATCATGTGAGAGATGAGATTACAAGAACTCTTGGAACAACAGCAGTGCTCAAATATATTGAAAAACAAACTGAAATGATTTGGCCACCTAATCGCCCGTGTGTTGCCAGGGCCCGAAAGGGGAGCAAAGAATAGCAACACTGTTTACCTTCCACGTATGTCGTAACAGGCGACTAATGAAGTTATGGGATGGAGTTGGCTGTCCCATCCCAATAGGGTCAGTGACCCAAATCCATGCTGGTCGGATGTGTCAGGCCGAAAGGTGCAGATATCGCAGCAATGCTGTAAACCATGACACAATGCATTCCGTTCTCCGGATTACATCCTGCTAATCTGCAGGAGTTTGAGAACGAACGAAGAAGAAGAAAAAGGCCACCTAATGAGAATGAACCCTTATTGGCGAGTGCAAGAGCATACACCATGAAAATAAAAACAACTAGATGCAGAGGAAGACTAAGAATAATGTGGATTGAAGGAGTTAAAAACATTTTGAAACGGCAGATTATTACTGCGTATGAAACGACTAAACATGCTAAGTACGAGAGTCACCACAGACAAGACTGGAAACACCCTGACAAATAAAAACTGATACGGGGCAAACACAGGAACTAAGGTATGTTTGTTACGTACATGTGTGTTCTCAGTGACCTACGGCTACGAAACATGGACAATAAATAAAATAACAGCCAAGAGAATAGAGGCCGTCAAAATGAAGTGCTATAGAAGAGTCCTGAGAATATCACGTGCAGAAAGAAAGTCCAACCAAGATGTGCTAAGGAAAATCAACGTTCAAGAAGGCTGGGTTTTAAACACCATATTAAGAAAGAAGTTAGGTTTTGTCGGCCATGTGAAGAGACATGATAGAATGGACAGAGTGGTGTTGGGGGAGGGGCAATAGAAAGAAGTAGAGACAGAGGCCGACCAAGACGTCGCTGGACAAGGGATAATCAGGAATGCATGGACATGTCGCTAGAGAAAGGGGGACAACTTACCAGAGACCGCGGAAATTTCAGGAGATTCATAAAGAAGACTACGTCTGAAAAGAATACGTCACATGACAATAAACGTGCCATAGTCCGAACACCGATCGTCATTCAATCCTGCGACGCATAACAGCAAACGCAGAGGCAAGACAATAGACAGATAGGTTCAGTGAATGTACTGCACGAGAACCAGTTCTCTCGTAAGCTGGACTATTAGCAATATAGCTACAAATGTCCACCGAAAAGTGGAAGTGGCAAAAACACTGAATGTAATAATTACCACTGCGAAATTGGATGTGTCGGACCATTGGCGAAAATAAAACTGCGACATCGCATTGTCATTCCTTCTATATCCTGCTGAAAATCTTAGGACCAGTATCCTGCTAGAGATCCAGTGGGAGTGTGAGAACAAACCAAAAAATACTCTACAACTACCAAAACAATAGCAGAGACGCAGGTGGACATAACAGTTTACCTATTAGTGCACCGTAAACGTCAACTAAAACACATTTAACATCAATTAAGAAGCTACAATGATAATTTTAAGACTGCAGGCAGGCAATAACCGTTATGACATTTGTATACAATCGTGTGACCCAGACCATTCAGCGACATTTTGAGACAGATGTGAAACATTTCATTTTATAGTATAAAATACCACAAAGAAAAGCATAAACGCAATGTGACACAATAGTAACCTTATAAATACATCGTAAAATTATACTGAATCACATTAATCTCCGTTAAAAATGCAATAATACATATAAACTCATTAGGCCAAAGACGTTACTGGTATTTGTTTACAAATTGTTGATCCGTCTTAATCGGCCAGAGGTAAAAGACCCCAATCGTATCACTGGTCACTTTTTGTTGGACACATCGTCATAATTCGAAATTCTAGCGGCATTCCTCCTTCGTTAAATTTCCGATAGATTTGGCAATTTTTATTGGTCTGCGTTACGAAATGGAGAAACGTATACAACATAAGAAAACAAAGAGCTACTGATCTTATCCATATTATATATATATATATATATATATATATATATATATATATATATATATATATATATATATATATATATATATATAATGTACGTAAGCACACATAGCACTCTTGTATGTTTCAAAGGAAGTCAGAAAAAAGGTAATCCTGTTAAGGTAGATTGAGAAAAAAAACCCCAATGCATCATCCCTAACTGATTGCGAGAATAATTTCATTTCAAAGATAGAGAATGGACTAGGTGAACAGTCTAGCAGTAACATATTAAAACAGTTACAATAATACTTAGGTTTCAAAAGATGAAAGGTGACACGTGAGCTAAAGATCAGATTTGTACGTATATCACAGATTTGTACGTATATCAGTGTTGATTTAACATAAAATACTGACCTCGCTACCGGAAGAGTGTTATTTAAAGTGTATCTTCGACCACAGTGATAATCGCCACATCTAAGCTAAATGACGCCGGGATATGGTTTTTTTAATGCGTGGATTTAAATGACGACACGGAGTGTATGTATGGGGTTAGTGTGTTCCCATTGATGTCCCGTGGGAAGGACAGACAAGATGATCCTGGCAAAAGGGTCAATATAATCTCTTTCGATAGGCTTGTCCCTTTTGATGGGCTCTTATAAAAAACATTTGTTTCCGTTGTGAGTGCTCGCGTCTTTAGTGGCCTTTGGAGGAACGTGAGTCAGTCATGTTTTATAATTGCTCACGGGAATTGTAAATTGCATAGCATTGTCGTTCATAGATCCTTCAGTGGTGTGGTTCCTAAATATAATGGATCGTGGTGCCTTCTATAGTGCATGCTATAGGTCATAAGTTCCCAAAGTGGCCGGTACCGACCCCCATTGGGCGCTGAAGTCTTTTAGTGGGGAGATAGTGGGTTCAGGAGCAATTGTGGTTGTCGGTGGCTACTTAAAGCAGAAATTAATCATATATATTTAAAAGGAATTATTTTCGTGATTTTTTTTTCCAATTGGATAATCATTTAAAATTTAAATTCTACATTTTAGTTCATTCTATGTCCGTGTTACGCGATCAATCTTTTCATCAATTTTATAAGTGGAGCCATACAAAGTGTAAATTAAATTCTTCTTCTTCTTCTTCTTCTTCTGCGTTCGTTCTCAAACTCCTGCAGATTAGCAGGATGTAGTCCGGAGAACGGAATGCGATGTGTCATGGTTTACAGCATTGCGGTGATATCTGCGCCTTTCGGCCGGACACATCCGACTTCAGCATGGCTTTGGGTCACTGACCCTATATGGGATGGGACTGCCAACTCCATCCCACAACCTTCTTAGTCGCCTTTTACGACATGCGTGGAAGGTAAACAGTGTTGATATTCTTTGCTCCCCTTTCGGGCCCCGGCAACACACGGGCGCCTTAAATTGTTTATTTTGTGAATATTATTGCAAATTCAGTATTACATCTTGTGATGTTACTCTCCCACTTTTATCTCTGTGTATCAAAGAAAAAATCCAGAAAAAATCAAAACTCTTAGCCACGTTCTTTGACCTCACAAAGGCCTTTGACAAAGTCTTAAAAGAGGGGCTATTGCTAAAACTTGCCCAGAAAGGAATCAGAGGCAAAATGTTTTAGTGGATAAAAAGCTTCCTACGAAGCAGACATGCAAGAGTCAAACTCCAGGGAATGAAAAGTAAAATGGTCAACATAACAGAAGGTGTCCCACAGGGAGGAATTCTGTCCCCCACACTCTTCATAGTTTTTATAGACGATCTGCCAAAACTATTCACGCCATATGTACATAGAGCTCTCCATGCAGATGATATCTGGACACAATAAGAATACATTGGAGTTGCAAAAGTTAGAATGCAGGAGACAATAAACAAAGTTGAAGAGTTGGCAAAAACCTGGGGTGTTCAAATAAACAAAAGCAAGACCGTCACTACACTTTTCACCCTCTCCACAAAGCCTGAAAATTATACTCTCACTCTAGACAATACCCCATTCCCAAAAGAAAACACCCCAGTCTACCTGGGGCTAAAATTTGACAAAAGACTTACTTGGGGATCACACATTGAAGAGACAGAAAATAAAGCCATACGCAGACTACAAATAATGAAAAAACTATCTTGGACATATTGGGGAACCAACATAAAAACCATAAGACAAGTATATGTAAATCACATTCGTCCAACTCTGGAATATGGATTGACCACATATGCAACAGCAGCAAGTACCAATCTTCAAAAGCTGGACAAAATCCAAAATGCAGGTCTCCGAATCATAACAGGAGGACTAAGGAGCACACCTATAACATCAATGGAAGCAACAGCAGGATTACAAAACCTAACAGACCGCAGGGATGAGAAAATCACAATAATGACAGAAAAATTTAGACGCCTGAAACATCACCCTATGCATGAAAAAACAAAAGAACTAACAAAAAAACAGACTGAAAGGACCAAGCTTCAATCACCTATTAAAAAAACTTATGAAAGCCAATAAAGAAGTAACCAGCAACAATCCGGATGAATGGGAACAGCTAGAAACATACTTTACTTCATTTGAGACAGGAAAGGTTTCAGATAACTCTCCATCATCCTGAACTCTAGCTTGCATTCCATCATGCAATTGCTGCACCATTGAGATAAATTTCTGTGGACATCCATATTTTGCCAGAATCTTCCACAGACCCTCTCTACTTACTGTGTCAAATGCTTTTGTCAAGTCTATGAATGCTGTGTACAGGTCACAGTGTTGTTCTTGACATTTTTCTTGAAGCTGTCTTTCAGCAAAGATCATATCAGTTGTTCCACGTTCTTTTCTGAAACCACATTGGCTTTCGGGTAGTAGTCCTTCATTTAGATGAGATGTAAGACGGCTCAAAAGGATTCTGGCAAATATCTTTCCAGCAATGGACAGTAGAGAGATACCACGATGGTTGTTACAGGACTGGCGGTTCCCTTTACGATTATACATGTGTATAATTGTAGCATCCTTAAAATTTTGTGGAATTTTTTCGCTTATCCATGACTGTTGGAAAATTATGTGAAGTTTCTCAATAAGATTTTTACCACCATATTTATATATTTCGATTGGTATTGAGTCGGAGCCAGGTGCTTTTCCACTAGAAAGCTGATGAACTGCTTTACGAGTTTCCTCCAAAGTAGGGATGTCACCTAGCATTTCATTGAAAGGAACCTGTGGTAGTATTCTTCTATATACCCACATATCAAAGGCATCCATTCTGTCTTCTGTTTGTTTATAGTCCATGTTTCTGAGCCATACATTAAAATAGAATAGATGTAGCATTTTATAATTCTCTTTTTTAGCTTGTTTGTAATTTTTTTAAAGATTTTATTTTCCTTATGTCGTTGAATGCATCTATTTATGGAAGTAAACATTCATCAATTGCTAAATGTTGCTGGTTTCTCCAAGTGGACCACTTGTTACATTTTAATTCCAAATATATTTGGTATTAAATATCAACCCTCTTCCCTATCCCATTATTATTTGTGGAGACATTCTTTCCGAGTTGGAAGATTGATGTTGCTCTAGGGTTGTTAACCTTTGTCGTGATCGTTAGAAATGTCATCAGAGAGAATGAAGTAATGGTGTGGCATGTCTGGTAATGGGTCTGGTGTAAAATATGGTGTCATTAGTAGTGTCCGCAGGTTCCAACCAAGACGCAATATCAATCAGTGTTCGTCGTACAGTTGAGAACCCCAACACCTTTAGTCCAACAACATTCCCTCGGGCTATTGCCCTTTTGTCCAGTGCCATTTAATTATATTTGAATGTATTGTAAGATGTTGTGTTCCATATTCGTTCCATATTATCTGGTCTTAGAGGGAGACATAAAGATATCCTACATTTCATATTTGAAGACGTGGACATGTTTTGTGGCTGAATTATGTTAAATTTCGCGGTCCAAGTCAAAATGGCGTTCTGGCCTCACATTACATAGTGTATAGTGATGTTGCCATTAGGATTCGGATTGACTATGTGATTGAGTACCTCTCACGTAGTGTTCATCATTACTCACCAGATATCCACATTTCTTTATTTGCTGTTAGTTATGATTTGTTAGCATATCTCTGAGTGTTGTTGCTGAGCGGGACTATTCTTTATTTGATCCTAGTACGAACCTGTTTTCTGTATCGTTTGTTGTTGCATTTGATTGTCTGGGGATTGATTGCATACCTATTTTGGAAGTTATGTGATAAGTTAATAAGCATTTAATTGGTCTCGCATGCCTCAAACATGCAGTCTGATATAATATATACATATTCTGTAATATGCTCCCATGGTCTTTAAAGTAGAAGACCTTCTGAACATGATACTGGAAGAAGCTGGGCAGCCCGAACCGTGAGTCTTACAGAGTGGCAGTGAGGACAACATTCTGCAAAGGACATGTCACATAGAGAGAGAGAGGGTGGGTGTCTTTAAACGCAGACCCCCCCCCCCCCCCCCAATTTAAATGTTGGTATGTTTATTATCGTCTTCGCTTACTGCGCATGTTCATGGGTCCGCTGCAGTAAATATAACGGTTGGTGGTTCTACGTTGTTGAATGTACCTTTCGAAATTTTCTTCAGGTGGATCTCTAGACCAATGCGATCCATTTCCTTAATTCGCGAATTGTCGATACTGATTAATGCTAATTAACCTAAAATCCTTCGATCGTACAGACTCGTAGTTCGTTAGGTATGTCTGCTGTGTCCATAGGTTGACCCTAGATGGTTGATAATAGAACCAGCCGCGACCATCGCCAAATACGACTCAACAGAATCAAAACAAAACAGAGTAAGACTTCTTACGTGATGTTTTTAAATATTTCTGTGATTTTCATTGGTCACCATTTATATACTTTGCGTTGCCCGGGTGTCGCCTTCCAACACCGACCAACGAAATGTACGGGAATAATCAGAACATGACCCAAAAGACTAGACTTAATCATGACCAGGCTCCATGAAAGACCTGTGTAGGAAAGTAAACAATTTCTGAATGGCTATTTTTTAAATTTCCGTGTAGTTCGTTTATCGGCCTTGGATTTTGTGGCATTTTGCTCCAAATATATAAATAGTGACCAACGAACCCACAACAATTTAAAAAAAACAACTTAACTAATGAAGGCATGTTTACTTTCTGTAAAAATGTATTTCCCGCCGACAGTCTGACTGAATTTTGTTGGTAGGTTTTTTTAAATGGCGAAATTCACGAACCGCCCAACTTATCGGCTCATTTGTTTCCTTTCACACCAGCGCCTGGGTCATTTGTTGCGCAGTCCCATGTAGTTCACTCAGTATGCATGCACGAGTTTAAGTTATAATCCAGCCAGTTTATCGCTTAGTTATAGTAAATACTCCCATCGTTGGTTTACTTTTGGCCATTCGCAGATATGGAAGATCTAACTGCTAAACGTAAACATGCCTTCATTCGGTACGTTTTTGATTGTCACGTTTTCCATTGGTTACTATTTATATACTTGGAATAGCCGTGGCTATTTAGACATGCGATTCCAAGTATATAAATATTGGCCAACAGAAAAGATAAATAATCAAGAAAAGTAACGAATGAAGGCCTCATCAATTCTTTTAGTAGGCCTGTACTACTCAGTCGATATCCACGGCTTGCTTGTTGTGGTGAAGGCATCACTGACCTCGTAAACTGATCTCCCGCGTTATTTTGCAGTAAAGACCCACTCATCTATGTAAATCACTTCTGTGTCAACATATTTGCTGATTTCACTCGTAGGACTACGGTTCTTGCACTCACTATTAAGTGTAATGATATCCTTGAATGCACCTAGGAAGTTATGTATTTCTCACACAGATTAATGTTTTATGGTTCATGCATCTGTGTAAAAAGTATCCCCTGCGTGCCCGATCCACGATTTGCCTCTATTGAGCCTGCTCCCATTCACACGCTGTGTGTAGTGGATGCTCTATGTTGGAATTCATTCTGAGATGAGCACGATCACGTCACATGTCAATCTTGTGATCTCTGCTTGAAAATAAAATTAAAATAAAACCACAAGCATACAGGTTGTGTCCTCTGAACCCAGTTTGATGCGCATCGCTTCGTTCTAAATTCGTCTCTCAATCAGGTGTGGCACGTGTTGATACTTGCGTCTACACAGGCCTGTAGATGTGGGGTAGGTTGTGGGTGTTCAACAGCCCCCCCTCCTCCTCTCTCTCTTCCTCGGCAAATCGGAACGTGCTAGGAACTTGGCTAAAAGGCGGACCAAAAGGCAAAGAAAGTATTTCTCTTTCCACCCCCTACCAATATTTCATTAAAGGTCATCACAGAGTAGACCAAACCTCGAAAATACTGTAATTTCTTAAAGGTAACCCCCTTCCCTTTTGAGATAATATTTACGGTCCTGCGCCTGCATAATTCATACAGGAAGAACAAGAGCCTCATACATAATTATGCGTTATGATTGTTTAATGTCACTCTATTTCATCACTTTGAGAGACCAGAGACATTTGCTATGACGCTGTATATAAAACAATACAGTGACTCTTTCGTATTAATCCGACGCGTATGTTAGATTAGATACAGTGGGCAAATACACCTCAAATTTGCACGTGTAATAACGCCGCTCGGCAGGGGAGCAAAGAATACTGTGACATGCCACGCATATCGCAAGAGGTGACGAAGAAAGTTTAAAATGTGTTTGACTGCTCCATCCTTGTCTAATCCTACAGAATGTCAAAACAAAAACAAAAAACCTCAGATATAGGAGTCTTGTAAACCACGAAACAATGCATTTTGTTCTTGAGACATCAATTATTATTTACTACACTGGAGATGAGTTCGTTCATGACTATGACACTTTGTCATTCACGCTGTATCCCCTTGTGAGGACACGAATACATGTCAGTTTCTAGAATGACATCATCCAAAATACTGTACCAGACAAAACAATCATTCTTGTTACATTATAAACTATGCATCAATATAACTAACGAAGAACATACACACATATATAAATAGAATCGGTCAGTAACAGAAAAAGTTACAGGCTGGAGAAATGTAACAGGGCAAACACATATTTCTGATACAATAGTTGAAATTTTCTTTGCCATTTGTTGGTAAGTCCCCATAGACATGGGTGTTCATGTACATTATATGTTAATAGTTAATATTTTGTTTACTTTCACACCGCATCTCTCACTCTCTTTCTATCTCTCTCTCTCTCTGTCTGTCTGTCTCTGTCCGTCCGTGCAATCTATGATATTATTCATTCTGTTGTCAAGCTAGTGATGTCACTCCACATAAAAATCTGAAACCGGACATTCAGAGTAAAAACAACAAGAGGAGGTAACAGGGTGGAGTAATGTTTTGAAGTTTGACGGAAATGGTGAATATAATTGCGGAAGACTCAGTTATATGTAATTTATCTCTCATCTGAGAGAGAGAGAGAGAGAGAGAGAGAACGATGCAGAGAGAAAGATGAATATCCCCTCACTCATCTAAGAGAAAGAAATTAAAAATATTCATTTCCACCAAGTGAAAGAAAGAGAATGCTTCATCCTTTAACCAAGAGAAAGAAATATACTTCATCCTTTAACCAAGAGAAAAAATAATGCTACATCATTTAACCAAGAGAAAAAATAATGCTACATCCTTTAACCAAGAGAAAAAATAATGCTACATCCTTTAACCAAGAGAAAGAAATATACTTCATCCTTTAACCAAATGCACGAAAGGAATACTTTATCATGTAACTGAGAGAAAGAAATATGCTTCATAATTTAACCAAGAGAAAAAATAATGCTTCATTTAACCAAATGCAAGAAAGAGAAAAACTCAATACTTCATATAAGAGAAAGAAAAATGGATGAATACTCTATCCATCATTTACAAGAAATAATAATACCACATGGCTTATCCAGGAGAAAAATACGAATAGTCTATCAATCAAGGAATTAATCGTCATCTAATGTAAATCGTAAATATATATAATTATTAGGTAGCATATTTAGAACAGAATGTGGCAGCCACCACAGCCTTTCGAAACTTCTGTCGATCTTGAACCAGTCTTCCTGCTTCTGTTACTGTCATGTTCAGGTGGTGTGTGATGTCTTGCGTCCATCACCTTCTTAGTCTGCCTCTTGTTCGTCTCCCTAGCATCATTCCCTCCATTATGGTCTTCTCTAGGCTGCCATGTCTATTGATATCGCTAAAATATTGTAGTTTTCTGGGGGGGGGGGGAACCATGTTATTTAGCCAGTTTTCTTTTACATTCATTTCTCTCAGGATGGCTTTGTTGGTCATCTTTTTTGTCCATAGTATTCTGAGGATTTTTTCTGTAACATTTTGTTTCAAATGCTGCTATTTTATTTTTCACTTTGTTGATGATTGTCCAGGATTCACACCCATATATTGCTACTGGGAATATGCAAGCTCTTAGGAATGTTAGTTTTATTGCTTTGCAGCAGCCCTGCCATATGTTTTTCATTTGTATCTTCTAATTTGACGCGATAGCCAACCTTATGACTTTTTCATAGTAGCTACCATTACTGTTGATAAGAAAACCAAGGTATTCAAAACTGTTGACTCATTCTAATTCGCTGTTGTTGATACTAATTGAGAACTTGCTTGTGGTTTTGTCGCTTGTCATGTCTGTTTCCATTCAGATATAGGTTTTGTATTTTAGTGTGAGCGAGACCTGCTTGACTGTGCGCCAGTAAGTTGTATCATCAGCATATCTTAGTTCTGAGTAGAACGTATGTTGAGTTGGTCGAAGATATTTCTCTGTTAGCCATTTCTTACAGTCCTCATGTTCTCTGCATAAATATTGAATAATTATGGTGATAGGACACATCCTTGTCTGACTTTTTCCGCGCTGAACCAATCTTTATTTTTCACTATTTACTCTCACGGCAGCTTGCTGGTCCTGGTATAATGTTTTATGAGGCGGATTAGGTGTAGCTGGAACCCATGTCCTTCACGATATTCCAAAGTTTTGATGTTGTACACAAACGAATGATTTGGTGTAGTCAATAAAGCATGTTTAGATGTCGACATTAAACTCTCTGCATTTCTATATGATGTTCCGCATATTGAAAATATGGTCTCTGGTGCCTCTGCCCTGTCTGAAACCCGCATGTGCTTCATTTAATTCTTCTTCCAACTTAACGTGTAGTCTTTTCATGATGATACCAACTAATATATGAAGAAAGAAATATACATAAAAGGAGCAATTCTACATAAACAGCATATGTAGCCCCCCCCCCCTTTTTTTTCTCTCTATTTCTAATTGAAGTAAACATAACTAACTGATAAAATGAATGTGAACACTACTAGTATCCGTTGTTATATTGTCAGTAAGCTTCGTGTGAAATATGCAGAATTCTTTCAGTGTATTACAGCAGAGATGGGTAACTTTTTTGGTTCCGCTAGCCGGATTAAGTTTTTTTCCACACGTGGTAGGACCAGCAAAAATATTTTTTGGGTTCCAAGTAGTGTTTCTGTGAGCTCCGAGGAAAGTATATAAAGTACCTTTAAAAGAACATGGACGGCCAGGTTTTATCCATCTGTCTTACACATATATGCTTGTAGCTCGGTTCTCTATATCTTCTTACCCGTCTCTCTTCATGCTGGCATTTTCCCGGTGTTATCGTAAACACTATATTTACAGCGCGTGAAGCCTTAAACTGTGGTCAGAGGAGACCTGGGAGTCCGCGAAGATTTAAAGAGATATTATGAACCTTTACATTTACATAGAAAGACAAATGGGCAGATATAAACATAACACAAACAATGATACATACTGCACTTTATTTGTGTTATGCAACCTTCACAAAATTATACAAATGCCGAATACAAGAAAGTTACGGTTGGTACTGGACATGAAATATATTTTGGGGATCACGACAGAAAAATATATATTTAAAAGTGATCCTCAACAACAACAAACAGTTTAAGAACCGCTGTCTCGGGTCTTTCATATTTTCTTTATTGCCCGTAGTTTCCAGAAATTGAGTGATCGGGAGACTGCAGTAAAACTGTGCACATGAGAAATATCTCACCATGTAATCACCTTTTCGTGATTCTCGCATCTGTTCTTGTTTTGTGTTTCCAGACATCAGTTTTAGACTACACTGCTTGCATGTAGTCTACTTTTTTATTTTCTTGTTACATTATTTTTGTTTCTATCTTGATACAGACCTTTCGGTCGTTCTTATATATTGTTCAACGTACAACTGATATGTAACCCTGTGTATTTTTTTCTTCAGTATTTAGTATCAGAACAATTTCCTTCTAAAATCATGTTTGCTGTTAATTATAAGAATACTTAACGCACCAATCTGCCAAGAAAATAACAATAGGAGCAATGTCTTAATATAATGTATAAATAACATAACAAAATGAACACAAGTTTTCACAATGGATTTAGCATAATGGATTTTGATCTGTTTTTGAGGACATGGGAAATTAATAGTTAGTGTAAACATTTATTCATGGTACAACAGAGCAACAATGAATATTTGAATAAACTGATTTGTGACCGTAGAGTAAAAGAGCATTATGCTGAACAAGAAACAAAAAGAAGTGACAATATACAGTGCTGTGACATATTTTAATAATGGTTCTTCATCGGTACTAAAATTAGTAGAACATTTTGGTGTGCCTGGTGGACATGGTACCACCGATGACCGCGCCAAACCTGGTCAACCTCTTGTAACAGTACCATCGTAATAAGATCCTCATATTGTAGTGATGCATCTGCACAGTCGTTTCCAAGTAGCATCTCGGGCAGCAACTCATACATGTGACACTCGAGGGCTTATTTGGCGCAAACAATGTGCGAATGAGACTTGACTCCTCTGGTTTGCAAAGCAGACGTCCTAACATTTCTCATATCCTCACTAGACTTCATCGGACCAACACAATAGCTTGGATCCTACACAAAATATTAATAATCCAAAGGTAGAATGCAGATTAACGATGTTCTCTGATGAAAGCCGTTTTAAAGTCTTATTTGCTGATAGGGGAAATTGTATCTGGTGTCGTCCTGAAATGTATATAATCCAGCATAGCAGTTATGTAGGAGGAAGCGTGTATGTTTGGGATGGATTCTCCCACGAACATCGTACTTTGTGTTTTCACAGATAACGCAGTCGACGTTATCTACGTTGATCAAGTACTGCGACCTATCGTTATGTCTTCGACCTATCGTTATGTCTTCGACCTATCGTTATGTCTTCAACCTATCGTTATGTCTTCGACCTATCGTTATGTCTTCGACCTATCGTTATGTCTTCGACCTATCGTTATGTCTTCGACCTATCGTTATGTCTTCGACCTATCGTTATGTCTTCGACCTATCGTTATGTCTTCGACCTATCGTTATGTCTTCGACCTATCGTTATGTCTTCGACCTATCGTTATGTCTTCGACCTATCGTTATGTCTTCGACCTATCGTTATGTCTTCGACCTATCGTTATGTCTTCGACCTATCGTTATGTCTTCGACCTATCGTTATGTCTTCGACCTATCGTTATGTCTTCGACCTATCGTTATGTCTTCGACCTATCGTTATGTCTTCGACCTATCGTTATGTCTTCGACCTATCGTTATGTCTTCGACAATCATAAAGATATTGGACTCTTTCAGCACAACGCTAGGTCCCATCCTGCTAATTCAACCGGAAATTTCTTAGCTCATCTTCCTTTTCCTGTACTGGATTGGCCAGTGAACTCTCCTGACATGAAACCGATCGAACACACTTGATATGAACTAACAAGAATGGTCCGTCAGCATGACATCAACAATGTGACTGATCTCTGAGCAATTGCAGATTGGAACGTCACACCCGAAACTTTTTTCGGCACACCATGCAATGGTATGAGTCGCCGATGTCAAATTGTATTAATGCTTCTGGGTTGAGCCGCACACGCGGTATTAATGACAGCTGTGACTTTGTAACAGTGAACATTTTTTTTACACCAAGAGTAGACAACTATCCAATTCTGAGTAATTTTATATTTTTAAATACTGCAGATTTGATTCAGCAAATAGTTAGTTCATTACAGAAATAAAAAGAGTCAGCTAAAACAAACACATATAAAGCACACAAACATGTCATCTTCAGAGAACTCTTATATCCCTGATGCTGCAATGCATAGAGCGATATAAAGCGAAAATAATAGTTCATAAATGTGAAAGAATAATTTTAGTGAATTAAATTCAGCAGGTGTAGTAGTTAGTGGGAAATAATGTTGTTGAGTTTCTTCCTCACTTTAATCAAAATCCCCAGTGCAAGTCATTTTCACATTCACGAAAATTCACCCGATGGGAAAAGCTTTTCCCACTGACTCATTAACCTACAGACTAAGCTGAAAGTTTACAGAGCAGTGGTACTTCCAGTGGTGTTATACGCTAGTGAAACATGGACTGTGTATATAGGGCCGGTCCTAACAATTGAGGGGCCCAATGCGAAACGGATTGCGCGGGGCCCAGTCTGGGTAGGGAAGAGGATAATAAAATAAATTCTAATATTAATTTATGGGCCTATGAAGTGTGGGGCCCAATGCGGCCGCATAGGTTGCAATGTCCTATGACCGGCCCTGTGTGTATAGACCGTCATGTGAAAAAAACTCAATCATTTTCATACAAATTGTCTCAGAAACGTTATGAAAATCAGATGGCAAGACAAGATTCCAGATACCACTGTCCGTGATAGAGCTGGTATACCCATCATTGACACGATCCTGATGCAGACACAGATTCGTTGGGCAGGTCATTTGGTGCGTATACCAGACCATCGTCTGCCAAAGATCCTTCTCTATGGTGCGCTAGAGAAGGGTATACGATCTCAAGGTGGCCAAAGGAAGCGCTACAAGGACTCGTTAAAGAACTCACTGAAAGCCTTTGAAATAGACCACGATACATGGGAAGAACTTGCACAAAATAGATCTACATGGCGTTCTAAAATAAAAAAGAGCGCATCATCTTATGAAAAGAAGAGAAATGCAGCAGCTCAACAGCGGAGAGCAGCTAGAAAGTCACGATAGACCAATATCCGTCTACAGTCGTCATTCCATGTCCGAACTGTCCAAGGACATTTACAGCTCAAATAGGGCTCATTAGCCATCTACGAACTCATAATCAAGGACATAACTAAAATTGAATTTTCAAAAGTAGATGTAACAAATGGTCATCATCACTAGTGATGGACGAACAACAAATGTTGTTGTGTTTTTAAATGGTTTCTAATATATATAATGCAGATATTGTAGAAAAATAAATGATAACTATTTCGGAATACGCAATATAATTTTTTTTTAAATCTGTAAAATACAACAATTCTACTACGTGTCATAAAGAGGGCTATTATGAACATGTATGCTACTTAAAGAAACTGCCAGTGAATTGGTTAACTGTTATTTCCTGTAAGGGTTTTTCTACCCTGCCATAATGTATTTTGCGGTAACTATAAAAAATTGAGGTATCCGTGGCTTACCGGCAGGAGTGTCTGCTTTACTGACTGTTTAGCGGCTTACTGGCAGGTGGGACTGCTTTTCTTGTTGTTTTAGCTGTTTACCGGCTGACCTTCACGATGCCACGGGTTAAAATATATGGCTAAAGTGAACCTTAACATCAGTTTTAGGGCTCTAGAAAGGACTTTACCTTTATGCAAGTTATGTTTACAGAGCCGTGTTTAATTTCTTTATCTCTACTGCATGTTTAACTCTATATGCTAATTTTTTATTTCTCAAAAGAACTTCAAAACCATGGGCTGGATTGGCTGACCACATTGAGCTCTTCTCGTTTAGTATGATACCAAGAAGCTATGTTTAAAAAATCCATTGTAGCTCCACGAAGTGTTATCTTAGTTTGTAGGAATAGCGCATATCGTACTTTTAGATCAGCATGGTGGTCCTTGGTGGATTAAACAACTTGGTGGGCCTGATAAAACAGTTTGGTGAACCTAATTTTATCCACCTCATCTCTAAACACATGTAATCATGGATTTACAAACTCAAAGTAGGAGCACATGCGGCAAATAATACACAAGTCTAACGTATTTATCGATCTGGTCATTTTCTAACAGCATGTGATTATTGTTGTTGTTATCACATGTATATAAATAAAGTAAACACTCAATATAATAGTTTCCACTTATTAAATAGATTCTACTTATTAAATAGTTTCCACTTACTAACTGTTAGCACTAGCGAGACTGAATATTTCGGACAAAATGATCTCTTATTTAGAGGCCAATAAAAAAACAAAGTATAATATTCATTGAGAATTGTTTTAGACATTGTCCATATTGAATATTCCATAATTATAGTTAGTTGTTTGAAACTCACCATACAACGTGTGCGCACATACCCGCATGTGCACGGCTGTTAAGTAATACAGGATGCGGGCACAACAATGAAGAGAGTAAGACATTTTCGTAATAGTTTATTCCAGGTGAGTTAGTTACTTGGGTTAAGTGAGAGTTTTTAATACTGAGGACTAACGGCAGTTTGACCTGACACAGTACGCAGACATTTTATTTATATTGTTTGTTCTGGTGCTGTAAGTGCAGCCGACATCATGACAAATATAATTGCTTGAAATCTATTACATATATCCAAACTCAAGATGAAGTACGAACAAGAAAGTCATTTCTGTGATATATTATCTTGTTCAGTTATATAAGAGAGGAAGGAGACGTAATAAAGTATGTCTACAGTTGTAATCACAAGCATATTTTTTTTTAGCGAACTTTCACTGTGACTTTCTTTCTATTCATATTTCAGTAAAATAGTGAGAATAATTGACAAGAAACCCAGTATTATGTAATGGACGATTTATGGCCCAGTTGGTGTAAAGAATAATGGAATAGAGTATGTTTAGCAGACATATTTATTGACTCATATCCACATAACAGACTGATGCATGCATTTCAAACGCTAGCAATATAGCTCATAGATTGTGACTGAAATAGTTTGAGACAAACGTTCTGACGGAAATCTGTCTTATCGTTTGTAAAGGAGGTTATGTTTCGACTACATCACTCTGTGGAGTTTCCTACTAAAGAAGGTTATGTTTCGACTGAACCACTCTGTGGTGTTTCCTACTAAAGAAGGTTATGTTTCGACTGAACCACTCTGTGGTGTTTCCTACTAAAGAAGGTTATATTTCGATTACGCCACTCTGTAGAGTTTCCTACTAAAAAAAGTTATATTTCGATTACGCCACTCTGTAGAGTTTCCTACTAAAGAAAGTTATATTTCGATTACGCCACTCTGTAGAGTTTCCTACTAAAGAAAGTTATATTTCGATTACGCCACTCTGTAGAGTTTCCTACTAAAGAAAGTTATATTTCGACTACGCCACTCTGTAGAGTTTCCTACTAAAGAAAGTTATATTTCGATTACGCCACTCTGTAGAGTTTCCTACTAAAGAAAGTTATATTTCGATTACGCCACTCTGTAGAGTTTCCTACTAAAGAAAGTTATATTTCGACTGCACCACTCTATAGAGTTTCATACTGCTTGACGTATAGTATCTTACTTTCTTTACTTAAAAGAAAACATGCAAGTAGTTTTTTTGTCTATGGGATTTCCGATTCAAGTAGTTGATGACAACATGTGTCATGCTAAGAATACACCAGTGTTCTTATTCTCTCATGGGAAAACATCAGGTGGTGTAATCTCATAGTTTATCATTTCATGTTGGCTGCCGATACCAGACCTTAATCTCTGTCAATCTATTTTCTTTAATCTCTTAAGTTGATGTCTGTATACACCCATTTATCATCTAATCTGTCTGCTACGTTATCTACAGGCGTCTACTCCATACATCGACAGTTTCTATAATGTACTCATGCTCTCTAGCTTCTTCATATATGATTTCACATCATATTCTATTATATTTTGCTGTTCCATGTATAACTCACTATGCACTGCATGAGAAACATGTTCAATTTCATTTTCTTCATGCGATCTCCACGATCAAGTTCTATAGCATCTTGTTTGACGGCACATATTTGACTCTGTTCGCATCTAACTGTGACTGTTGACACGTACCCAATTTGTGATCAAACTGAAGCTTCTTTAGACAAATGGCTGTTATGTGTTAAAATATTTCGCGTATAATGATATACATTTGTTGTAATACCTGATTAAACATACAACTTTGTCAGTCGTGACCGTAGGAAATAGAAGAGATGTTGGCTAATGTACAACAGCCTTCTAAACTGACTCATTAGATTTTTCCCGTGATTTTTTTTTGGACTATCAACACAAAGCAGAATTATTGTAATTAGAATCACAGGAAAAGTCAAATAGCCCGTTTTAGATGGTTATGTTAAGCCAATTTTGAGAATAATAGTAGCAGAAGCTAGATATTATATCTGGAAATTGCTATATGCTATGACCAGCGAGGGAGAAATTAGAAGCAACCATACAGAGCTACGATTTCTGAATACCAAGAAATTAATAAATAATCTCTAGATATTTTTCTGATCACGAAGAGTCGAAATGCAGTAGCAGCTTCTGATAGTTAGGTTCCTGAATAGAAATTAACACCTACCTACCTATTCGACATATTGACTTGTGCACACCTCACACAGTAAATGGTAGAGCAGAATTAGCAGCACACGATTAGATTGGTCCATGTATACCCCGTCTTTTTGATTTTGTTCAACATTTAATCAACCCCTTCAAGTGATTGAGTCCGATATATGTCAATATACGATATTCAATTCCCTGTAGAATTCAACAACAGTATAATTCGTATTTCCGCACACAGATATGGACATTACCTATGTTGGTATCCAACGGAGACTAGCTGCAATTTTATGCACTTGTCTAATCGCATCACATCTTATCACATCTTCTTCTTCTTTTTCCTCTCTCTCTCTCTCTCTCTCTCTTCCGACTTGTGCGAAGTACTATTTGTCTGACATATCTTCTAGCTAGCGACACGTTCTTTGGTGATCCGTACATCAAACATCAGATGATTTGCACCAGTCTATACTTATATATATACTTCATATACATGTATTATGAAGTGCTATTGTTGCTGTGCCTGTGCATTTGCTGTGCAAATTTCCTTTAGAACGGACTATAATCCATATGCGATATTGATCGTTTGTGCTTGACTCCACAACATGCACTCATGTCTACACAAGTTGGGATCGTGCTTATTCTTCCACTAATTCACTCTGTTGTGGAAAATAGTCACCGTATCCACTATTAATTTATAACGTAAAAGTTGTATCACAATGCGACTAAATCTTTTGACAGAATGGCTAAAGGTTTTTTCTAGAGGTGCTATTAACGTTTGAAGTCCTAACCTATTGTATGCCATGTTTGCGTTAGTTATCTCTATAACAAGGTTACCTGTCTAATAACAGTACAGATTATGTTTTACCCCCATTACATTTTTTCTCATTTCTAATTATAATAGTGTCTTATTTTCTATCGGAGCCCTGAAATATTGTATCAATTAGTTCAGACAACAATAACGAAATGTTCACCAGTTGAATACGTGTGGAATGCTGGGATTGTGTTTTGGCTGTGATGGATATTATTATCAGAACTTACACTGTGGATCAGCCTTGTAGATGTTCTAGTCTCAGTAAATTCACGCTGGTGTCGCTACTGCTGATTTCTGTTGTATGCTGATTATTTCAACCACGAGCAACCTACCTGCAAATCTGTAACGGAAACATCAGTATTAACAGTATTTGTTTTTGACAGTTGATTGTTTACGATTTCTTTGCATGTTGGAAAATTATCTTTCCAGGCTGCGCAAATGTTAGCCAGCCGTTGTACATTCCGTATATTATTTATATTATAGCTGACGAAACTTCTTCTGCCCACATAGTCGCACGGTGTGTTTTGTCATTGCGATCCATCAAATTGGTCGTTTAACTAGCTTCTATACTCATTGATTTCCAAATACCTACGGTCGTGTCTCCACAGGACAAACACGAAATGTTGGTGGTAGTATGTATCCCATTGTCTACGCCTTAACTTCTTAAACAGTGATTGGTTCAGGTAAGGTTTGTATGGTTGTTAGGTAAGCGCATCTTTTCACATGTTTTTCACTAATAATAGTGATGTATGCGTTCAATGTAGGAACACATTCTTTTCCACCAGCTCAGGCTCATTTTTTTTCTATACGTTTTTTTATGTTTCATCGATATTAGATTGTAAAGAGAAGTAAGCTTGTATTTGTCTAATCGGTAATAATACACCATCATGTGTATAAATAAATAGAATGATAATTTAAACGTATCATGTATAGGAAATTGCTTTCAACTCACTGTTGAAGTTTTAGGTATCACTCATGCTCAGTTACATTGCCAGTACGATGTGGACGGTTGGCTTTCGAACCATGGACCCCGCGGAAATCCAACAATATTCTTGTGTTGATTATTAAAGGGCGAACACAGAACTATGAACAAGTAGAGTGCGAGTCCAGCTACTAACCTGTCTAACAAAGAGCTTTGTACATATTGGATATTTAAAAAATAATAATTAAAAAATAAATAAAATTACAATTAACTTGACATTACAAATTTGACCTGACATGCATTATTTGACCCAAATCCATTATTAGATTTTGACGGAATTATTTACCAACTCTCTACGAAGGCTGCATTTTCATTTCGATGTTGTATTTCTAGCCACATTTTCACCCCGATGTTGTATCCGTAGCCACATTTCTCACGACCTCTTATTAAGCTCACAAAGTTGGTGTCCATACTTTCTCGATATAGAAGCTCACTACAAATGCCAATGGGAAATTGCTTTATAATCTTATGTCAGGAGTCATAGAATGAGTTTCGCAACTACTCGAGGCATTTGCACTTTCTCTTTTGAATGTCATGGCACGATCCTAGGAAGATGTTACATTCTTCTCCTGTCTTCCGGCCCGTCAGGTGACGATTGAAAAGAGCCATCTCATGAGAATTGGAAAACATGAATTAAGTCAGATGATGTCTATCATCCCGACTGCTAGTTGTTACTCTCTCTCTCCTATCTCTCTCTCTCTCTCTCTCTCCTATCTTTATTTTTGTTAATTTTAAAACTTTCACCGTTTTGTGAACATAGTGGGGAAAAAAATAAAGTTAACTCATATCATTGATTAATGATGTAAGGGTGTGAGATGTTAGTGATCTCACATAGTAGGGAGAACAGAATGAGTTGCATATAGATGTATAGCTTTGCTTCGATTCCTGCTGTTTGATACGAAAATCCAATTTATCTTACTTTAAGCTTGCCATTTTTGGGTAAATACAATATTACACGATGGGGTAGCTATGACTTTCTACAATATAAGGCCTACTGCCTGATAGGAAATCCATCTTTCTTAGACTAATCATTTGACTAATCCAGTGATTTTCCTTGGTCATGAAGACTATATTTTGTATAACTCTCTGAAAATCAAGGGAATTGTAGATAACAATGGTACTATCCTTTTGGCGTCGACAGCACGCGGGCGATCTGTTATCCTTATCAATGACGCCACTTGTGCATGCCAAGACGAAGAATTTGAATACTGTATCATGCAAACTTGTTTTAGCACAGTGCTTCTCAACCACTGGACCACGAGACTCTGACGTCGTAGCGACAGGGTTACCCACTATTTTTTATGATTAAAAATGTTTTATGGTTAAAAGCTGTGGATCATGTAACCAAATTGGGCCAATGTCCGCGGTTGAAAGAAGCGTACACCATGATAAGAGGTTCAATTTACTGAACCAAAGCTGGTCATTTAATTGTAAATATATTTATGAGCATATACAATGTGTTTGGACCCTGGCTTGGCCTTATATTATTTCGTTTATACCAGGCCGCGGTTTCAAAAAGGTTGAAAAATAGCAGTTTAACGTTTCAGAAGTCCCAATGAAGGAGACGTTTCGAGCTTGCAGCTAAATATAATCCCCAAGATTGTAAACACTCAGATACACGGCGACAAACAATCATTGCATAAAAACAGAAACAGGTTGCTTAAGAAAATATATCTGCATCGCCAGTGAGATAGAAACTTGCTGTGACATATTGGCGATCAGTTTTGTAATATATATATAATTGTATGAATGAACCTAATACATATTGACATAAAATCACACTTGTCAATCTATTGATAAAACAAATGACATATACGACTTGTGATAAAGCCTCACACTTTACAATCTGAATACATTACATAACGTATGCCAGGCTAGTTGTATACACTACACATGGCAGGTCATGTAATAATTTGGCTCAGCAACATCCGATTATCCGAATCCCAATTAACCGAATCCCCAATTATTCGAATTTAATATGGGTAAAATAATTTTAGAGTGAGAACGTTAGAAGATGCGGTAGAGAGGTCCCGGGGCAGTGCGCATGTGCCGTTACTATTGTATGTAAAGAGTTATTAATAGCATCGAGCAATGAGCCATTTCCCTCTTCCGCTGTGCAGATTGTCATTTTTTTTGCCAGTTTGATTCGAAATTGTCAATTTTGAATACTGCCAAAGTAATCGCGGGTTGCTCAAAATGTGACGTTGATGCCGTGAAGGAGTGGTTGTTGTGTGATTAAAAAGATTTAGAGTCTGAGATAATGACATGATGAGATCGCCAAGGGTGTCATGGACGAACAAGGTGATAACGAAGACAATGATGACACCGGGGGAGAGACAGAAGATACAAATATTCATACACACGGGGAAGCTTTTATGTGCTTCGACAACGCTTTAAAGTGGATGGAGCGGCAACCGGAATTCGACACTGCACAACGTCTTTCCGTCAAGCGCCTTTGGGACCTTTCCGCTCGGAAACGTGCTGCTACGTCAAGGCAACGCACTCTACTCGAGAAGTTCAAGTGAAATACATATATTTATTGAAAGGAACTTATTTAATTGATTTACATATGTACATTGTTTTGCTTCATTTCTGAGCTATATCCAATTATGCGAATTTTCGATTATCCTAATCGGCCCGATCCCCAATTAACTCGGATAATCAGATTTCCACTGTATTTTCACATCTGACTGGTAATATATCACCACCTAAAATACTAGTGATATCTCACATAGGAACGGCGGTTTCATATCATCACACCTGACATGCTAGTTAATTTAAATCAACTTACATCTGTCTTCAGACATTTCGATTATGTGGTGTAATACGGTTGTCGCGCCTTCTGCATCTTTGTATTTGGTACTTAATGACTGCAGTCATACTTTCTTTGCAGCAGATGTATACACCCTTCATTGAACACAATCATTCTCAGTATGGTCTATATAGACTTGATGGGATGCCACGGAGTGACATTTTATTTGGGGGGAGGGTGGGGTGGGGGTAAATTTGAACGATAGTAACACGATATATGTCGATAAACCAGTGATTATCCGCAAAGAAAGGCAGACATTTTCCTATTATTGTTTTAACCACTGAAAAAGATTGTTCTAAAAGGAGGTAAGGACAAAAAGAGACGAGAACCACTGATTTAATTAACACTGCTAGAATGCTGCATTATATTCGGGTTATGTTGTCTGATTCCTACAATTATTTATAAATTCAGTGACTTTTGTAAGATCTCTTTGGGTACACAACGATGTCCCATATTAGCGAGCTAGCTACTGCTCTGTATTTCTGTTTTTACTTCGTTTTCTTCTACTCTTTCCTTCTCTGAGGACGGATTGTTGTGCCCGAAATTGTCATAATCTAACCGTCCTTACCGCACGCGCTGTCCTTCGTCATCCTTGCACGCGATGTTTCCGCTAAAACTACAGAACAGAGAACATTTTTGCGCTTCATTTTTCTTGATGTCAATATGTGGCATGTTATTAACCGGATAGTGGATAAAAGATCGTGTATTTTTTCTTGCCGGATGATTATCCAACATCCAGAATTTGGAGCGGATAGATATATGAGATTAAGTATAAGATTAGTAGTGCATGTGTAGCAGCTACCTCTGTCTGTGTACGGCAATAAGTATCGAAATCTGGTTTAGAATTTATTAGCATTAAGCTAGTGGACATGTGATCGTATTCGCGTTATCAATTTGATAAGAAACTTGTTTGCACATTACTGGAAAGAAATGTCAAACAATCAAGACTTGATACATGAGGTTATTATTGGTTACATGTCCGATCAGTGATTTAGCGACGGTGTGTCGACTTTAGTAGTTTGTTTAATTGGTGAATTCGACTCCATTCAGGTGAGGCACACGCCTTTTCGTAAGGGGTTTTATTGCTACGAACGTGATTATTTCATAGCAGACATTACACGATCTGGAGTCATGGCTATATTGACTAAATTATATCTATATACGAATTAATTCTCCGTTTAAAGTCCTGCAAAACAATTAGCAATGTTTTATTGCGACTATCTGGAAATTGCACTCCCAGTCTGTCTTTGGAGGTGAGAATGTCCACAATCGAGTCCCTGGTCGATCATTCAGTCATGTGGACTCATAAGAATCATCTTTCAAAAGTGACGCGATTTGTCGTTTCCCGTAATTTTCATTGGCGGTAGATAGACACAACGTATACTCCAACTGACCAAGGAAAATAACGAAAGAAGTCAAAGCGTCACTTTTGAAGGTTGCTTCCCAATGATGGTATAATGACGAGGGACTCACCTATGTAGTGTAATGTAATCACATTTATTGGAAACATAATTCTTACCATTTCACATTGAACCACATACATTTAGATATACAATTCAAAACAAAAATGTTGAGATGTCACAAAAATAGTGATGATGTGTGAAAACAGGATTATTCTGGAGGCAATACATGGTAGTTACTATAAAGGAAATCCGAGAAATGCATTTTGACAACCGACTGTTTTTGTGACACGTAGCATATCCTTTTCTATCTTGATAGACGCGCAATCGCGCTCATGACATCACATGCAAATAAACTACACATATACGTATAGAGACTGAGAGACGCATACGTACCAAACATATGCGAACCGCTAGTTTCCCCGCAGGTATAAACAAACATTCATTCTGATAAGCGAAAGTAATATATATATATATATATATATATATATATATATATATATATATATATAATCCAAACCAAATACCAATAAGAGCATATAACAAAGGAATATTCGGACATGAGTCAAAGTGGATGGAAAATGTGGGGGAAATAAACTACGTGGATAGAAAACGTCAAGATGACCTTGGACTTGATACAACCAAGGTGACACATCTGGTCATGGAACGACAGCCCACCCCTACGCTTAAAGCAAGTGTGGATGCTATCAACCATCATTCACCTAGGAGTAGACATATATATATATATATATATATTATATATAATATATATATATATATATATATATATATATATATATATATATATATATATATATATATATATATGAGGTATATCTTCTGCATATCTAAAGTTAATGATGGATACTTTATTTCTAAAAGATAAATTAATATAAAACAAATACGTTTTCAAAACTTACGTTCTTAACGGTGAAAAGATCATAACCTGATTGACAAATCAGACATGAATTGTAGAAGGAAAAAAACAACAAAAAACAAGAGAATGAGCTTTTTTGAAAAAAATATGAGAACTTCGATTAACTTTTCTATAATGGCCAACTGACCGATTTTAATGACTGAGCAATAGAGACCGTCAAATTTGCATAACGTGTCATTTTTTAATGTCAGTCCGAAAAATGAATATAGTCACATAAACCACAATCCACCGAAGACGGATGTGCAAATACATTCTGGATTATGTCCTGCTGAAATCTAGTTGGACCATTGACCTGATATAAGAGAGATCCAGTGGGAGTTTGAGAATGAACGATGAAGAAGATGAAGAAGAAGAAGAAGATATAAACCACAAAACTTCCTCCGGAAATGACAGTCAATGATCAAACGTTGCATAGACAGTCAATCATCCAAGTTAGGCATTCGTCCTAGCCAGAAGAAGGCAGACTACACGGAATAGAACTAGATGTAGACTTAAGGGCATTCTCATACTAGACTTTCTCCACAGCAATTCTTTAGAAAGAATATGTGTAAAATGGCACTTCCACCTCAATTTGTTTTGGCTTTATACAAGAATATTTATTTCATCTACACGACTCTTTATCATGTAAAGAGGGGTCTTATATGTACATATATATATATATATATATATATAAGGAACTGCTTCTCTGTTTGGCAAGGGGTCTACGGGTACAAAAAGTTTGGGAACATCTTTGTTAGACGAAACATTTACTAATTGCACCAATCGTCCTTTAAAGAAATGTGTTTGTAGAAGTCCTTTGAATGTCTCATTTACCGCAGTATTAGCTACGATGATGTTTAATTATTATAAGTACCATCTTATGTGCCCCTCTGTAGTAAGCGGAAGTGTTCATAACTTCTAATAGAAAATCTGTGATTGAAAGCTTGAGTTTTAGTATCCGTCTTTGGATTGAAAATAGTTAGCGCGTCTCAGATTCCAAAGACAACACTTTCAAATTCAACTGCAGACATTTGGATAGCCAGATCCTGAATTAAGCTCTGGTAAACTACTAAACATAGATATTGGCAAGAAAATCACCACAGCTAAAAAATGTTGAGATTGATCTCGTCGTTTTGATTAGTATATGCTTCCAACTTTCTTGTGTGCAGGTGACATCATTGTACCACTTAAACCATGTGTTTGTAAGAAGGATACAAGTAAGACATTTATCTATTATATCCGAAAGAACACGATAACAAACGGCAAATTTCAACCCATATCATGAAGCCTGATATTGTTGTGGAATTCTTTCTTTATAATTTGCAGAAGTTTAAATTGGGGATATTTATTTATACACAGTATTTTGTGTTCCGGAAACAACGCACATGATCAAGCTGGCTATTTTGATATGCGCCATTACAAATCATAGTGATATTGCCACACAATAAATATAAAGTAGAAACTTACATTTATAATAGGTAGTTTGAAAACTATCTCAATCCTGAAAATGTAATATAAACAAGGAATCACACAAGCAGTTACTGAATGAAAAAAAATAATTCTCATATGTTACTTTCATAATCTGCCGAGGCAACACAGGAACTAAAGATTAAGCAGACATACAGAAGGGCAGATTATGCGTAGCTGTCTGTAGGCTGCAAAACATATTGAGAGATCTCCTTTAGATATATCCATAAACAAACCTAGTTGCACTGTAGCAGTATCGTGAACAAAATCAATTTTCATCCCAGAAAATAGTGGATTGTGTATCAGGTGCATCCAACACTCAAATCCAGCAATATATATTTAAAAGGATAAAATCAAATACAAAAGAACATTTTCAAAAGATATATGATCATAAGTGTACACGGATGTATTGGTGAAAGATGCAGTAACAGACGCACTAGTGGATGCATTTACTCTTATATTATATGGCGTGGCATGGAAAACGCAGAAAACGACACTCCACAAATGTAAAATTTAAATAAAAACCACAATAAAGGAAACTAAAATACTTCATAAATAACTTAGTGGGCTCGCAACAACTGGGTGATCCTGCTAACTCAAAATCTATCATATATATGAGAGAGCAAGAGATATTTGTGAGTAAAACGAATTGCTAGGAATTACAAACGGTCCACTGAGTTAATTACTTTTGCTGTTTGACACATAATCCAGGAACCACTCACACGGCATTTCTCTCTGGTCCCTTGTTTGTGCATGAACACGGGAATTATATTTATAATAAGGAAACCCATTATATCTCGGTCCACACATTTAAGCTGGCACCGGAGTTGTGTGTTATTCTCTGCTTGAATGTGTAACTAGTTGCACGCATGTGGTATCACCAGACCAGTAATTGTAGCTTGTGAAATAATGTTCTAAATTATTCTCTTTCTGTAAATTCCAGGAAAATTTGCCGGCACTGCAAATGTCCTCCTGAGGTTCACGACATGTCGGTGGGAGGTGACGGCAGAGACCCTGGACGCAAAGGACCAGGTCGCTTAACACGAGACCTGAAACGGAATTCTACTTCCGATGATGATAGTGGTTGCCCGTTGGAAGAGTTTGCCTGGGTACCCCCAGGCCTTCAGCCTGAACAGGTAAGAACGTATGTCTGCGTACATTATATATGCTACAAGTGTTTTAAAGTAAAAATGTGTACGTTTTTATGTGTATCCGTTTACTTGAAAGATATGCGTGCAGTCATATTTGTTAACCGAAAATCTTATAGTTGCCGGAGTATCATTGGTTAATGGGTAACCTTATAGATGTCGGAATATCATATGTTAATGGATAACCTTTTAGGTGCTAGAGAATCATTTATGGATAACCTTATAGGTGCTGGAGTATCATTTGCTAATGGATAACCTTATATATGCTGGGGGTAACATTCGTTAACGGATAAAATTATAGGTGCTGGAGTTTTATTTGTGAACGGCTAACCTTATAGGTGTTGGGGTCTTTACAAAGAATGGTGAAGCATGCCCACGATGATTGGTTTAGTTAATTCACTGGTATACACATTGTGCTTAGCTGTTTCTAAACTTTGTCAATCTTTAATATTTAAAAAAATAATATTCACATATGCCGCAATAACCCGCTTTTATACTTATTATAGAAATAGACATTTCAGAGCTGCAGTGGGTGACAAAATATGGTTGCCCATAGAAATGTATCACAATGCTGCAGTAATTACATGACGATGGGAGAGTTATCTTTCACTATCTTAAATGTAGTTAAACCGGATATGTATGGGGGGGGGGGGGGTTTAGACAACAGACACCGGCAGCACTGGTGGATAATTGTTCAACCATGGGCGGTTTCGAGCAGAAACCAAAGTCCAATCACACATCATCAGGGATCTATTTGCTGATGACTGTGCCATAAATGCCAACTTTAGGTGTGAATCTACACATTATTATAGATTCTCCAAAGATGCCTTCAGCAACTTTTGGCTTACTATTAATACGGAGAAAAAGAAGTCATGTTACAAATCAACACATAGCAAAATTTATCACCAGTCCTGCATAAAGGTAAATGTTATGACACCTGAATGTTGTGAATAGATGAATATACCTAGGTTTCCACAATTCTACAAAATTCCACAATTTATGATAATATGTATAGCCGGATTCTTCAAGGAAGCAGCACTTTCAGCAGACTGTGCGCAAATATCTGGCATAGAAATTGCATTAACTCACACTAAGCTGAAAGTTTACAGAGCGGTGGTACTTCCAGTGCTGCTATACGGTACACATGGACTGTGTAGACGACATGTAAGGAAGCTCAATCACCTTCAAACAATTTGTCTCATAAAAATTTATAAACATCAGAGAGCAAGACATGATTCTGGATACCACTGTCCTTGACAGATCTTGTATTTCTAGCGTTGACCCAAGTCTGATGCAGACACATATCTTTAGACAGATCATGTGGCATGTATACCAGATCATCGTCTGCCAAAGATACTTCTCTGTTTTAAGTTGCAGAAAGGCATACATTATCACGGTGACTAAAAGAAGCGCCACATGGGCTCATTAAATACCTGACTGAAAGCTTTTGAAATACACCAAGATACATGAGAAAAATGTGCACAAAATAGAGCTACATCGCTCTCTACAACCAAAGAAGTCTCAGCATTTGGTAAAAGAGGAGAGATTCAACAGCTCAACAGCGAAGAGTAGCTAGAAAGTCACTGTAGATCAAAACCCATCTGCAGTGGTCATCCTATGCCCGAACTGTCCAATGACATTTGCAGTTAGAATAGGGCTTATTAGCAATCTACGAAATCGAAGTATCTGGCTTAACTCTAACTGAATGTCAAAAGTGGATGTAACGAATGGTCATCATCACTTCTGATGAACAAACAACGACTGTCTATACATAGATTGCATACTTCTTTCTATTGGAAGACCACTTTGTCTTTCCATTAGATAAGGAATCCCAGCTTGATTTATTACCGTTCAAGACAAAACCGTTAGAAACTAAAGCACTATCTCACCCATATAATTTTCATTTGAGTATCAATGTCTGAGTAATCATGGCCTCCAGCCTATGCAATTTATGTTACTGATAATAATGTCTTTATGGTAGTTGAACATATTAACGGATATGGGAGTTTGACACTTATAGCGGATTTGGATAGATTAAAGCTTTTGAAAAGAAATGTTACAGAAGATTGCCATGCATCAATTATACTGAGCACAAAATAGATGCGACCTTGCAGGTCAGCATCAATATCTCATGGAAGTGGTGGAGCGTCGCTCACCAGTGTGTTTTATGTATGTGATGAGGCATGATTCCCTTTCTACAATTGTCCCTGCAGGCCACAGTTGAAGGTAGGAGAAGAAAAGGGTAACAAAGTAAAAAGTGTATCGATAATATTAAAGACATGGTGCACTATTGCCTGTGGTGTGGATTGAACTCGGTACCTTGGCCGTCACAGACGTGCCCTCTGCTACTCCGTCACAGAGCCGGGACCTGACTGTTATGTTATGTTATGTTCCTCCAGGGCTATAGGCGGCGCATAGGGCAGAAACCATAGGTTTCCATTTCTGTCTTTGTGTTGCCAGTCCTTTCAATTCTTGCGTGTTGTTTAGGTTCATTGACATGCCTTCTCTATTAATGGTTCTTCGTAGAGTTTCTCTAGGTCTCCCTCTTCTTCTTACTCGGGTGGCACCCAATATAGTGACTGCTGTGGATTTCTTAGGCTGTTCATTCTGAGAACATGGCCGATGTAAGTCCAACGCCTTTGTCTAATGAAGGAAGATATATATGTTTTGTTTGCTTTCCGCTCTTATAGTAGTGTTAGATTTAAAGTCACTCCACTTAACATTCAGAATGGTATCTGACTAGCAAAAGATAAAAATGAAAGGAGATTGTTAAAGGGATGCATTTCATAGATGACTGAAATCAGAAGGTATCATACGATATTTGAACCTAGTACATTTTGCCGACTCCCATTTCCACCAATCCGCTAAGTAACAAGATCAGAATGGAGTTGTATAGTAGTTTGTGACGTCATGCTGCCGGTTTTTCATTTTCTATTTAGGAAATGGCTGCTGTATCAATGCTGAACTTGTCCACAACTGATAAAGATAAACATAGTTTCTGTCTCCCTTTTAGACATATATATAGAGTTTAG